>JAZKJV010010891.1:0-553891 GCA_037367405.1 Ottelia alismoides
TTTATATTATTTTTTTTTCTAAAAATCAAAAAAAGGCAAAAACAGGAGCAATCTATCCAGCCAGACTTCAAAGTCTCATGAAAAATATCAAATGGGTCTTTCACAACTTGAAGGTAATTTTATGACAAGTATAAACAACAAAGAAAATTCAAAAAAGAGTTTATTATTTTTTTCAGTTTTCTATAATTTTTTAGAATTTTTATAAGTTTTTAATTGTTTTTTAGTTTTAAGGGTTTTATGTATCCAAAAATAACCCAAAGTGCACAGAAAATCAAACAAACCAAAACTAACAAAACTTATTTTTTTTAGAATTTTTAAAATAGGTTTTATATTTTTTTTATGATTTTCTAAACTGGACAGAAGCAAAAGCTATTGTTTTTGAATTTTTAAAAATAGCAAAAAGCCTAAAAAATGTGCCAAATTTTTGTGGAAATTTTTACACAGTGGGTAGGAGCCACGTATCCAAATTTCACGAAATTTGGATTTAATTTGCTATTTTATTCAATTAAAATAGAGGCTTATAGTGCATAAGGACCTAAATGCAAGGAAAACATGTTTCAGGGGCCAAATAGTAACAAGGCAAGAAAGTATAAGGGCCCTCGTGCAAAATGTCCAACAAATCACGCGTAGGGAACATGAATCAGGCACGGAGGGGTATATGTGTAGTTCTTATTTCAAAACATTCGAACCATAACACAGAAACTGTAGGGCTCAAAATGCAAATAAACCACCACCTCACGTGTCGATGCACGTGGTCCACATATATAAGGTCTAAAATGTAAATAGCAGAAATGTCCAGGTCTAGAGTGCAAATATCCCAAAAAAAACTCTCTAAACTATTTACAGGACTAAAAAGTAAATGTAATAAAATCAGGGGCCTAATAACAATTACCCCTTATTTATTGGACGATTGTGGGGGTACCACGAGGATGATCAATGGCTGGAAAGCAAGGGCACCCCTTTGTTGAAGCGAACGGTTCCGATCGAGTCCAAGGAAGATTTGACGGTGGCTGCCTCCTTGCAAGTGGACGATCGAGATTAAAACTGGCGAGTGGGCATGATCGGACGGTGAAGGAGGATTCTCGAAGAACTCAACACCGACGAACTTCGTCGGCCTACTGCACGCGCTGAGGTCCTCCTCTGCTGCTGTCGAGATATGGAAAAGCTCCACCAAGGTGTTCCGCAGCTAATGAGCCCCTCCGATGAGGCCGGCGACCACAGGAGCGGTCCGGCGACGATGGAGGAGCAAAGCTCCTGGGCTCGAACGTTGGACCTCGAGATGAGGTCCCTTTTACCTGCAAAATCACACCAGAAGCTTCCTGGGTCGAGGACAAACTGCCTTGACCCGGTTAGGGTTGGAATGGGTGGTCGGGCACGTCGGGTGAGCGTCGTCCGGTGAGGCGACGACTGATGAGGTCTAACCTTGGTTCCAGGTGAACCAAGGTGGGTGAGTGGGTGCAGAATGTGGGGAGAGGTCTCACAAAGGTGTTGGGATGAACCGATGATCAAATGGGTGGACGTAGCGACGGGAATCGATCGGCGACGGTGATGAGTCGATTTGGGCGAAAGATGAAATTAGGCGAAGCTAAAGGGATTCGGGTCTACCTGATGGCTGCAGTCAACTGGGGACGAGCTCGCGGAGCTCTAGGTCGTAGCCTCGAAGGGTCGTCGGGGCCCGAGGCTCTGGCGCACATCGGGGCGACGCACGGCGGCAAGAGTCGCCGGATCAGTGGCGAACGGCGTCCTCTCCTCTCTTCGACACCTCCCTCGCGAATCTATCACTCTAAGGAAGGAGATGGTGGTCCTGGGACAAAGGAGAAGTGCCAAAGATGATCTGAATTGTGTGGCGGAGGTCAACTATATACCTGTGAAGATCTGTCAAAGAATGGGTCGGGTGAGGCATGGTGATGCACAGAACCCTAGGGCAGGTGTCGGGCGTGAATCACGGATGTCTCCTGGAAGATCGGAGCCTGGGGTTTAGGTGGGAGGTAGTCGGATCATCGCTCAAAAATTAGGCGAAGTCGGGTCAAATGCGAGATCTGCGGGGAAAAGTGATCCAGGGGGGAAGTTGACCAGAGGTCAACATTCCCCGTGGACCAATCAGGAGCAGCCACTTATTAATTAATTGAAAATTCAATAAATAATAGCAAATGCCTTTATTTCGAAAAACTTTAAACATGAAAAATGTTTATTTTTTTCAAATAATTTTTTAGTGATTTTTATTTAATTTTATGAAATAAAAATTATGTATTTATAAAATATTATTATTATATATAGGTATATACATATATACATTTTTTATTTTTATTTTAATTGTTTATTTTTTAAAACTTTATTCCAATTTTTATATTTTATTTATTTATAGAATAAAATTTGGAACAAAAGGGTATTTTTATTTTATTTTTATTATTTATTTACATAGATTAAATAAATACTTTTATATACATGTTTACATGATATATATACAAGGTAGAATTGATTTTATTTCATTTTCTTTTTATATTATTTTTATTTCCCATTTTTATTTTAATTTTATCTTTACAGATATGTACAAATAAATAAGCACACCTTTTTATTTTAATGAGAGGTAAATAACTTTTATTTATATACATAGGTATATGTACACACAATTGAGCTTCCCTATCTCTCTCTACTTGAATTCTTTTGCGGTCAGGCCATGCTGAGCCCTCCCTTGGGATTAGGTCGCTCAATATTTATTCTAAATATCTCCCTCTTTTCTTTTATTTCTTTATTCTTTTATTTATGCACAAAAACATTCTAATTATTGTAATTTACACAATGCATGCCAATTAACAATTTATGCTATTTACATGAATATACATGTGTTTTGCATAGGTTTTGTAGCTAAAATAAAAGAATAAAGAGTGATAAATGGGTATTCATCACCCCCCTATACTTAACTTTTTTAGTCCCTTAGCAAACACTTATTTTGAAAAAGAAAAAGAGGAGAAATGCATGGATCAATGCTGAGTATTAAACTTGCCTTCATTAAATTGAAATATGGGGCTAGATCAGATCTTTGGATTATTAATGTGTCGGAACCTTATTTAGACTTAAGTTTAAAACTTAACAGCCTCTAAGATCCACTAATCCATAGTCAAGACTCCTCAATAATCCAGATCAGAACAAGTCTACATACACAAACCCTGAAGACCATGAATCTTTCCTTGTACTGTGTATGAGAAGTATAGCTCTCCACCTCAGAAGTAGAAACTTGACAACCCTCCCCAACAAGGTAACTCTATGACCCTAATCTGGCCACTCTTTCCTCGAGGAGCGGGGTATTCCCTTCTAAATTCAAGTTCAACCGGCTCAAGAAGAGGGGGAAGAAGAGAATGGACCATGGCCAGTGTATCCATGTATCCTTGGGAGCTCAACCAGTGTAGCTAAGTCTCCCTGCTACAAGATACATAAGATGGAACATGAGTCTCAAGCTTTGCTTATTGCACTATATACATACTCCGATGGGATTATCATCTTCTATCAGACCCACCACTTTTTTGGAGTTATTTTCTTTTTGCATTTTTTTCCAAGTGCATCTGTACAACATATTTACAATGTGCAACATATGTACATAAGGAGTTTTTCCTCTTGAGCCAGTAGACTATCCCTCTTTTGAAGCATTATTGCAACCCACAACTCCTGTCACTAGACCTCATGGCAACCAGACCAAGTTGAGACGCACTTCCTTCACTAAAAGAAGAAGAGAGGTTCTACCTAGAAGTACTACCCTCATATGCTACCCCAAGTCAAGGAAGACTGCCTCCTCGCCACCTCATCCATAGAAAGCTCGGTGTAAAGTGTGGGTCCAAGTCGAGCCATTGTTTATATGAGTCATGTGTGTGTGTTGTTAAGTGCTCTACTTAGGCTCATTGAGATGACATATGATCATAGCCTAGTGGACTCAAAGAATTAAGTCACCATGGACCTGAAAAGCCTCAACCTAAGCCCTATAATGTTCCTCTTATAATTAGGTGGATTAAGATCTTAATCAAGCTCCATTTTCCAATTTAATTTCAAGCTAGTTAAAATGTCAACTATAATCCAAGAAAAACTATACAAATATTTTCAAAGATGCTATTTACAAACTATTTACACATGTGCAAAATTTTTGAAAATGTTTTGAAACCATGAATGTATGCATGAATGCAAGTCTTGCAAAATATTTACACAAATTTACACAAGGTTTTTGCAAACTTTTGATTTTCAAAATATTTTGGAAAACTTTTGTACTATATACATAATTTTGATATGCACATATTTACACATAAGTTACACAAAAAGTTTTTACAAATATTTTTAAAAAATAATTTGTACAATAGCTATGTATGTGCAAATAAAAGAACGTTTATTTACAAGGAAAATTTTTTAATTTTTATGGATTTTAGGGTTTTTAGCCATTTTATTTATTAACACACTCACACAAAGTACGAGTTATGGCTAAAGTATATATGAAATATATACACACCCCCTATACTTAGCTCGAACGATGTCCTCAGAGTCAAGAGAGATGAAGAAGACATAACTCGTGCTTAGTATAGGGAAGTGAAAAGGAAGGCTATAATACAAAGACGAATGAAAGAATAGAAATGCAAGAGGATCTCGGCCTTTCCCCCTATACTTAGGATCAACTGATCCTAAGTATTGCAGGCTGTACACTAAGAGAAAGCCGAGTGAGAATGTATAGGGTCTACCCCC
Source organism: Ottelia alismoides (assembly GCA_037367405.1). Lineage (NCBI taxonomy): Eukaryota > Viridiplantae > Streptophyta > Magnoliopsida > Alismatales > Hydrocharitaceae > Ottelia > Ottelia alismoides. The sequence goes on from JAZKJV010010891.1 coordinate 4,720, forward strand.
CTATACTTAGGGTAAAATATCCCTAAGTATAGGCAGCAAAACAGAGGTAGAAAGACACGAAGAAAATCAACAACTTTATACAATATGGAGGGCATCACTCCCCCTATACTTATGGGGAAGAATCCTTAAGTATAGGCAACAACAGAAGTAATGAAACAGAACGGGAGAACAACTTGGTGTTTCACCCCACTATACCTAGGATGAGGTATATCCTAAGTATAACAAAGATAATCCTATATGAGACCTGGGGTGAAAACAAAAACGGAAGAAAGAAAGATCAACGCAAGACGAAACACGTATATACAATAGGATACAATGTTGAGGTGCCTCTCAACAAGCGCTAGGTTTTACGCCCCTAGCTGGGCACAAAGGCTAGGATAAATCTGTGTCAAGGTTCAGGATGGCATCTGTAAGGCGAATGCCGTATTGTCATCGCAGTCTCGGTATGAGAACAACGGCGAAATCAACAGTGTAAAGAAAGACACCCAGGTATGCAATCAGGCGGGTGATTCTACCGGCCAAGGATATGGAAGTATGTGATCGGGATCCGGTAGTACAAAAGAAATCGTCGGCTCTGGATCAGACTGGAGTGGAAGTGTAGAGCCGAATAAATCAAACGTGGAGAAGGATGGACCAGTCATGGAATCTTCCATGTCGATCAGTGTCTCAAAAAGGTGTGGACAGTCAAGATCAGGAGACTCTCTAAGAAGACTGATATCCGATGCATATAATCGATACAAATCAGGCAGATCATCGAATATATCAAGGATCGGCTCATCCTCGCGAGGGTCGTCGAGGTGAGATGACTCAGAATCAGAATGATCAGAAGACTCGTTTCGTGATCCACCTGATCAGATACACTCTCAGAAGGTGAAACTGAGTACTCATCATGTGTAACATTCTCCCGTAGATAACCCTCGGGGAGAAATGCAAGATCAGAAGTGAGAAAGAGAGGATCAGGATCTAGAAGGGAATCTGCGCTGCTGTCAAGTATCCACTCGGTGCACCAGGCTGCATCATCATCGAAAGTGTGGCTCTCGGCAATCTGAAAGCAGGAGAAGGTATTGGTCAACACCGCGGAGGCTGGCAAAGTGTCTGCGGCTGATCTTCGCTCTGCAGCAATGCTGGCTGCCAACTGGTCCTCAGCAAGTGTGTCTGTATCATCAAAGTGGAGGACAAAAGGCTTGAATACGGGACTATCTGTGTCTGGTCTCTCAAAGTGGTGTCCCATATCGAACTGTGACTGCTAGGCTGAGTCATGGTATCTGTCGGACTCCGAGAAGTGTCTCTGCAGAAAAGAAGCTGAATCCTCCCGGACTGGACACTGAAGTGGCTGAATCAATGGCTGCAAAAGTGGGGGCTCCTCCGGCTTATGGAGTATCAGATGATCTGATATCCAAGACTTTCAACTCAGAACTCTGGGGCTGACTCGAACTTCAGCTGGAAAACTAACGGGAACTCGAGAAGACTCTGGGTCCGAACGTTTGCTGTAGCAGTCATCTCCTCTGTCGTCTGTGGTGCTGGAGCATTCAAGTCCTCAGGCTGGTTTGTAGAAACTGTATCATCATGTAATGTGACACACCACACTAGTACTGTATCGTCCTCATTTGTTGTCCCGACTACGCCATCTCGTGAAGATGATGTCTCTGAAAGTAACCTCGAGATGGTATCCAGTAAGTGAATGTCGGAACTGCGATGTGAACCGCCACATGTGGTAATCACCAGTGCTATCTGCTCTGCAGTCATCCCCCGCATGAAGATCTCGATAAGGTCCATCAGTGGAAGTCTGTGATCGGGAAATCTCCTCAAGAGGTTAAGAAACCTCGGCCATGTCTCATGTAGTGGCTCTTGGGGTCTACTGAAAACTCTGTGATCAACAACCGCATCAACACTGCTCTACGCTGGGGAAAGTATCTCTGTAGAAACTCTTGGCGTAGCTCTCCCCACTTAGCGAATATCCTCCCCGATCGTCTATGCCATATCATGGCTCTGTCCTGAAGTGTGAACGGGAAGGTCCTCAGCATCAACTCCTCTGCAGTGATATCTGAATAAGGTTGTGTCCTACAAAACTCCTCGAACTCTGACAAGTGAAGATAGGGCCTTTCGTGTGCCTCCCCTGAAGATGTCAGCAGTCTCTGAATAAGATCCAAATCTAAGATGAATGGACCTAGTGTAGAAGCTGACTGAGCCCCCTGTCCTATCTGCTCCTCCATCAATCTGGCATAGGATCTATCTGATAATCTCATCTGCTCTCTCTGATCACAAACGGAGTGCAGGCTCAACTCAGCAATGGCATCGTCCGTGTCTTGCATCTGCTCCATCTGATATCCGCGGACGTCTAGCGCAGCATGCCCAGAGTAGTGAAAGGGATGGGAGGGAGCGGGAGGTTGGTCGGGGATCCGACCTCCCTCGAAGATGGACTGGACTGATGATCAGAAGATGGAGAAGAAGCTACAAGAGTCGGCATGAACTGAGGGGGATCCATCATCTAGGGAAAAGGGGAAGAAGAAGAAGAGAAAAGACTGAAGGGAGGGTGGGAGGGAGAAAAGAATGAGTGGAGAAGAAGATAGATGGGGGACAAGCAGAAGGGATCTGGAACCACACCAGATGAGAAAGCAAACCCCCGATTCACCTACGCACACAGAGCTGAAGACCGTAAGAGATCAGTCAATTATCTTGTCAATTCTATTTAGGTGATTAATTCAGTCTTTCAGAGCGATTACGTGAGCTGATAGGAATCCAATATTCTCAACCGACTGTCCTGAATAAAAGGCCGGTACTCAGTTAAGAAATCAGATTTGGCTCTAGCCTAGGATACAGGTCACTCTCTCGCTCATCCAAACCAAACAAGGAGGGGGTTACTCTCCCCAAGACAGATTTTTCAATGAGGTGTCTTTTAGATCAAGTGTGATTAGCAATCCTGCTTTTATTGTTTTTCTTTTTATATCTTTTTCAAAGATTGTCTAACGAATTTTCCGATTTCCTATTATTCGTAAGTCCAGAAAAACAGGGGGAGTAAAGCGGAAAAGCCGATGCGCGGGAAATCAATGATGCATGCACGAGATAGAAGGCGTACCTGACTCCAGCAGTCTACATGCAATTATGATCCGCGCATAAATGTAAAACTAATCTATATGGAATGCAGTGTGAGAGCCGTCCTAAACAAAAGCTCCTATTATCGTGAAACACTGATTTATTTGTCTAGATCCAGACGTATTTATAGGAACATATATTCTAATTAGGGATGTGGACCTAAGGCAACCTAGCTCAATGAAATAACAACCTAAATCTAGGGGATCAAGCATAGAAATGCACGTGAAATCAAAGAAAAGAAAAACGGGAAAATAAAACAGCGGTGGGGTCCACCGAGCACACCGGTGCTCGGCGAAACAGACCTTGTAAAGTCCAAGTCTTTGAGAGTTTGGGTACCTGTATTATTACAACAATATAAATGTGTTGAAAAAGTAAACTAAGATAAATTAAACTAATCCCGCACGCCTGCTCATCTCCTCGCGCTCTTTTGCGGCTCTGTGCAGATGGGAGCCGCCTCCGATTTCCGCGGTTACGTCGGTTCCTCGAGAGGAGCTGCCTCGATCCTCGAGCCCTCGCAAGTAAACTAACAGAGTGTCATAGACCAGATAAACAAGCAAATAAATAAGAAAAGGGTATATGCACAAAAATGCGAATAAAAATAAACACTCAAAACAAACAAAAACAAAATAAAAGAAAATAAAAGAAAAAGAAAATCAAAGAAAAACAAAAAGCCGTGAAAAGCCGCGGACGGACAAAAAACCATGGAAAACCGTGAAAAATAAAAGAAAACAAAAAGAAAACAAAGTCGACTACTAAGTCATGCCCCCCGGCAACGACGCCATTCTGATGAGCCGCGGATCCCGAATGGCTGAGGTGAATCAGATAACTAAGGTCGTTGGGACCTCAATCGCTCGAGAATCGACTCGATCAAGAAAAATTAAGAGCAGACCACCAAATAAAAAGATAAAACAATAAAATGAACAATAGCGGCCCCGGCTATGAGATTAGCTTGGTATAGCACCCAAGGTCGGACTCAGGGAGCACGAATTGGCCTCGCGGCCTACGAAGTAATCTAAAAACAAAATAAAATAAAAGCAAGTATTTTCGGTGGTTTTTAATTATTTTTATATTTTTTTGGATTTTTAATAATAAAGGAAAATAAGAAAAGGGCAAAACATGCACTAATCAACAAATTATTTAAACACTCAAAAAGGCTGTAAAAATTCAAACAAAATATTTTTATGTTTTTTAGATATTTTATTGTTTCTGGTGAATTTTTCAGATTTTTCTACTTTTTATTTATTTTTCTAAAAAATCAAAGAAGGCAAAAATAGGAGCAATCTGTCCAGCCAGACTTCAAAGTCCCATGAAAAATATCAAATGGGTCCTTCACATCCTGGAGGTAATTTTTATGACAAATAGAAACAACAAAGAAAATTCAAAAAAAGAGTTTATTATTTATTTTGAGTTTTCTATAATTTTTTCGAATTGTTATAAGTTTTTAATTATTTTTTAATTTTTAAGGTTTTATATATCCAAAAATAACCAAAATTACAAAGAAAATCAAACACACCAAAACTAACGAAATTTTTTTAGAATTTTTAAAATAGGTTTTATATTTTTTATGATTTTCAAAACTCGACAGAAGTAAAAATTACTGTTTTTGAATTTTTAAAAATATCAAAAAGCCTAAAAAATATGCCAAATTTTTGTGGAAATTTTTACACAGTGGCAGGAGCCACGTGTCCAAATTTTACGAAATTTGGATTTAATTTTCTATTTTATTCAATTAAAATAGAGGCTCATAGTGTACATGGACCTAAATGCAAGGAAAACATGTTTCAGGGGCCAAACAGTAACAAGAAAAGAAAGTATAAGGGCCCTCGTGCAAAATGTCCAACAAATCATGTGTAGGGCACGTGAATCAGGCACGGAGGGGTATATGTGTAATTATTATTTCAAAACATTCAAACCATAACACACAGAAACTGTATGGCTCAAAATGCAAATAAGCCACCACCTCACGTGTCGATGCACATGGTACACATATATAAGGACTAAAATGTAAATAGCAGAAATGTCCAGGTCCAGAGTGCAAATATCCTAAAATAAAAACAACTCCATAAACTATTACAGGACTAAAAAGTAAATGCAATAAAATGAGGGTCCTAAGAACAATTACCCCTTATTTATTTGACGGTTGCGGGGGTGCCACGTGGATGATCAATGACTGGAAAGCAAGGGCACCCCTTCGTTGAAGCGAACGGTCCCGATCGAGTCCAAGGAAGATCTGACGGTGGCTGGCTCCTCGCAAGTGGACGATCGAGATTAAAACTAGGTGAGTGGGAACGATCGGATGATGAAGAAGGATGCTCCAAGAACTTGACGCCGGCGAACTTCGCCGACCTACTGCGTACGCCGAGGTCCTCCTCTACTACTGCTGAGATATGGAAAAGCTCCGCCAAGGTGTTCCGCAGCTAATGAGCCCCTCTGATGAGGCCGGCGACCGTAGGAGCGGTCCGACGATGACGGAGGAGCAAAGCTCCTGGGCTCGAACGTTGGACCTCTAGATGAGGTCCCTTTTACCTGCAAAATCGCACCAGAAGCTTCCTGGGTCGAGGGCAAACTGCCTCGACCCAGTTATGGGTGGAATGGGTGGTCGGGCACGTCGGGTGAGCGACCTCCGGCGAGGCGATGGCTGAGGAGGTCGAACCTTGGTTCCAAGGCAAACCAAGGTGGGTGAGTTGGTGCAGAATGTGGGGAGAGGTCTCACGGAGGTGTTGGGATGAACCGATGATCAAATGGGTGGACGTAGCGGCGGGAATCGATCGGCGATGGTGATGGGTCGATTTGGACGAAAGATGAAATTAGGCGAAGCAAAGGGATTCGGGTCTACCTGATGGCTGGAGTCGACTGGGGACAAGCTCGCGAAGCTCTGGGTCGTAGCTTCGAAGGGTCGTCGAGGCCCGAGGCTCTGCCGCACCTCGCGGCGGTGCACGACGGCAAGAGTCGTCGGATCAGTGGCGAACGACGTCCTCTCCTCTCTTCGACACCTCCCTCGCGAAGCTGTCACTCTAAGGAAGGAGATGGAGGTCTTGGGACGAAGGAGCAGTGCCAAAGTTTATCTGAATTGTGCGGCGGAGGTCAGCTATATACCTGTGAAGATCCGTCAAAGAATGGGTTGGGAGAGGCATGGTGATGCACGAATCCCTAGGGCAGGTGCCGGGCGTGAATCGCGGATGTCTCCTGGAAGATCGGAGCCTGGGGTTTAGGTGGGAGGTAGTCGGTTCATCGCTCGAAAATTAGGCGAAGTCAGGTCAAATGCGAGATCTGCGGGGAAAAGTGATCGAGGGGGGAAGTTGATCGGAGGTCAACATTCCCCGTGGACCAATCAAGAGCAACCACTTATTTATTAATTGAAAATTCAATAAAAAATAGCAAATGCCTTTATTTCAAAAAACATTAAACATAAAAAATGTTTATTTATTTTCAAATAATTTTTTAGTGATTTTTATTTAATTTTTTGAAATATAAATTATGTATTTACAAAATATTATTATTATATATAAGTATATACATATATACATTTTTTTTTTATTTTTAATTGTTTATTTTTATACCTTTATTCCAATTTTATATCTATTTATTTATAGAATAAAATTTGGAACAAAAGGGTATTTTTATTTTATTTTTGTTATTTATTTACATAGATTAAATAAATACTTTTATATACATGTTTACATGGTATATATACAAGGTAGAAATTGATTTTATTTCTTTTTCTTTTAATTTTTTCCCATTTTTATTTTAATTTTATCATTACAAATATGTACAAATAAATAAGCACACCTTTTTATTTTTAATGAGAGGAAAATAACTTTTATTTATATACATAGGTATATGTACACATAATTGAGCATCCCTATCTCTCTCTACTTGAATTCTTTTGCGGTCAGGCCCATGCTGAGCCCTCCCTTGGGATTAGGTCGCTCAATATTTATTCTAAATATCTCCCTCTTTTTATTTTATTTCTTTATTCTTTTATTTATGCACAAAAACATGCTAATTATTGTAATTTACACAATGCATGCCAATTAACAATTTATGCTATTTACATGAATATACATGTGTTTTGCATAGGTTTTGTAGCTAAAATAAAAGAATAAAGAGTGATGAATTGGTATTCATGAATGATTCTATTTCTTTCCTTTTTTTTAGAGTTTTGTACATACTTCTGAGACTCCTGATGTACATGATGATTCTATTTGTGATGATTTGAATAAAAATGAAGAATTTGTTGTTCCTGTGTTTGTTCCTTTTCTAGATGCTTAGTTTGGTAAAGGAAATAAAAAAAACCAAAAGAATGTTGTTACTCTAGAGACAGGACATTTACTTAAAGATCGTATTTTTTTGAAGATTCCACTTCATGATTCCTTGTATCATCTTCATACACTTAAGCAACAGTTGAGGAACAAATGTACCGCACACAGGGAAGAAAACCACGCGTTGAGAATATATTTTGACCAAGGCCACATCATGCGCTATTCAAAACAAGGTACCCGTGAAAAAGAGAGATCAGGTGCTCGCTATGTTAGATGTGAGATTTCAGATGCAGCATTCGATCCCATTCTCTTATATAATGGTTCCTTGATTAATTTATTACCATCTTATCTACTCGATATACTGGAGTTAGTCTTCTTTACAGATCATGAGTGTTAGTTTAGTTTGTAGATCGATCAGTAAAGAGACCTAGAGGCATGTTGAGGAACATTATCATAACTGTACAAGGTTTGTACTTTCCAGTGGACTTTATTGTCCTAGACATGGAGTGCCCTACATAGTTACACCTTTCTCCAATCATTCTTAGGAGGCCTTTCTCGCAGACTGCAATGGCCCTCTTTGATTATGATTTCTGGGAGAGTACCATTTTGCACAAACAACGAAGAGGTACACATTGAGATAATGAGAGGATGTAACAATCCTAGATCTATAATGTTATTCACTTCAAAGGACACTAGCTTTGCTTATGATTGTCAGCACATAGATGGGATGCATCCTCTTGATTTTGAGAGTGTTTACTTTGATACCCACGATACCTTACACGGGGATGGGGTTGATTATACGGTACCTAGTTCTCTAGACAACATCTTACATACAGATACATAGATCATTTTAGGACTATAGGAGCAATCAATTGTAGTAGATATCTCAGTGCCACAGATTGAGAGTTACTATATTCGAACATGAGAGTCATTTGATTACATTTCAAAGATCATACGATCTATTCATCATAAAGAGTCGGACGGTGCGATGGACACATTTGTTAACACCTTCTGTAGTCTGACTCCAGAGACAGTTACTAAAGTAGAGAGACCTGTGCCACATACAATGTTCACTAACAGAGGTAGATTAACTCGGCTAGCCAGGGATTGGTATACACCCGCACAACATATGATTTTGAAACGATCCAGGTTGAGATGCTCTACTCTGTAGAGGACTCATGACTACTCTTCCACTTCATTTGTCCTATACAGAGACCACTGATCCATTCATTTTCTGGAGTACACCACACTTGCATGTTCTTCTTAGATCTCAATCGTCCCTACTTTTGCTTGTCTTTATACATAGGATACCAGATCCTAAGTATAGGGGGACCAATTGTTTGTTGATTTTTGTTTTCATATTTTGTTCTTTTTACTTTCTTTTTATTTTCCTTTCTTTTACACCAATCACTCATCCCTAATTTTGACCACATTTTTTTCTATACTAAGGATGCATGATCCTATGTATAGAGGGACTGAGGGATTTCATTGATTTCATTTCTTCTTTTTCTTTATTTCTTTCATTTGTATATTCTTTTTCCTTAGTTACCTCATTTTTATTTTCCACTACACATACGATGACCAGATCATAAGTATAGGGGAGCAACTGACTTCTTTTCTTTCATTCTTTTCACCCACTTTTACTTAGTACATGTTATGTCCTCCTTTTTCTCTTTTTAGTACTATGAGGACATATCACAATCTAAGTATAGGGGTGCATATATATTGTATATATACTTGTATCCATAACTCATACTTTTATGTATTTTCTATTTCTATGAAATCCATAAAAATTGGGAAAGGGTCAAATTTTTTTAAAATATATATTTGATATTTATAAAAGCATGGCAAATAAGTAAATATATGTAAAAATATTATTTAAAATTCTTAACTTAAAATTTGTATTGAAAATATGTATAATATTTATCTAAATCCTATTTACTAAAAGGGAAAAATGTGGCTGCTCGTTGGGAGAGCCAATGGGGCTACTCCCACCCCTATTTTTCATCCTTTTTTTGGGAAATAAAAATTTGAATATTCATCACTATATCCCTCTAACATTCTATTAAAATTTTGTCAGAAACAGAGACTCCTAGGCCCTCCATCCAGACGTCATTTTTTTAACGGTTGTAGGATTTTTTAAATCGACCATGTTTGGATGGAGGGCTAGGAGTCTCTGTTTCTAGCGAAATTTTAATAGAATGTTAGATGGATATAGTGATGAATATTCAAATTTTTATTTTCCAAAAAAATGGACGAAAAATAGGGGTAGGAGTAGCCCCATTGGCTACTCCCAGGGAGCAGCCCAATTTTTCCCTTACTAAAATATATAAAAATAACTAAATATTTAAAATCATTGTATATAAAAGTTGTAAAATACGTTTGTTATTTAATCAAAAATAAAATATTAGTAATTTATTTTTAATATGTTATAAAATATGATTTTTATAAAAAAATAGAAAAAATCATAAAAATACAAAGTCCTAAAATCCATAAAAATTGCAAAATCATTAAAGTCCATTAAATGAGTAAAATTAAGAAAAAATACTTTACAAAAACATTGTTGCATTTGGATTAGCATTTTTCAGAATAAGGTTGATTTGTCAAAGATAGTCTAAAGGATATAGATTGAGTATGGCCTTTGAATTTCATTGCAATTAAGATTCTTCAAGTCTTTGACTTATATCTTTGGGTTCCATGAGACCATGTTTGAACTTCAACTTAAACTTTCCTAAGTAGAACACTGGGTTTCCTCCGTTTAACTCTTCAACAGTGGACCAATTTTGGACGGATGCACTTTGCACTGCTGAATGGAATTGCTCACGTTTGTATTTGTCTTTTGCATTCATCAAACCTTTGGTCAGATCTCCAGTATCAGGCACGTCTAGATGTATATACCTAGCTTTCTTGCGCATCAACTCAATCATTCTAAGCGTGTGAAAAGTTCAAGAATAAGGGAACCTTCTCAACTTCAAGAATGTATCTAATAGCTTGAACTCGACTTGCATGGGGTTGATAATGGTAGTTCATTTTAGTGATGTATTTTCATCCTTGTTTAGTGGCACATACGTTTAAAGATGGAGTTGTGGGGCTGAAATTAAGCTTTGGATGAGGGAAGGATCTGCTAGCATAATTTTTTCCAAGATCCCAAAAAATGGACGAAAGAAAAGATGCTATATCTGTCGGGTCACAAAATGTTGATGTAGTGCAAGCAACATTATAAATTCCACCAAAAAGAAGCCAACCTCCGAATACAAATATGACCACAATGGTCCAATCTTCCAAAAAGCCTACATATCTTAGTGGAGACTTGGCTACACTGGCCGAGCTTCACAAGGAAACATGGCTACACTGATCACACTCAATTTCTTTTCTCATTCTTCTACTTTCTTTCTCTATTCGATTGTGGACACAACATGACCTAAACATAGAAGTAAATTCTCCCCTCCTCGAGGAATGCGTAGCTGGATGAGGATAAATAGGAGTGTATTATTGGAGTGGGCGGTTTCTTCGCTTATTTAGCAGGAAGAGCTAACACAATTCACATACTATACAAATTGAATTCAAGGTTAAAAGAGTTAGCGATATGGATAAGTGGATCTGAGCTGGCTGTTGAGGTGAATCTAAATAAGGATTTATGGAACTTGAGGACTGTTGAGATTTAAATCTTATTCCTAGTTATGGTTCCGATAAAATGCTTTTTTAAGACTCGATCGAGCTCTGTTCTTTGTTTGTTCTCATGAATTGATTTAGGAAAACAACTTCATTCTAACTTTCTTCCTTTTTACTTATTTTTCAAATAAGTATTTGCTAAGGGACTAGCATAATTTAATTAAAGGTGGTTGATGAATCCATGATTCATTAACTTTTCTATCGTATTTCGTATTAAAACCCTTAACAAATACACATAATTTTACATTAATTCATGTCTTTTTATAAAAAATGTCATTGGTGAATAATATTGTATTATTATGCATTAAAAAATATGTAAATAACTAAAAGAAAAAAAAGAAAGAAAAGAAGGTAGCCTGTAAATATGTATATATTGTATAGGATTACTAATAAATATAAATATAGTTGTAATATATATTTATATATCCTAACTCTCGAGACCAAATTAGTACGACTTAGTCCACAAATAACAAAGTAGGTGGAGATAAGGAATAAAATACCAAAATAATTAATATTATACATCATACATTAATATTTCTTTATTCATTATTTATAAAAACTTCAAACATTTTTAGTTGATTCATTTGTATAAAATTTTCACCAAACTCTTCTCTTATATGATTATAAAAATGTATATAAAAATATGAAAATCATAAAAAATCCAACCATGTATGTATGCCAAGAAATCATGTTTTCAAATTGGTAATTTCCAAACTTCTGAACCTAGTACATGTGTCCATCGCACCATCTGGCTCTCTATGCTAAATAGATCGTATGATCTCTAAAATGTAATCAAGGGAATCTTATGTTGGAATATAATTACTCTCAATCTGTGGCACTGAGATATCTACTACAATTGACTGCTCCTATAGTCCTAAAATGATCCATGTATCTGTATGTAAGCCGTTGTCTAGAGAACTAGGTACCGTATAATCAACCCCATCCTTGTGGATGATATCGTGGGTATCAAAGTAAACACTCTCAACATCAAGAGGATGCATCCCATCTATGTGCTGACAACCATATACGAAGCTAGTGTCCTCTGAAGTGAATGAAAATATAGATCTGGGATTGCTACATCCTCTCGCCATCTCAATGTGTACCTCTTCGTTTTTTGTGCAAAATGACACTCTCCCAGAATCATAATCGAAGCGGGCCGCTGCAATCTATGAGAAAGGCCTCCCAAGAATGATTGGAGCAAGGTGTAACTATGTAGGGCACTCCATGTCTAGGATAGTAAATTCCATTGAAAAATGCAAACCTTATACCATTACGATAATGTTCCTCAACACGCCTCTAGGTCTCTTTTCTGATCAATCTACAAACTAAAGTAACACTCGTGATCTGTAAAGAGGACCTAACTTAAGTATATCGAGTAGATAAGATGGTAACAAATTAATCAAGGAACCATTATCTAAGAGAGTGTGATCAAATGCTGCATCTAAAATCTCACATCTGACATAACGAGCACCTGAATCTCTCTTTTTCTTGGGTACCTTTTTCTGAATAAAGCATGATGTGTCCTTGATCAAAACATGTTTCTCAATGCGTGATTTTTTTCCTACATGTGGTACATTTGTTCCTCAACTGTTTCTTAAGTGTAGGAAAATGATACAAGGCAACATGAAGCGGAATCTTCAAAAATATAATATCTTTAAGTAAATGTTCTGTCTCTAGAGTAACAACATTCTTTTTGGATTTTTTCTTCTTTACGAAACAAAGCATCTAGAAAAGGAACAAACTCAAGAATAACAAATTCTTCAGTTTTATTCAAATCATCACTAATGGAATCATCGTGTACATCAAGAGTCTCAGAAGTATGTTCAAACTCTCAAAAAAAGAAGGAAACCGAATCATCAGCAGGAGTATCTGTATGGTATGTTGTGGTATCATCATTTGAATCATCTATGTCCTTATCAACTATTTCCGCATCACTCCCATGTCTGGCATCATCTTGGTTCTCATGGTTGTCCTCCGCCTCAACATTAGAATGTTTATCATCAAGGAGAGGCTCTCTCTCCTCATCATCATGTACCCTCTCCTCCTCTGGATCAAGTACTCGTGGATGTCTACCGCTCCTGAGAGGATTGAAGTTAGATAAAAGTTCAGGAAAAGTGACCATACCTGTAGTGGCATCTAGCTGATCCATGTTGCTCCTCTTGTTGTCTGGGTTCGTCTGAGGATGTGTTAGGAGAGTGGTCTTGGGTGCAGCTAACTCATCAGACGATATTAACCTGCTCCATATCTGTCCTGTGTGCAACCTGAAGTGTGCTAAGCATATCCATGATTTGATTCCGTACCAAGGACTGTGCAGATAACTTTGGCTCAGTAGTCTATCCCTGGCTCTATGCTCTCTCCTTCCTAGAAGTGTGTTGTGGTTGTGATGTATATGTCTGAGGAGATCTATGGGGTGTAGTGTATGACTGTTGATGCTTCTATGGGTGATATGAATGTGGATGTGTAGCAAGAGAATGATGAGACTATGTTGGTCTATTATATGCATGATGGTGAGACTGTTACTGCATATATGGAGCTCGGTGCTGAAAGTGTTGATGTCCGCATTAGTACTTCATCTACTGCGGCTGCTGGTGTACACTCTGAGGTGTAATGTATGGTGGTGGCTAATAAAGAATAGGAGTGTACCATATATTGTTGATATCAAGGGTGGAAGAAGAATCAACATAATCAACTGTAGGCATCGTGATCTGACTCTAGTTGGCATTGCATGAATCCTCATGCCAATCTAACTGTGGAGTCTCAGAAAAACACCCTGGCCTGCTCTATATCTGATGAATCTGACAGGTGGGAGGAGCGAGTAAAGACCACTTGTAGGCTGAGAATTAAAAGAAAGTGAATGTTGGTACTGTAGATGCATCTCGATCACTTTGTTTGTCAGATCACTCAATTGTTGTGGTAATGATGAGAGTTTCTCCAACTCTCATAGCTTCTGCAAGTCCTATACTTGCTTCTGAACCACATCGACAACTGTCATCTTCTCTCTAATAAAGCCCATGTCGGCAGATCGTGACTCAAAATCAGGAATGTGTTCCACCTTCTGATGATCTAGCTAGTGTGGTGGCTGTAGGTCCTTCTAGGATGCTCGAGTAGAGTCGACAACTCTTGAATTCTCCATCATCTCTTCAAAGATGGTCCAAACAAACTTGACATTCTTATTTAAATAGCTACCACCACATGTGATGCTCACTAACCCATGAATATATGGTTGGAGTCCTCCAAATAAGTTCTGTACAAGCATCGTCAAAGGTATCTCATGATAAGAGCATTTCTCAATCATATCATTGAATAATTCCCATGCCTTGTGGAACGACTCATGTGGGTTCTGCATGAAATTGGTGATCTGACTCCTCATCGCATTCTCCCATCCCTGAGGAAAATATTTACGAAATAAGGTTGACTTGAGATCCTCCCAAGTCTAAATCTCTCCCCTAGATGGTTCAACCAATAGAGTGACTTTTCTGCTAAGGTAAAATGGAAAGCCTTGAAGTGTATAGCCTCCTATGTAACTCCTAGATAGCTCTCCATACCACAAATCATCTCAAACTATTTGAAGGAAGGTAAACGACTTCTCTGTCATGTTCCCATAGAACTTGGGAAGCAAAGAAATAAAGGACAATCTCAAGTCGTATGACTGTTGATTCGACGGTAACCAAATCCAATGTTGTAGTGTGCTGGCTCAAGGGTCATACTCATCTCTCAAAGTAACGGGAACCACGGTAGCTGGTGGTGGGTTGCCTACTCTTTCTCTAAGTGCATCGATCTCAGCTCTCAACTCATCATGGATTCTAAACTGATCTTGAATATGTATACTCATCTACTTAAGTGTGTCTAGAATTCCGGCTATAACATCTATACCTGGATCATGTCTCTCATCTATGCATCTCTCCTTAATAGCTTGCTCCACTACTAGTCCCTTCCATCTATCCATGGTATTGTAAAATCCCTTGGGAAGGAAAAAGTCTCGTAAGAACTCAAAGAAAAATGTGCAGGTGACACAGAAAAAATGCCTACGTGAGAGTCATCCTCGACAAAAGGGATGAGAGGTGAGGGAGTCTCAGTCTGACTCACGTCATAGCTAGGTGGGACTGACTCGAGAAGAGGGGTCACCTTGAGTCTGTGAAGATGTATGTGAGACAATGGAAGATCAAAGGTTTGTAGAGTATGAGCGTAAATATCATCTAAATGCAATCCACAATGTCAAAAGAATATGAGAAGGAATAGGATGTCAAGACAAGAGAAGAGTGTGAAGGCGTATAAGATGCTGAATACACACACCATGCAAACACACATAAAGCAAACCCCCAATTCACCAACTTCACAAATTGATGATCGTAAGAGTTCGGTCATTGTTTTGAATTTTTATTAGTTGATCAAGCAGTGATTTATACAGACTTACATGTGGTGTTGCTTTGTAGTTCAGTGTATGTCTTCATATTCCCCCAAACAATGGAACCAACTTATTGGGTTGCCGGGTTATATCAGACCCAAAGAGAAATGTGAAGCAGAGTACACAAAAAAGACTCTTTATGGCTGGAGGCAAGTGCATGCAGTTGCGACCGTGTACTGAAAGGTGTCACAGGTACTTAGGACATAAGTCCAGGAATTTTTTTCTCTAGTCCTTAGAGATACATCCTCACAAACTTTATCTAGATTTTAGTACCTGCAACAATGAGGGTTTTGCTCACCCAGAACAAATAAGTCCCGATTTTTTATTTTTTGTCTAATTTTCAAAATAAAAAATCTTTTTTAATTTTAAGTTTTTCACTTTTTTGGATATTTTAAAAAATAGCTAATGGGATTTCAGTTTCCTTTATAAGTGAAAATCATGTCACATATGGGGATAAATCATGGAATGCAATGGAAAAACATGATGCATGTAGGTATAGAAACCATACCTGGCTCCAGCTCTATGCGTAATATGATCTATGTAGAAATGAAAAACCTAAGCTAATTTATACAAAAAGAAATAAAATCATGCCCTAAATAAGAAACACCAGCGTAAGAATGGGTTAATTTTTCAAATAAGTGAATTATACCTAAATGTGGATTAGGGCAGTAGGTTCTACTTTAAACATCTAAGATATCATGCATTCACCCCAAAGATCCATGAAATTACATGATTCAAATAAAAAGTCCTAAAACTGAAACCTGCAGTGAGGTCCCCCAAGTGCACCGACACTTAGCGGAACAAACCCCACAAAGAAAGACTAAGTCTGTGTCTACATGTTGGGATGTCCTTAGTGGACTCCTCTCTACAAAATATAAAAACAGGCAAATGCCCCTTCCTCTCTCACAAATACAAAAACACAGGCAAAGGCCCTCTCACTCAAAAGAAAACAAAAAATGGTATCTTTGAATAATACAAGAACCCTAGACTAAACCGGCTCGTGTTGCTCCCCTGCAATCGACTAATAGATAAAGAGCCTGATCTTTGCGATTTCATCTAGTTAAACTTCCTAAGAAGCTGGCTAATCCTGCAAGCCTTGTACCACGTGTCAGCAAAAAATAATAATAGAGACAATACAAATCACATATGAGAAAAAAATCAGAAATCAAATCAGATAAAATATATGAAAAATCAAGAAAAGAAAAGATAAGAAAAATCAAGAAATCAAAGAGAATAAAATAAGATAAAAAAGAGAATAAAATCGAGAAAAATTAAAAGAAAATCATACACTAATAAACTGAGAAAAATCAAAGAAGAAAAATGAGAGAGAGAAGAAAGAAAAAAAATAAAAAAAGTCTAAAAAATCAAATGTAACTATGCCTCCCCAACAATGGAATCATTTTGAAAAGAGCGTCTGACTTAGCAGTTAAAAAGTGTTGATTGTAAAGACCGCAGAAGAAAGATGCTATTTTCAAACAAATGACAACAAAATAGAAGAAAGAGAGAGAGAGAAGAGATGAATAGAAGAATAAACTTCGCTCTGCTAAATATGTTGTTTCACTATTTAGTTATCTAGGAAAGTGTTCTTGGGTCGAACTCAAGGAGGCAGAAAATCATGCTTTGAGTTCTGAGGAAAACACTATTTTGGTGATTTTTTATTTCTTCTCGAAGAAAATCTTTTTGTTGGTTTTAGTTTTCCAATTTTTATTGAATTTTTCGAAGAGGTAAATTTTCAAACAAATGATCTATTATACAGTATATATGTGGTAGAAAATTTATGTGATACTATATAGTAGATGGCACCGAATAAATTAAGCAACGGGCTCGAAAACAACACAAAAGAAAATCAAAATAGAGCCAAAGTGTGAAGAATAAAATATCAATGTAAAAGGCAATAAAATATTTCGAAAATAGACTCAAAACAAATCTAAGGTAATTGTATAACTACCCTAAGAAAATCAAGCAACAATGATGTCAATAAAGTGTCTAATACAATCCGACAGTTCAAGGGCACAATTGTAAAGAAATATACAAAAGAAAATAAAAAGCTTCTCAAATAGGTCCCTAGTCTGGGACCTAAAAGTAAGAAAAATATATGAATTACACTCAGGTCCCTATGCGGGGGCCTAAATAAAATAATGCAAAAGGTTTGCTACACTATGAAATTCTTGAAAGCTTCTGGGTCTCTTTACAAATTTCACATCGATAGGTATTCAATGGTGATGATTAGATGAAGTTGATGGATATGGACCATAGCAGGAGACACGTGCCCTCTACCTGTGCAACCAAGGTTGAAGAACTGTTCTTCTCCAATTTTGGGTAGATTGATTTTAGGGACGCTTGAGCTGTTCCTCCTAGGGCTCAATGATGATGACAGAAGGGGTCTCCTACCGCCTTTGAGCTCCCATGCGATGGGGATGCGAAGAAGGAAGGAGAAGAAGTCATTGAAGGTTAAAGGAATTGAGGCTCACCAGCTAGGGTTTGGTTCCAAATGTTGCTACTCCCATTATTGATTAGTTGCAGGTATGATGTTGTTCGAATCAAAGAGATTGGCATGATCCAGACGACGTGGGCTACCTGCAAAGGCTATTGGAAGACTAGATTCGAGACGAATAAACAAATATATTTGAATTCTTGCAGCTCTGTAAATGTTCCCGAAGTCTAGATATTGGTATCAAATTGAATGTGATTTGATTCAAATTGAAAGAGGATCGGGTCTGAAATACAAGGGTAGATGATTTAGTGAAATAATGGCATGATTAACCACACTAATTGGAAGAGAATTTTTAGTAAATAGAAAAGGGAAAATGGAGGAATACCTGTGAATGAAGGGTGTATGGCCCTTGATCGTAGCTCGACGATCGGTATTTACTGGAGCTGGACGTCGTACACAGTAGCGATGCAAGGCGGTTGGCAGCCTTGGAATTACTCCCCAAACGTCCTTCTTCCACACTGGGCTGCCTTTGGGTGCTGTCACCACCGGAGATGGGCAGAGCAAGGCGCATAAGATAAGTTGTTCGGTAAGTTTAGAGTGGAGCTGTAGAGTTGGTTGTGAAGTGACGAGGTTAATGGATTTAAAAAGAAATTAAGGAAGGAGGATGGTGGTGATTGAAGGGTAAGCGTGCGATTAGGTTGTTAGGCGAAGAAAAACAGTGGTTTGGATTGGGTTTTATATGCGAGATGCAAAGCACATAAATGGATGAACTGGAGTTGTTGGAATAAGACGCCAACTGCTTTGATGTGGAAGAAGGTTGTGGTGCTAACACTTGTCAACACCACATTTGCCCATAAGTTAAATTATTTATAAAATATAGATTAAATATTAAATGAAATTTTTTTAAATAGATATAAAAATAAAAATTATAAATAATTAAACTACATAAATTTTGGTATACTTTATATTTATAAATAATGTATATTTTTTGATTTATAAATATAATATTAATAAATATATAATATACTTAATAATTATTTTATTAATTAATATAATAATAACGTGTGATTTGTTATGGATTTTAATAAATTAATTTATATATATATATTAATAAATACATGTATATAGCCTGTAGTTCAAATTCATATACTTTTTATTTTTTTAATTTAAAATATTAAATAAAGGTTTAATTTTTTATTATTTTTTATAAAAAATCTACAAGATCAAGAAATTAATTAATAATTATAAAATCAGTTGTTCTAATAATAGTATGTACATAATAAATTAAATATCTTAGAAACACAGTTGTTAGTAGGTTCCAAAACCGATTTTTTGTAAATAGTCTCCGATTTTAATGGAATTACCTTCATTAATTAGATAATATTATTTTATGAACTTTAAATATATGTAGAGTGAAATTGGACTCATACGAAGAAGTTATGAGGTTCAAAAGTTGGGAAATTGATAATTTGAAAATTAAATTTCTTGGCATATATATAGGTTGCAATTTTTTATGATTTTTATATTTTATATACATTTTTATAAACACGTAGGAGAAGAGTTTGGTAAAAATTATGTACAAATGAATTAACTAAAAATAGTTTAAGTTTTGGTGAATAATGAATAAATAAATATTAATATTTAATGCACAATATTAATTATTTTTGATGTTTTCTTCCTTAACTCCTCTACTTTGTTGTTTGTCAACCAAGTCCTACTCACTTCTCTTGAGGGTTAGGTTATATAAATATATCTTACAACAATATTTATAATTATTACTTATCATGTACAATATATACATATTTATAGTCTGCCTTCTTTTCTTTTCTTTCTTTTTATTCTTTTATTTATTTTCATATTTTTTATGAATAAAGATGAATCTTTATTCATTAATGATTTTTTTATAAAAGATGTTAATTAATGCATATTTACATGTATTTGTTAAGGGTTTTAAGACTAAATGCCACATAAAAGTTAATGAATCATGGATTTGTTGGACATCCGAGCCCACGACGAGCCATTATGAAATAAATATTATTGAAAATATCATTCCCAGATATGAATAAAGAATACATAATTTACATAATAGGTCCCTTAGTACAAATAGGGTTATGTACCATGGCCATCTTAATCACTATACATCTGTTGATTCAATTATTAAATCATAGAGGCTGGCGCTTGGATGTAAAGAGTTAGATTGAGGACTCATCAAGCACCATCAAATGATTATTAAGAGTTGATCTCTAGCCTGAGAAGGAGATAGAAATCCTTCCTCTACAGGCTGATATCTAACTTTCCTCTTGATGCAGGTCCTCTGCATAGGAATAGATATTCAGAGGTATTAGATAAGTTAGGTCAAAGAGTTGACTTAACGAGATCGAGATAACCTAAGACCTATGTCGTATGCTGTCACGATATAGGCATGCATCCTCTCATCGGAGATAGATGTGTTTCTATATGTTTGAGTTTGTACATTTGGCAGAACAATAGGTTAATGATCCAATCATGGTCTATGCACTGGCGCGCTGGTGTGCATACAAGGGCATATGAGTAATTTGATCTGTCAAAGGGATCATACATTTTCATTGCTGAACCGAAGGACATGAGCTCACTCATGAGATATTCGAATAATACATACTTGAGATAATACCATAGTTCAAGTAACAATAGAATGTTTTTTGGGTATTAATTGGATCATTAATTTAATATGATTAGATTAATTGGAATCTTATTAAAATTAAAACACTCTATTAGTAATAGAGTTGTTATTTCCCTTGGAAGAATTAATTATATGAATATGATTCATAACAATTAATTAGAATTTGAACATGATATGGAGGATCACATAAGTGACATCCATGGTCTCCCGTCAAGGCGAAGGGTTCTGTCTCCAGAAATTGTATGTAGGAGACACCTGTCCGAAGTGACAACTCCTACATACAAGCGCATCTGGATCAGGCTCTTTGCTTCTTGAAAGAGTAAGGCCGTATATGTAGTGACCCCAATATTGGATCGTCATATTATTGTGGTGATATTGGATTTTGCATAGCGATTTTTAATTCTATTGATGGTTGGTTCAATTAACGATGGTTCAACATCACCTTAGGGGTGTTGGGCCCGAGTATTAAAGGCCGAATTGGGAATGCTAGTTGGACTTGCAAGGAGAATGCGTTCCCACTTTTTTTATTCGATTAATAGGTTCTCATATTATTGGGATGTAACAAAGATAAGAAAAGAGATCCTAGATCTTGCTTGAGATATAATGGTAAGTATATCTCTTACAATGAAAATGATTAAGGGAATGAACTTTCATTATTGACAAGGCAAGACAACTTTGATATAAAAATTCCTAAATCAAAGTAATATATATATATATATATATATATTTGTGTAAATTTCTTATTTCATATAATCATAATTAAACCCACTCAATACTATACACAATAATAACCAATAAATTATCATGGATTGGATCAAGAACAAGATATTGTACTTGCAGTTGGACACATATTGTTTGTGGTTGCAATGTGCACGTTTCCTCATAATAATGAGGAATGACAATTATATAGACAATAGGACGATAACCCTAGGGTTTGTGTGTCTCTATAGTCTTGATCCCTCACCGAGTGTGCTTTGGAAGTATCATGTCGATGATGATCTAATTGTCAAATAATCCTTATAAAAATCTAAGAAGATGTTTTGGCAAACATATATGCTCTCGACATTTAATCATGAATGGCATAGTTCTCTGCATTGTGCAGAATGGTGTCTCGATAAGAGATGATGTACTCAAAATGTTTGAGGACCTACCTGAACCAAAAGTCTTTAAGAGTTGAGATATGCTTAGTGTCATCATTCTACTATCTATACTCTGGTCATCCATGAAGCTTCATAATATTTATATCGTATGAATTGAATGAAGCATGTATAAATGTTGAAATACTTCTATATTGAAATCTTTCGAGTTCAACATAAGAGATCCTTTGTCTTAAGCAATGGTTGTTTATAGATGAAGGGAGCGTAGTGGAAGCATGGGTCTGATCCATGTAAGAAGGAAAGTCAAAGAGTTGATATACTTCTGTGACTTCCATACATATGACATCCAAAGAGTTGGATGAATGCCAATGCTGCAATAAACCGAGGTACCGATAATATGACTATCTTGACTATCTTGGATCTTTAGAGAAGGACTTGGATGGTGCATCAGAATTATCTATATCTACATATCATCATTGAAATTGACATGCTTATTGGATAAGATCAAAGTCTAATAATTGTATCTTATTCTTCTAATAATAGTTGCAAGTGGTTGCATAATTTTTAGAAGACTAGAAAATTTGATCATACGGTTTAATAGTCATCTATTTGGATATTAATGAAATTGTTGCAACAATCTATATTGGATAAATAGACTTCATATATTTAGAGGGAGTGTCCTTAGTCTTAGATAACATCTCTATGACCTAGATATTAGAATACACTCATAGTTTATTTCTAAATGTTGGAAATAAACAAGAATTCTGAGAGAGACCTATCATAAAGAGTTATGCTAAATATATTTCAGAAAGTAATCTTACATCTAGAGGACTCTATTAAATTAGAAAATAATGAATGGTTCATTAACATTTCTAAATACTAAAAATTAAAACTTAAAAGATCAATAGGAGGCTGAAGATCATTGGTAATGATATCGCATCAAGCCTTGGACATAAGTCTGTTTTTAGATCAATAGAGAAGTAAGAGATGAAACTTTAGAGTGTTTGAAATTCAAAAATTTTACATACTTGTCAATATTGTATTTAAAGTAGAAAATGTCCAATGCAACCTTCTTTGGAAATGGTGTTAGATGCTAAGGTATTCAAGATCTCATACATATTTATGTATGTGGATCATCTGTATCATAAAAAATATTAATGATATGTGATATCAACTAATGATTTTTGTGATATGAGATTTATTTTCTTCATATTAGAAACCTTTTAAATATTCAAAGATTTCACAATTTTGGTTTGGAACCAAAGTGAAGGAAGATGAAATGAATTTGATCTAACCTAGGCATCAAGTACCTAATAGATGAATTCAAGGAATACCTTACAGAGATATCAATACCATCTCACTCCTCATGATACACCTAAACTCAATGGAGTTGTAGGGAGATACAAATTGGATCATGTGTGACATGATTTGATCAATGATGAATCTTAGCATAATTACCTCGTAGTTTCCTAGTATATATGTAGTAAAGACTACAATATATATCCTTAATAAGATTCCATGTATTTAAACATGAGAACCCTCATAAGCTATGGTTTGGAACCTAGTCTAGTGTTGGACACTTGAGGATTTAGGGTTGCTTGATCCATAACTTTGTCATGAATGCAAGTAAGCTGGAATCTGGCACTAGAGAGTGCCACTTCATTAGGAAAATGAAGAATGGTATTGGATACCTACTTTATGACCTTGAAATTCTTAAAAGATCTCATCTCTAAGGATATGATTCTTTGAGGATGAGACTCTTGAGAATCAAGATGAAAATGAAGTAAAGAAACTCATTTAGTCTTGAGAAGATGATGAGGCTCCTGAAATTGAAAACTAAAAGGACTATTAAAGATGAAACACTAAATACCTCTTCAACTGAGAAATATGACAATAATCGAACTTCATATGATGAAGCTTCTGAAGTTCATGTCATGGAAAGATGGATGTTAGCAATAAAAGTCTAATATAGACTTCACATACATGTGTTGCACATGGACCCTTGAGGATGCACCTATAAGGGTTGGACCCGTTAGGTATAAATGGATCTTCAAGAGAAAGAGGGAATTGTTGGACATGTGAGCCCACGACGAGCCATTACGCAATAGATTTTATTGCGAATATCATTCCCTGATCTGAAATGAAGAATAACCAATTTGCATAATAGGCCCCTTAGTACAATTAGGGTTATGTACCATGGTCGTCTTAATGATCATACAGCTATTGATTCAATTATTGAATCATAGAGGCTGCTGCTTGGATAAATGCCTAAAGAGTTAGATTGAGGACTCATCAAGTACCGACAAATGATTGTTGAGAGAGGATCTCCAACCTGAGTAGGAGATGGCAATCCTTTCTCACTTGGCTGATATCTGACTGACCTCTTGATGCAGGTCCTCTACATGGGGATAGAGATTCGGAGGTGTCAGATTAGTTAGGTCAAAGCGTTGACTTAATGAGATCGAGATAACCAAAGTCCTATGTCGTATGCTGTCATGATATATGCACACATCTTCTGACTGGAGAGAGATGTGTTACTATATGTCTGAGTATGTACATTTGGCAGACCAATAAGTTGATGACCTAATCAAGGTCTATACATCAGCGCGCTATTGTGCATACAAGGGCATATGAGTAATACAATCTCTCAAAGGGATCATACAGGTTCATTTCCTGAACCAAAAGACATGAGCTCACTCATGAGATATTGGGAAGAATCGAATTCCGTGTGCAGTCGTCTTGCTTTGGAAGCTTGAATGAATTTGTAAGGATTGATATATACTTTTGGAAAGTATATGATTAACACCTAGGTATGATATATGCTTTTGGAAAGTATATGATCAATACCAACTCCCAATGATCGAATGAGAAACTTAATGATAAATCCCTGAAGTAGACAGTGTAAAATTGATCTTATACTTCGAGATTATTCTGGGTCCACTAGTATGCAGGATGTACATGTAATAGGAATACCTGAGGTTGATGTGATAATAAACGGTTATATAACCATGACGCTTCCATTCCTAGGGAGTGATGAAACGGGTCTGGATTTTAGTGACTCCTCTCAGTAGAGAAGTGATCTGATCTTGGTCCAAATGTTGGACATTAATCTGAATGTGATTCAGATGCAATGAGAAGATTAGATTTGTGGTCTTGATTTAATCAAGCATCTATGGGAGGCCCGTGATCTGGATTTAAGATGTGATCTTAATATCTAAGTTACTATACGTGGAACAATACAATCGCCCTGCCCTTATCTCCAAGTATCCAGGAGAAAGTGCATTATCCTTGAAAAGGTTCAAGATAATTTCATTGTTAATACAAGTATCCGAGCACTGAGAAAGTTGATAATTAAATGTGATTTTATTATCATGAATAATATGAATTTGGTCCATATTATAAAAAGAGTTATCTAAGATAATTAAATGTGATTTAATTATCAAAGATGTGAAAAATGTGAATGTGATTCATATTATTTGGGAACATGAGAATAGAGATCCAAGATGATTAAATGTGATTTAGTTATCATGGATATGAATAATGCGGATAGCACTATCCATAATAATCATATATATTATAAATGTGATTTATAATATATAAGAGAGAGCTATTTGTAATTTACATTTGTTAATTAAATATTGATGTGAATTGGATTCACATAGGACATTAAATTGAAAATGTAATTTACATTTTATTTTGGGTAGTGAATATGATTCACAAATTTCCAATTGCATGATTGCAATGTTCACAAAATAGTTTGGAATTATATTGGTGAATAATTTTGCAACAAAAGTTGTTGCATATGTGTAATATTATGTGGATATGAGATCTAGACATAATTAGAATAAAAGAGCCTCCATACCTTACATGGAGTGGGCGACCAACTTCGTCTCTCCAAGTTGGTAGCCGTTCACCCCATACATGGAAGGATGGTTGTTTTATTCCAAGACATTCCATGTATGTTGATTTGATTTATATTGAAATATATTGAATGATTTTTCAATATAATTTATTTCAAACATAACAAATTGTCGTTGCAAATATTTTAGCAACAAATCACGGCCATTGAAAGAAACACAAATCAATGTGAGCCATTGGATTTGTGTTGTCCATGGATTGAGATCCATGGATCCCAAAATATTACAAATAGAAGGGCACCCCTTGATCTTCAAATGCTAATGAGAAACACAAGGCTCTCTATCTCTCTCATTCTCTATACACACCCTCTCTCTTCCTCTCTCATGGCCGTCCACCACGGATGACCTAGAGAGAGTCTCCATCGCCACAACGTCGTCGTTATGATGCCGGTTCGATTGCTCGTGAATCTCCGTCTCCTTCGGTGTGTCTTGCTCGTGAAGAAGACGTTGGATCTCGTGTGTCGAGATCAGGAGATTTGCCGCTTGGATCATCAATATGGATTGTGAGGATCACGCGTTTCATCAACACGCTCGCAAGCGTCTCCTCCGTCGGATCGGACTTGAGACAGGAGGTCTCTTAGTTTAGAGACTCGATCACAACCATGCTTCAAGAGGTAATCCTATTACTTGTTTGTGGTTTAGACGAAACGATCCGAGAAGTTTTCTTGGATCATGTGGTTTCGTTACATGAAAAAAATTTAATTTCCGTTGCATCGAGCCACTAGTATGACTAGTCGCTCCCGATCACATACGATGTGATCCTCACGCTTTCGTGATGCGCTTAGCCATATCCTTCAGGAACCTGATGAGAACATAGAAAACTTTAAAGCACAGCTCGTATCCTCATAATACATACAGAAAGAAGGCATCGCTTGCGACGAGACTTGCTTTCTAGTGAACATGCTTAAACTCATCAGATTATTGCTAACTATAGTTACACAACTTGACTATGACATCTTCAAGATGGATGTTAAGATTACATTCCTCTATGAATACGTCTTCGAGGATATTCATATGAAGTAGGTGATGAATCTCGGATTCATCACTCTAAATCTCATTAATTAAGCTCAGATCCCTCAAAATCATCAGCATTTCTGCATTTATTCTGCATAATTAGCGTTCATGCATGTTTTAATATGAATTGCAGTTTAGCAATAATTTCTGCACAAAATAAGAAGCCAAAAATCTCAGCCAAAGTTGACCTGTAAAAAGCCTAACGTCCCTGATTTTTAACTCATTCATGCTAACTCCGAATGACCCAAACCCACCTCCACTGTGTACATATCACTAACAAGAATAAATGAAAAATACAAAAAATCACTAACCTAAATAACTGGACCAAAAACCCAAACCCTAGTTTTAGGATTTCCGAACTAAAAATCTCATATCTTCCTCATCTAGTGTTCGTTTTAATCCTACTCACTTTTGAACTAATGTACATTCAATTACCTTCAAAACAATACCTGGTTCAAGTGAATCAGAGCTCATATGCGAAAATTGGGTTTTAGGCCTCTTTTGTACATTATGTATTTTAGCTGATTTTGACCTATTATTTTATGTACATAATTAACCTATTTTAGTTCATTTCTTTTTTATTTCTCTTCTTTGATAAAAGTTTTATTAAGATGCGCAAAAATCCAAATCCAAGTTGAGCTTGAAATCAAAGAAATAAATTGAGTCTGAGTCTTGACTAACCAACTGTAAAAAATTGGTCTTTTTCATATCTTATTTTATCTCTTCTTTTTCTTAATTAATAAAAATCCAAAAAAAATATATTATTGTGTAATTGTTTATCTTTGATTTTATCAAATTTTTTACCGATTTTTATCTGGTTTAAAAATGACAAAAAATTACAAAACTCAAAAGTCAAGGTATTCTGTGTATCTGGGATACCCCAAAATTATCACTCTGTGCATATGTTCGATTTTGGTTTTGATGTCTTCATTAAAGTTGTAGATCTCATCGAGACGAGCATTTTTTGTGGAGGAAATTTTTTGATCCGAGGTCGTTTGCTATTTATTTTGTATTTTACAAAATATTTATTTTTCGAATTTTCCGATTCTGACACGTAGCAGCCCCTAGGGCCGCCATGTGTTAGCCATTTTTGGCCTTTTTATTTATTCATTTTTATAAAAAAAATAAATAAAAGGGCCGCACGTGCAAGGCACGTGCCTCCCAGGCACGCGCCGCGCAGGTGCAACGACCTATCAACCCCCACCACATGTCACCTCCATGGCCGTCCGATCTCGGCCGATTGGACGGCCATACATCATCGTCTTCCCCCGCCGTTTCCCCCTTTCCATCGCGGATGGTGACACCCCCGAAATCTCTACCAATATTAGCACCGGCCACCTCATTCATCCAATCACCCCCGACCTCCCATCTTCGTCATCCCCTCGAATCTCGCACATCCTCCCCATCCGTGATCTCCTCATCCTCATCCCAAATCTCCAAATCCCGTGAATCTCATCAATCGTCGAATCACCTCAAATCCCATATCCCATACTTCCATGTCCAGCGAGAGCCCTCTACCCTATAAAAGCTACGCCACCCTTCATCGGAGATCCATCCACCGACTACACCGTATTCCTGGAGCACCGTGGTGACAGCTCGATCGCCTCCATTCTTCCTCGGCGAGATCCGAGGCCCCCCTTAGACTCGTCGCAGAACGGCCTCGAGCCCGCTGCTCTACTCTGGTCATTATAGCTATCGAGCCACCGACCTATCGACCACCATCAACTCCTTCGCCAAAGCCTCGCCTCCACCGCCGTGGTGTCCTGCATCGAGCCTCTACGCCATCAACTCTGACAACAACCACCGTCTATGCCACCATCGCCATTAACGCCTCCGACAACGCTCCAGCCACCGACTTCAACACCCATGCCTTCCACTGTACGCCTTCGCAACATCCTTGCCACCTCCTGGCTGGATCCAGGAGTCACCTTCATCCACTCCTTTCACCGCTGAGCCTATAATCGACCACCGCCCTCCAACTCCGACAACGGCTTCACCGGCCACCAAGCCCTCCGCCGCTTCACCACCACCAGCACCAGGCTCCAACCCCGAGGTCCCCCACACGTGCTCCACACGTGCATGGGGAAATGTCAACAGCAATCAACCCAAGTCACGTGCATTGCACGTGACGTTGGGAAAATTGCATAAGTTACCCCAGGGGTCACTCAAATTGTAATCCAGTCCATCCACCCTTGGGGTCACGTGCTCTACACGTGATCCTCTGGGAAATTTACGTAGAGCCCCCCCCCAACTGTTTGGTAATTACATCTAGGCCCTCCTGCATGTTTCATTTATTATAATTATATTGCATCTGTACCCCTATCTTTCCCTTTAATTTTAGACCTCTTCTCTGCATAAGTTTATTTATCCAAAAATAGCACGATGTTTGTCATTTAATTCTTTATGTTTTGGCATATTGTGGACATTTTTGTGATTGATGGTTAATTAATAATTAATTATTTTGTGGAAAATTGCATATTTTGCCCAGTTTGGGCTTTGAAATTTGTATTTAATTAACCATTGCTCTAAAAATTTCTGAAAATTACATATTGTAGAATTAATTTTTCTTGACATTGTACCCAAAAAGATTTGCATTTGCATGCATAGTTTGTCCTGAAAAATCATTTTGTATATTTCAGTGTTTGATTTTTTAAAGGTATTAGATCTCACATTTTTGAGGTTTAGGATTTTTCTAAGATCCATCACCTGATGATAGATCTTAGATAATTTTATCCCTTGAAAATAATTAGGTTTAATACTTATTATAATTAAATAATGAAAGTTATTTTTTTTTGCATTTAAAAATTCATAAAAAAATCATATTGCATTCAAAAATTCCAAAAAAAAATACAGTGCATTCATTTCATCATATTTTGCATTATATCCATGTTTCCTGTTTTTCTAACATCGTTTGAATGTAATTAACATTTTAGTCCCTAAAATAGGCTGAATTTGCATTTTGCATCCTTTATTGCATTTAAAACTACAAAAATAAAGACTGTCTCGAAAACTGTGTACGAATTTTGATAGACATAATTCTAGGTTGTTCCTTTGCCTCTTTGTATTCGACCTTGGGACATGCCGAAGTAAAATAAAAATAAAACTACTTTGATTAAATTGATGAATATTTTATGTAGTTATTTTCTTGACCGATTCCGATTGCCGCCTACAACGAAACGACAAATCATTATTTTTAAGCGAACGATAATACAGATTTTTAACGCAGCGAATATCAGACTCGTCAGATGGCGCTGTTGCCGGGGAGGCAAACGACTTAGTTTTGTGTTTTGAAAAACTTCATTCGGTTTTCTGCATTTGGGTAGTCTGACCCCCAAATTTGTCAATGTAAATCTCATATTTTTTTACCTGCATTTATTTTATTTTTCAGCATTTATTTTTCTTATTTTATTTTTGATTTATTTTTGAGTCACTCTCTTACACAAATCTCTCTTATTTTTCTTACGAGGTACCCGACGTACACGGAGCGCTTTTTCAGGAACCGAAGCATCTTCACTGACCTCTGAAAAAGCCGTAACTAATTTAAGATCGAGTTGAGTCGTGAGAGAGCGTAGAGTATAGGATTTTAATTTCTGTAATTTTATTTCTGTAGTTAATTGCTCATTTACAGCGGTGTCCGTTTGGACTCTCGTGTGTGTAAAAGACTTTGAACTCTTTCTGTGGTGTATCGTGGCCTGTTTCACTCTCCAGTAAGGGTGGGGCCCGACTTGAGTGGCGCTTACGATATACCTACACATACGGCTCTCAAAGAGAATTTTACTTTTTGATTGTGCTCGTATGAATTAGGCCACACTTCACATTAATCGAGACGCATACATATCGTTCAAACTTAGCCAAATTCAACTAAATTCTTTCCCACTAATAGAACTTTCTGCTAGGTGCGATTTTTCATCGGCTTGCATCCATTTAGAACAATTTTTCAATTTCTGTATTGCATCCCACATGGACATTGCGAGGAATCACTGTAAGTCTTCTAACTGAGCATACATCATTGTTTCTGCGTGCATCCGCTTTTCCCGAATTTATCCCTCTTGTTTTGCCACGTAGTTTTAAAGGGAATTGGGGCTGGACGATAGACGTATACTTGTGCTCGCTTAATTCTTCAATGATGGCCTAATTAAAATTGGGATTGCTAAATATAGTCGATTTAAAATAACCCTTAAAAACGAGAATTTCTGTAGGAGAGCAACCCCGACCTTGGATTATTTTATTTTTCTGAGTGAGTGAGAGACGACACTTAAGGCTAGAGCCCAAATCCGGATTTTCATATTGACTACTGATTCTGCCAAAAATGATTAGCTACTTCCAAGTGAGGATTTACTGGTAGCCGGTAAACGGTCCGAATTTTCTTAACAAAGTGGGTGGTTTAGAGGACACTGCGTAAGGCTCCGTCCTCAAGTATCACGGGTAGCCGTTCTACGGTCCGTACTTACACCCATACTGACTGAAAGTAGATGCAACTAGTCGTAAGAATTCGGGCCAGTCATTACGAAAATTTCGACAACTAACAACTCGCTAAATTTTTGCCAAGATTGATTTATCACCAACTAAAATTGAAAAGAAATTTTTCGAACTCTTACGACTTCATTGTGTGAGTTGGTGAACCCAGGGTTTGAATTGTGTTTGCATTCGTGTGCGTGAACCGATATCGAAGATCAAAAGCCGCACATTTGATAAAATTTCTATCCCATGCAATCATCTCTCTTCTTTTCTTGATTTTAACCTCATCATGGAAATCTTGTCAACAAACTCTTGTAGACCCGATCCGTCATTCATTTCAGCTCTTTCAAAAATGGCCAAACATTTATCTGAAAATCCATCAGAGCTATACTATGAAAATGATTTTGTCTCGATTAGACCAAAATCAAGTACATCCTCTTCTTTCAATAATCCTCCAACATTTGCAGGAGACTTTCAACCACAGATGAATTCGGCCCCCTCATTGAATTCCTACTCGAATCATCCGACCGCACATGACCACCTACCATCTTGGACTGAACCGTCTTATTCCCGATTTCTTGTTAATGAACCATTTCAAGATCAAAATACTTTTGAGTCTCATGACTGGCCGAGAAACCAAATCCAGATGGAGAGACACGCACTTAATGATCATCAGTGTTGGATTGACCGCAATGATCAAATCCTTATTGACCAACCTTAATATCACTCATTTGATCAGCCTATACATACAGATGACCACATGGATGATATCGACACTTATGCACCCTGTATGACTCCACTATTTGAGGATACACTCAATCATAACCATAGACTCTACTCAAACCAGGATGACATGCCCGAGTCACGACATGTTGAGTATGATACCTACACATTTCCACAAAACCCTTCCACTGAGCAGCCTCCTTCCATAACTTTTGAGGAGAAAATTTTAGAAAATAATGATCATATATCGGATATTCAAAGAAATTCTCCTCTCAGCACATACAGGAAAATGGAAGATGAAATTATTGAACACAAACCAACTGCTCCCACAATTGATCATGAACAGAATTTTGAGAGTGATATTTCGAGGATAAATAAAAGATTTTAATTAATAGAGGATAGAATTCAAAAATTTACCAACCGATTAATCTCAATCTCTTGTGGCTCGGACATAAAAATGAATGAGGAAATGGTCGGATCTAAGATTGAAAATTCTGAGGATATTCAAAGTCCTAGGGAGGATTCTGACATCGACACTTCTGCATATTATTCCCCTAGCAATGACTATGCCTTTGATTCTTACTCTGAACATCGAAGCCCCTTCTCATCTGAGGAATAAACCACATCACCACACCACACAGAAAATACCAAAAAATGGGAATATTCCAAAACACCAAAAAAATTGAAAATATAGATTATTTCATAAAAATTGAGACTGAAGAAGACATGAAGAATTTGGATCCTGCTTTACGGGAAGCACTGGAGAAACGATTGATTTTTGAACTTCCCTTTATAAAGGCCATTGAACACTTCCTCGACCTTAAAGGATTTGTAATGGACAAATTAATGATCAAAAAGTCAGGCAGGATTAGTACAAAGACTGAAAGACACATCTTGTCAATGGCCTCTTCCTTGGTGTTGAGGAGAAAAACCAAGAGCCACATAGTGAAGCGGTTGCCCAGATTTGACTGTAGAATCAAAGACACGATTTTCACCCATGCTCGGATTGATGACGATTCACTGATCAATATCCTCCCGACCTCTGTATTTCACGAACTCAAACTCGAACCGATTTGGAAAATAAGAGAAATTATTCAATTGGCTGACCGATCAATAGAGCGACCGAGAGGAATCATTTCTGTCATCATGAAATTCCAAGGTGCTCTGCTCAAAGTAGATTTCACGATCATTGATATTGAGCATCAAGGAGAATTCACCCAGTCTCCAATTATTCTCAAAAAGCCATTCTTAGCATTGGCTAAGGCAATTATTGATTGTGAGATTCGGGAAATCAATTTCATAGCATTGGAAGCACTTCGATCTAACCCAGTCTTTGAGGAACCACGATTTTCTAAGGCAACCCACGAAGTCCCCGACAACCGTAACCGTGAAGTGGTAGAAGAGCCCTACTCCGCTGCTACACCTGAGATAGCGGTTGTTTATGAGACTATTGGTTTAGATAATCTTCCCCCTACTCCATTCCCAGCCACTCTTACCATGGAGAATCAAGCATATGAGTCAATGATCCGGAGACTTATGCATAGTCACACCCTGG
This sequence comes from Ottelia alismoides, assembly GCA_037367405.1. Taxonomy (NCBI): domain Eukaryota; kingdom Viridiplantae; phylum Streptophyta; class Magnoliopsida; order Alismatales; family Hydrocharitaceae; genus Ottelia; species Ottelia alismoides. The sequence goes on from JAZKJV010010891.1 coordinate 38,009, forward strand.
GTCAACCTATTCTGACTACATGTATTGCATCAACTTGACACAGTAATGCTCCAATGTCAAATCAATTGAGAACGAACATGCAGACTCTCTCCAGTATTTCAATTCCCGCGGATCTCAAAATAGAAAAATCTTTCTTCTATGATCCTGGGACATATGCATGGTCGCACCCTGGAGCAACCTTCTCTGAATACCTTGACCAAATCATCCCAAATCGAGAGTGTACCAACATTCAGAAGGCTAAGAACAAACCCGCAGGATGAATGCCGACCAAGGAGAAGAATTCTAATGGTTATTCATCTGGATACTCAAGTGAACTGACAACTTCACGAAGCGAGAAAAAGAAAGTCACCTTTGACCTTTCGGAAGAGGAATCAGCTGATGATCCCTCATCAGGTCCGAAGAAGGTAATCTACAAGAGTGAAGTCTGTTCGGCAGCTCTAAAACTATATCTTCGCAAGGATCCAAAATTCAATTCCTGTTGGATAGCTCCCGTTCCTTACTACTATTCATCCAAAGCTAATGCTCCTACCCTCTTCAAGTACACTGGAATTATTTATTATGAGCTGACTGAGATTGGTGCTTGTGAGTATTCATTTGATGACAAATCGCTTGACCCCAAGAAGGAACGAATTCTGAGGAAACAATTGAAGAAACAAAAAGACATGAATATATGGAGTGTGTCCATATTTAAATACTATTCCTCTGAGGATAACTCTAATGATGGCTACCTTTCATCTGACTCAAATGTTTCATCTACTATCCATCATAATTTTTCTGAGGATGACACTGATAATAGATGGGAATCATATGCATCATCTCCATCTCGTTATTCCGATCTTCTATCACAAGCTAACAAAAAGATCAGCCAAAACTCGCCTTAATCATCAGCTACCCACCTTCCCTCCCGACCACATCGGTCTCCTTGTACACACCTGCACTTCATCCATCATTTCATGCATTTGTATTTGTGAAAAGTCTTTAGGTTCTGAACCGAGTTATGAGCAGAAACCGAGAGTGGTATAGACTTGACCTTAATCCACCTAATTTTCAGAGGAACTTCACTGAGAAATAGGATTTTAGAAACTTCAAGTCTTTGACTTAATTCTTTGAGTTCCACATGACAATGTGCAGCGTTTGACTCTTAGTGTCTAACCTGGTCTCTTCATTCTGGGTACAACTCTGGAATAAGGAATTAATTTGTACGCTCGTACTATGCACTTAGCTCAACTCAGACGAAATGTTGGAAGACTGTGTAAGTTTCGTTTCTGGTAGCGTGGAAACCTAAAGATCGGAGTATGAGTTGAAATGATGCTTCGGAAAAGGGATGGACGACTGGGCACAATTTTTTCTAAGACCCCAAAAAATGTACGGAAACATAAAGATTCTATATCCGTAGGGGCACGGTAAGATCCAAGCAAAACCACCCAAAATTTCAAATACAAAGAAGCATTCGACCAAATAAAAATCTGACCAAAAAGGTCCAAGCTTCCAGAAAACCTGCAGATCTTGGTGGAGACTCGGCTACACTGGACATCTTCACAAGGAGAGGTGACTACACTAGCCACCCTCCAGTTCTCTTCTCATTCTTCTAACTTCTCCCCCCAATTCGATTGTGAACACAGAACGACAAACCATAGAAGGAAATACCTGACTCCCCGAGGACGAGTTACTGGAGAGGAGAGGAGCATGGTAGTCCGGCAATCTAGATGGGAAGAGCTAAAACCTTTCACACACACGAGTCGATTGTTCAATGTTCATAGGGTATACTTTGGGAAGAGGATTGATCTAAGATGACTTTTGAGCTGAAACTGTGACAATGATGTGTAGAACTTGAAGGCTGCTGATTTTAAAATTCTAAGTCTCACAGAAGTTCCGCCACACTAATAATCCAAAGGTCGAGTCTAGTTTCACTTTAACTTTCAGCTCATGGTCTTGGTATGGAACCCAATCTCATTTCACCTCATGGAATTTCTTTTTGATGCTCAGGGACGATCATGGTTTAAGTACAGGGGGATGATGACACTCGGATTCATCACTCTAAATCTCATTAATTAAGCTCAGATCCCTCAAAATCATCAGCATTTCTGTATTTATTATGCATAATTAGCATTCATGCATGTTTTAATAAGAATTGCATTTTAGCACTAATTTCTGCACAAAATAAGAAGCCAATAATCTCAGCCAAAATTGACCTGTAAATAGCCTAACGTCCCTGATTTTAAACTCATTCATGCTAACTCCAAATGACATAAAATCACCTCCACTGTGTACATATCAGTAACAAGAATAAATGAAAAATATAAAAAAATCACTAACCCAAATAAGTGGACCAAAAACACAAACCCTAGTTTCAGGATTTCCAGACTAAAAATATCATATCTTCCTCATCCAGTGTCTGTTTTAATCCTACTCACTTTTGAACTAATGTACATTCAATTACCGTCAAAACAAGACCAAGTTCAAGCGAATCGGAGCTCATATGCGAAAATTGGGTTTTGGGCATCTTTTGTACATTTTGTATTTTAGCTGATTTTGACCTATTATTTTATGTACATAATTAACCTATTTTAGTTCATTTCTATTTGATTTGTCTTCTTTGATGAATGTTTTATTAAAATGCGCAAAAATCCAAATCCAAATTGAGCTTGAAATCAAGGAAACAAATTGAGTCCGAGTCTTGACTAACTAACTGTAAAAAATTGGTCTTTTTCAAATTTTATTTTATCTCTTCTTTTTCTTAATTAGTAAAAAACCAAAAAATTGATAATTGTGTAATTATTTATCTTTGATTTTACCATTTTTGTTTCCAGATTTTTATCTGGTTTAAAAATAACAAAAAAAATTACAAAACTCAAAAATCAAGGTATTCTATGTACATGGGATACCCCAAAAATATCATTTTATATATTTGATCGATTTTGATTTTGATGTCTTCATGAAAGTTGTAGATCTCATTGAGACAAGTAATTTTCGTGAAGAAACTTTTTCGATCCGATGTCGTTTGCTATTTATTTTGCATTTTACAAAATTTTTATTTTTCGAATTTTCTAGTGTTGACACGTGGCGGCCCCTGGGGCCGCCACGTGTCAACCATTTTTGGCCTTTTTATTTATTCATTTTTATTAAAAAATTAAAAAAAAGGCCGCACGTGCAAGGCACGTGCCTCCCAGGCACGTGCTGCGACTCTCAACCCCCACCACGTGTCACCTCCATGGCCTTCCGATCTCGGCCGATCAGACAGCCATCCATCGTCGTCTTCCCCCGATGTTTCCCCCTTTCCATCACGGGCGACGGCACCCCGAAATCTCCACTGCAATTAGCACCGATCTCCTCCTTCGTCCAATCACCTCGGACCTCCGATCTTCGTCATCCCCTCGAATCTCGCACATCCGCCCCATCCGCGATCTCCTCATCCTCTTCCCAGATCTCCAAATCATGCGAATCTCATCAATCGTCGAATCACCTCAAATCCCATATCCCCTACTTCCAAGTCTGGCGAGAGCCCTCTACCCTATAAATGCTACGCCACCGATCATCGGAGATCCATCCGCCAACTACATCATATTCCTGGAGCGCTGTGGTGACAGCTCGGTCGCCTCCATTCTTCCTCGACGAGATCCGAGGCCCCCTTAGCCTCGTCACAGAATGGCCTCGAGCCCGCTGCTCTGCTCTGTCCATTATAGCCATTGAGTCACCGACCTATCGACCACCGTCAACTCCTCCGCCAAAGCATCGCCTCCACCGCCGTGGTCTCCTGCATCGAGCCACTATGCCCTCAACTCTAACAACAACCACCGTCTACGCCGCCATCGCCATTAACGCCTCCGACAATGCTCCAGCCACCGATTTCAACGCCCACGCCTTCCATCGTACGCCTCCGCAATATCCTCACCACCTTCTGGCCGGAGCCAGGAGTCGCCTTCATCAACTCCTTTCGTTGCTGAGCCTACAGCCGACCACCGCCCTTCGACTCTAACAATGGCTTCACAGGCCGTCGAGCTCTCAGCCGCTTCACGGCCACTAGTGCTAGGCTCCAACCTCGAGGTCCCCTGCACGTGCATGGGGAAACATCAACAGCAATCAACCCAAGTCACGTGCATTGCACATGATGTTGGGAAAATTGCATAAGTCGCCCCGGGGGTCATTCATATTGCAGTCTAGTCCATCCACCCCAGGGGTCACGTGTTGCACACGTGATCCTCTAGGTAATTTACGCAGAGCCCCCCCCCCCCAACTTTTTGGTAATTACATCTAAGCCCTCCTGCTTGTTACATTTATTATAATTATATTGCATCTGTACCCTATATTTCCCTTTAATTTTAGACCTCTTCTCTGCATCATTTTATTTATCGAAAAATAACATGATGTTTGTCATTTAATTCTCTACATGTTGACATATTGTGGACATTTTTGTGATTGATGGTTAATTAATAATTAATTATTTTTTGGAAAATTGCATATTTTGCTCTGTTTGTGCTCTAAAAATTGTATTTGATTAACCATTGCTCTAAAAATTCCCGAAAAATCACATATTGTAGAATTAATTTTGCTTGACATTGTGTCCAAAAAGATTTCATTTGCATGCATTGTTTGTCCTGTAAAAATCATTTTGTATATTTCAATGATTGATTTTTAATAGGCATTAGATCTCACATTTTCAAGGTTTAGGATTTTTCTAAGATCCATCGCCTAGTGATGGATCTTAGATAATTGTATCTTTTGAAAAAAATTAGGTTTATTATTTATTATAATTAAATATTGAAAGTCATTTTGTTTGCATTTAAAAAATCATAAAAAAATTATATTGCATTCAAAAATTCCAAAACAAATACAGTCCATTCATTTCATCATATTTTACATTATGACCAAGTTTCATATTTTTCGAGCATCGTTTGGACGTAATTGACATTTTAGTCCCTAAAATAGGACAAATTTGCATATTGCATCCTTTATTGCATTAAAAAGTACAAAAAAATACCGTCTCGAAAACCACAAATGAATTTTGATAGATATAATTCTAGGTTGTTCCTTTGTCTACTCGTGTTCGACCTTTGGACTTGCCCAAGTAAAATAAACATAAAATCGCATTGATTAAATTGACGAATATTTTATGTGGTTATTTTCTTGACCGATTCCGATTACCGCCTACAATGAAACGACAAATTATTATTTTTAAGTGAATGATAATACACATTTTTAACGCAGCGAATATCGGAGTCGTCAGTAGGCCCAGGGCTTCATAATCGAGGAATGCAAGGTGTGCAAGATTAAGAAACTCCATCTATGGACTCAAATAAGCTTTTCGTAGTTTAAACATCATATTTGATGAAATTTTAAGTATTATATTTTCAGATAGAATCTTGATGAACCTAGTGAAGCTTAGTGGGAGTGTCATTGTGTTTGTCGTGCTAAATGAAGATAATATCCTAATCATTTGGAATGATATAAGGATAATAATAAGTGTTTTATAGTTTGGTTATTCCATACCTTGAGATGATATCTCAAGGACACCTCTTAGATCTTAGTTTTGAAGGTGTTCAGAAGCGAAGAAAAGAGGGTATTGGGACCGTCATATTAAGTGATACACCTTGAACATGTTCCATTCTTGTAAAATCCCAAGGAAGGCTTCCTTCCCTTTGGATATGGTACTGGCCTGTCTAAAGGGATATTACTTTAAAGTGTTGAGGATGTGAATGCCAATGTTGCATGACCTAGTCATTAGCTATGGATGCTCTGTGTATGCTAGATGTGTACGAAAGCTAGAAATCTGCCATGCAGTGGGAGTAGTAAACTATTACTAATCCTACTATGGAGATAAAACACTTGATTGCAGTAATAACAATATCTTCAAAGATGACAATACTTTAGAAATAATGATCTCAAAGTCTTATCTTCAAGAAATTAAGACTTTATAGATAGAGATCTAAAATATCTTAACTACAGAGATAGTGATCTCTAGTCTCTAGGAATAAGGGTACTCTAATAAGGATAATAAAAAATACATATTGGTTGTACTAATTATTTAGCACTAGTGTCAAGAACACTATAACTAACAATAGTGAGTATTGGTTGCATAAGATGCAACATTTGCACTGGATGCGAGCATTATAACTAAGAGATATGCAAGTACCATAAAAGGACTTGACGTAGTCTCTTGGGAACAAAGTGAATGATCAGTTTGCCTAGATATTTTTCTAAATAGCCTATGATTGTCACATGAGTGTGGGTTTAAATAAAAGCCCAAAAATAGCTCTTTCGGCTAGTGGGAGATTGTTGGACATGTGATCCCACAATGAGCTGTTATGCAATAATTGTTATTCCAAATATCATTCCCTGATCTGAAATAAAGAATAATTAATTTGCATAATAGTTCCCTTAATACAATTAGGGTTATGTAACATGGCCATCTTAATGATCATACAACTATCGATTCAATTGTTGAATCATAGAGGCTGGTGCTTGGATGAATATCGAAAGAGTTGGATTGAGGACTCATTAAGCACTGTCAAATAATTATAAAGAGAGGATCTCCAGCCTGGAAAGGAGATGGCAATCCTTTCTTTAAAGGTTGGTATCTAACAGACCTCTTGATGCAGGTCCAATACATCGGAATATAGATTCAGAGGTGTTAGATAAGTTAGGTCAAAGAGTTGACTTAACGAGATCGAGATAACCAAAGACCTATGTCCTATGCTGTCATGATATAGGCACACATCCTCTGACCGGACGCATATGTGTTACTATATGTTTGAGTGTGCACATTTGGCAGACCAATAGGTTGATGATCTAATCAAGGTCTATACACCGACATGCTGGTATGTATAAAAGGGCATGAGTAGTATGATCTCTTAAAGGGATCATACATGTTTATTACTGAATCGAAAGACATGAGCTCACTCATGAGATATTTGTAAGGATCAAATTCCGTGCACGGTCGTCTCGCTTTGGAAGCGTGACTGAATTTTTAAGGTTTGATATATGCTCTTGGGAAGTATATGATCAATACGTAGGTACGATATATGCTTTTCAAAAGTATATGATCGATAACGACTCCAAATGATCGAGTGCGAAACTTAATGAGAAAACCCTAAAGTAGACAGTGTAGAATTGATCTAATACTTCGGGTTTATTATGAGTCTTCCTGTATACAAGATGTAATGGTATGGGATACCTGAGGGTGATGTGATCACAAAAGATTGTATAATAATGACGCTTCCTCCTAGTGAGTGGTGAAACAGGCTGGATTTTAGTGACTCCTCTCAGTAAAGAAGTGATCTGATCTTGGTCGAAATGTTGGACATTGATCTGAATGTGATTCAGATGCAATAAGAAGATTAGATTTGCGGTCTTGATTTAATCAAGCATCTATGAGAGGTCCGCAAGATCTTGATTTGAGATGCGATCTCAAAAACCTAGTCACTATACGTGGGACAAGACAATGGCCCCGTCCTTATATCCAAGTATCCGTGGAGAAAGCGCATTGTTATTGAAAGCGTTAAAGAATAATTTCATTGATGGTAATGTATCCGATCATTGAGAAATAGATAATTAAATGTTATTTAATTATCATGGATAATAAGAATTTGATTCATATTATAAGGAGAGTTTTCTAAGATAATTAAATGTTATTTAATTATGAAAGATGTGAATAATGTGAATGTGATTTACATTATTTGGGCATATGAGAATAGAGATCCAAGATGATCAAATATGATATAATTATCATGGATATGAATAATGTGGATAACACTATGCATATTAATTAGATATATTATGCATGTGACTTATAATATATTAGAGAGAGAGCCTTTGGGACTTATATTTGTTAATTAATTATTTATGTTAATTAGATTCACATTGGATAATTAATTGAAAATATAGTTTACATTTTATTTTTGGTTGTGAATGTGATTCACAAATTTCCAATAGCATGACTGCAATGTTCACAAGATAATTGTGAATTATCATTGTGAGATAATGTTGGAAATGAGATAATGTACTCTCATTGTTAGAAGATTGCCATCCACCAATAAAGTTGGTGGATGATATATCCTCCCAATTATCTCCAAAGATAATTGATTTAATTTGAAATTAATTTATGTTGATTATTCAATATATATTTTATTTATTTAAATTAACTGTTATTGTGTTTTTACAACAAGATCATGCCATTGAAAGAAACACAAATCAATCTCATCCACTGATTTTTTGTTATCCATGGATTGAGATCCATGGACTCCCAAAATACTGTATAAGTAGAGGCTCCTCTTGCTCTTCAAGTTACAACAAAAGACATCAATTAATGCTCTCTCTCTACATGCCAAGACTGTCTCCCTCTCACTCTCTTGTGGCCGTCCACCTTGATGCCCTAGAGAGAGATCAATGTCATCGTCGCATCACCATTATGTTGCCGGAACGACTACTCGTGGATCTCTGCCTCCTTCGGGGCGCCTTGATCGTGAAGAAGATGTCATATCTTGTGAGACATGATTAGGAGATTTGCAGCTTGGATCATCAACATGGATTGCGAGAAGCACGTGTTTCATCAACACACTCGCAAGCATCTCCTCCGTCGGATCGGATTTGAGACAGGAGGTGTCGTTTAGAGACTGATGAATCTCCATTTCATCACATTTATTTCATAATTTTGGCCTTAAAAACCCTAACTAATGCATGTAAATAACATTAATTTGCACAAAATAGCATTCATTATTTGTTGCATTTATTATGTAAATAATACTGTTTTTAATGCCAAAATTATAGAATAAAGAGAAGAAAATAAAAAGAATAAAATATCAAAGGTATTTTATGACCCTAAACCCGAGACCAAGTCAAGAAATGAGTTGGTCAACAAGGGATAAAGTAGGGGGAGATAAGGGCCAAAAATACAATAAAAGTCTAATTTATTTATTCAATAATTCATGTTGACACCCATTTTCTTCTTTATTATGTATTCATCAAATAAAGAAACTTTTTACATGAGAGTTGTAGATAATAATATACAGAAAAATATAGAATTGGGTTTGCACAAAAATAATACACAACGTTCATTTTATACACAAAATAAAAAGCCAGAATTCAACTTCACAAACCCATATCTTCCAAATAAAAACTCAAATTGCATCAAAATCACTCTAATTGTATATAATTTTAATAAGATATTTAATAAAGGTGGTTTCGTATTTTGGGGGTTAAGGTGTGAAATTTAGTTTTTGGACCCTCATTATATAGTATACCCGAATAAAATACTCATTCTATCTATTCTTCATTATTTTTATATTTTTATATTTTTATAATTGTATAAATATTATATATAACTTATATACATATTAAAACTAAAATGAAACCATGAAGAAAATACCAAATAAAATAAGTCTATAAAAATATAGGCCAGAAACATATGCTAACACTTGTAAATAAATAAAGGTGAAAAGTATTCTTTCGTTCTTTATTCTTTTATATTCTTACAATACTGTAAGTATTACTTATAATTTATTAAAAATATAAATCTAAAATAAAACCAAAGGAAATATAATAAGACACAATAATATACAAAATACGTAAATAAAATACCTACATTTATACCTATATAATTTATACCCCTATTTATTCAAATATACAAATAACATCATAAAAATATAATAAAAAATATATTTATATACCTAAAAATAAGTTATAAAAATATAAAATAAGATAATAAAACAATAAAATAAAATATATAAAATAAAAGTAAAATAGCCAAAACATATATGAATATACCTACAAATATACCCCAAAAATTTAAGTTGTAATTAATAAACACAAAAAAATTAAATAAAAATCATATTAAAATACTACATAAAATAATAAACATTTTCTATTTTAAAATAAAAAATTAATAAAATCAAACATATTTAATTAATTATTTACGAATAATTTGGCAGTTTTGTTCTTTAGCGGACTAACGTGGGCCAATCATGGCCTAGTTTGTTGACTCCTGATCAACTCCCCCTAACGCCTCTGACTTTCGTTAGACCCATCTAGTCCCCCTATTTCATGCCTTTTTCCTGCTCGATCCATCCATCCATCATCCTTGAGCCCTTCGCAAGATATGCTCATGTATCTTCCTTAATTCATGCCATGACTGTCTATTATTTGTACTTAATTTTGATTATTGCCAAATCATCATTGAATAACAGTGCATCTGCATCTCTTCAAATAAACCCTCCTGCCTTCCTCCTCCTCTTTGGTCATCACCTGAACCCTAAAACCCCGTAGCTTTGATCTAGAGAGCATCCTCATGACATGAGGAGAACCCCTTAGGTTCACAGCGGCTGAAGGAGGAAGGAGTGCACTCACGATGGACCACTCCGGTCGCTCTGCTCCCTTGCCTTTGACAATGTATAAGAGTTCAAATTTTACATTTTTTAGGTAAGTTTTAATTCCGTCTTTCATTCTCGCATTTAATTTAACATCTTAGTGGTTGATTTAGCTTAGGTTAATTAAGCGACTCTTGCCTGAGCTCTCGAGCTCCGGCCGCCCATTCACCATCGCAAACCGCCATCTTTGATGTGCTTCAACCTTCATTCTCTTCCCCTAACACTTCTTCACGCTCCTCCACCTTTTATTCAACTGCCTCCTTCCTGTAGCCGAATCTCAAATCTCCTTCCTACACCCTCCACCAGAGATCTCCTCCATGACCCCCTACGCCACCAGTTCACCATTTAACGGATCGAGGCATTTTACCCTCGATCTTCTTTTTGTCCTATGTAGGAGATGAATCTCATATTCATTACTCTAAAAGTCACTAATTAAGCTCTAATCCCTAAAATTCATTGGCATTTCTTCAATTATTCCGCATAATTAGCATTCATGTATGTTTCGATAAGAATTGCATTTTATCACTTATTTTCGCACAAAATAAGAAGCCAAAAATCCCAACCAATTTGACATGTAAATAGACTAACTTCTCTGATTTTTAATTAATTCATGCTAACTTCAAATCAACCTAAACCACCTCCACTGTGTACATATTACTAACATGCATAAATAAAAAATACAAAAAAATCACTAGCCTTAATAAGTGGACCAAAAACCCAAACCCTAGTTCTAGGATTTTTAACTAAAACCTCAATATCTTCCCCATCCAGTGTCCGTTTTGATCCTACTCATTTTGAACTAATGTACATTCAATTACCTTCGAAACAAGACCAATTTCAAGTGAATCGGAGCTCATATGTGAGAGTTGGGTTTGGGCCTTTTTTGTACATTTTGTATTTTAGCGGTTTTTGACTTATTATTATATGTACATAATTGACTCTTTTTATTTTATTTCTTTTTCATTTATCTTCTTTGATGAAAGTTTGATTAAAATGCATAAAAATCCAAATCCAAACTGAGCATGAAATCAAAGAAACTAACTGAGTCCGAGTCTTCACTAACTATCTATAAAAAAATTGTCTTTTTCATGTTTTATTTTATTTCTTCTCTTTTTAATTAATAAAAATCCAAAAAACTTATATTAATGTATAAATATTTATCTTTGATTTTATCATATTTTTTTCGGATTTTTATATGGTTTGAAAATAACAAAAAAATTATAAAACCCAAAATCAAGGTATTCTATGTACATGGGATACCCCAAAAATATCACTTTACACAATTGATCGATTTTGGTTTTGGTGTCTTCCTAAAAGTTGTAGATCTCATCAAGACGAGCAATGTTTGTGAAGAAACCGTTTTGATCTGATGTCATTTACTATTTTTTATGTATTTATTAAGCTATTTATTCTGATTTTTGTGGGGCTGACACGTTGCAGCTCCTGGAGCCGCCATGTGTCACCCATTTTAGGATTTTATTTTTATTTCATTTTTATAAAAAAATAAATACCATCGCTCGTGCAACGCACGTGCTGACCACACAGGCACACTACACGTGCTCCGCCTGTGCTCCCCACTAACCGTAACATGTCGCGACCTCAGCCGCTCGATCTTGACCGATCGGACGACCGAGTGATAGTTCTCAGATCTACCCTTTTTGATGGTATGAAATTAAAGATTTCATTATAGTCAGATAAATTGGGATCGATCAAAAATTAACCGCACGGATCGTGAATCGTCTAATGAAATTATATGCGGTTTTATGTTTGTTTAGCCTAGGCAAGCCCCATGGTCAACTCAAGGAGGCAAAGGAATAATTTTGGATCAAATTAGATGAATTAGATCACGGTTTTCCAAGTAGGAATTTTTTTATGCAATAAAAAATGCCTATGCACATATGCAGACGAATTAGGTTGTTAAGAAAACAAGCGACTTAGCCAAAATTAATTTGAATGTCAAATGAGTCCAAACTGGTCAAATTATATATTTCCTTTAAACCTAATCCAATTATAAATGCAATGTATTTTTTTTGGAATTTTGGATTTAAGATGAATAAATGAAAAATACAAACTTTTTTGGGGTTTTTATGCAATTTTTCTAGCAAATGAAATGCAAAGATTATGAAAATTTTACTGGAAGTTAAATATGATAAAATGAAGCTATATTATTTTTTTTGAATTTCTAACACTTTATAAAATTTTTATGAATTTTTTACTGAAAACAGAGCGACTATGAGTATGTAATTCCTAATTAATCCACAAAATCAAATTATCCAGAGATCTACTTATGTCAAATAGATATTTTAATCAGAAATTTAGGAGAATTGAAATTTCTCAAAAATCTTATTTGTGGATTTAATTAAAAATCAATTACAAAAATCACTCTAGAATTTATTTTATGCACAAAACAACTCTAATTTAGATGAAAGCTCGATAGTAATTAAAGAACATTTAAAGGCATCGTATACACGTTTTTCACAATTTTTGGAGCAAGAAATTTGTCTGTGCGAATTTCAGAGCATAAATGGGCAAAATATCACTGATTTTTAATAAATAATCTAATGATCACAAAAATGCAAATAAATAGCCAAAAGGTAAATATTTAATTGCTCTACAAAATGATATTTTGATTGAATGAAATGATGTTATTTTTAGGTCCAAATTATCATGACAGTGTAGGGGTGTCTGTGCAATACAGAATTTAAAATGTCAAAATGAAATGCACATAAGGGCACTTTAGGAAATGAACAAACATAACATACTGTGAATGCAATTTTCACAAATATAATAAAATAAATTAGACCTTCACTTTTTTCTCCTGCAAGGCGTGTAGGAAGTGGGGCGGCTAGGGTGGAAGGTCGGCGCGAGGGACGAGGAACGGTAACGGCGGCAGCGAGTGCCTCACGCGGAGGGCTTAGAAGCTAGAGAGGGGGAGACGCTTCCCTATTTTCCCTTTTTTTATTTTTTTGATGTAATATTTTTTTTATTTTTTTGTAAACAACAAATGAAATGCAACAGAGAAAAGGGGTGTGTGTGTTGATTGTGATGGTGTGTTGAATGATGAACAATAAGGAAGAAAATATGTTAGATAGAAAATGAAATGAAAAGATAAGATAGAAAGTATACCTGTGTGGTCGCCGAAGGTGGGGTTGTGGTGTGCGACCTCCATCGTGACCTCAAGAAGGGTGGCGGAGTCCTTCGAAGCTGGAGCAACTTCCTGCAAGGGATGCTACGACGAAGTGGATGAGACCACCTTGGATCTCACCGTGGTCGGAGGTCATGACTCGATGGTGATTTTCGATAGCTGTCACCTACAGATAGCCAGAGCTCTCTCTCTCTTTTCTATTGAAATGGCAGATGAAGAAAAATGATGGAAGAGATGTGAATATAAAGAGGAGGGAGTTGGAAAAAAGATGGAGAAAGTGGAGAAAATGGTGGAGAAATTGGAGAAGATGGTGACTTGGAGTGGAAGGCAAGCAAAGGAGAAGAAGTAAATGGAAAAAATAAAATAGATAAAATAATAAAATAATATAAGTAGGCTACTAAAAATAGAAGAGAAAATAAAGGTAAAAGAAAATATTAAAATAAATTAAAATAAATAACTAAATGTAAATGAATAAATAATTAAAATAAATAATAATATAAAAATTAATAAAATAAAATCCAAAATTAATAAAATAAAAAAAATTTAGGTGATAGATGACAGCTCTAGGAGCGGCCATGTATCGCTCCCGGAAAATTCAAAAATTAAATGTAAAGAAAAATTGAAAAGAAATAACAAAAGGGGCCAAATCAAAAAGTGGTCAAAGCGGAAGTCGCTTGTCTCGACGAGATCTACAACTTTTGTAAAGTGTCGAAAATCAAAAGAAGTCATATGTACAAAATGTATTTTTGGGTGGTACCTTATAGATATAAAATACCATATTTTATATTTTGTAATTTTTTTTGGCATTTTTAAATAAGAGGAAAATCAAAATAAAAATAGAGAAAATATAAAAGAATATTTACAACTTAATCTAATTTTTAGATTTTTAATAAGTAAGAAAATAAAAAGATAAAATGCAAGGGCATTTTGGTTAATATGTACAATATACAATAGGGGCCCAAAACCCAAGTTTCACATACGAGCTCTGATTTTAATGAAATTAGTCTTGTTTTGAAGGTCTTTGAATGTATATTACTTTTAAAAGTGAGTAGACCTAAATCAGACACTATATGAGAGAGATATGTGCGTTTTAAAGTTCATAGTTTCAAACTTGGATTGGGGTTTTATTGGTCAATTTTACATGTTAGAAATTTTTTGATATATTTCTTTAATTAGTGTTAGTAATATATTCACTATGGAGTTGATTTTATTGGATTTGGAGTTAGTATAAAATATATACAAATAGGTTTAATATGGTGAATATACATGTGATTTTTACAAGTGAATTTGACTTCTTAGTTAATGCAAATATGAATGCTAAAATGCAGATATTATTTATGCATGCATGAATGCTAATTATGCAATATAAGTAGAAATATGCATCTAATTACTCGGGAATAAAGATCTATTTTAAACTTTTAGAGTGATGAATCACAGATTCATCAACCCCCTATACTTAAACCTTGCTCGTCCCAAAGCAACTAAATTGAAATGCAAAAGTGAAATGAGATTGGGTTCCATACCAAGGTCATGAACAAAAGTTGAAATTGAAGCTTGACTCGACCTTTGGATTAATTGTGTGGCGGAACGTTATTGAGATCTTAATTCAAGACCTAACAAACTTTAAGTTCTAAAAGTATTCTATTCAAGACTCCTCAATAGTCAGGTCAGAACAAATCCTCATACGCAATTTTCTGATGACTATGATTCTTATTTATACTGTGTAAGTGTAAAATAGCTCTCCACATCAGAAATGGCTAAGAAGCAGCCTCCTCTAACAAGTAACTCTAATTCCCCGGTCCAATAACTCTTTCCTCGAGGAGCGGGGTATTCCCTTCTAAGTTCAAGTGCGACCAGCTCAAGAGGAGGTGGTGGAGAAAAGAATGGACGGTAGCCAGTGTAGCTACCTATTCCAGGATGCCTGACCAGTGTAGCCAAGTCCTCCAGCTGCAGACTTCTTGCTAATTGATAAACGCAGAATTGAGCGCGGTCGTGTCGACTCACAAGGCGAGTCAACAGTCGGTGTATTGACCACTCAAAATCCTATGTTTAATCAACAATTAACCCACACTAAAGATCAATAAGTTAGAAATAATGTGGAGTTAAAAATTATTTTTAACTCTGCACAAATGATGTAAAGGGAAGTATGGAGAGAGTTCGAACACAGGGAGCAAATAGGGTAATTCCAAAATAATGTGCTCAAGTGAATGTGTATGTGTAAAGTGTCTACACTAAGCAAGCAAGCAAATAAATTTTTGTGGGTTATTATTATTATTTTTTTATTTAATTTTTAATTTTGTATTTTGATATTTAATTTTCTGATTTTTATAATTTTATATTTTATATTTTTTTTCTTTTTTCAAAATTTGGAAATAAGGACAATGTAATAAAAGACAAGCTAAAGTATTTATAAAAATGTGCAAAAATAACCAAAAATTCTGAATTAAAATGTTTTTGGTATTTTTAGGATTTTTTACTGTTTTTGTGATTTTTTGGGGGTTTTTCAAGGTGTTTTTGGTATTTTTAAGTACTGAAATAAGGGAAAACAGTGAGCAAGCTACTGGCTGGAGATGAAACTGGAATTAAAAATAGAAAATAGCCACAAAATTTGTCCACACTATTTTTCAAATAAAGAGAATAAAATCTAGAACAAATAGAAACTGAGTTTGTTTTTTTTGGAGTTTTCTAGGGTTTTCTATATTTTTTTGAAGTTTTTGAGTGTTTTTAAATTTTTAGTGTTTTTCTTTTGAGATTTTTAGTGATTTTTGGACTGACACTAAAATAGGATATGATAGACACTAGGTAATTTTTTTTGGGATTTTTAGAGGTATTTTACTATTTTTTTGGTATTTTCTAAACTAGACAGTAGAGAAAAAGCATGTTTTTGATTTTTAATAAATATAAAAATAAAACAAAATCAAAAACTGAATTGATAGCGTGGAAGCACAAGTTAACAAGAGCTAAAACCTATTTTTGTGGAATTTTTGGACTTAAAAAGATAATTTAAATAATTACAACAAGCATCCAAACAATTAACATACCTGGCAGGGGTATATTTGCAATTTTTCAAACATCCAGGGGCTCACATGCAATTTTCCATAAAAGTTTAAACTAAATATTCAATTTTTAGGGCCAAACAGCAATTACAAAACTCGCCTGGGTATCGGTGTAAATTACCCCCCAGGGCACGTGACTTGCACGCGCCTAGCGAGGACTGAAATGTAATTATCCAAGAACCTGGAGCTTACATGCAATTTTTACAAAAATATAACACGTGATATGAAAGTTTTGGTACTGAAAAGAAATAAGACAAAGACCAAGGGTACCTTGGCAAAATGCCCACACCTCACGTGAACTGGTCACGTGAGGTGACGTGGTAGGGGACCTATATGTGAATGTTAGAAGCCTGAGGGTCTCTTCGCAAATATTACAAAAACATTACACTATAGATGAAAGTTTTAGGACTAAACTTTAAATACAAAATGCACGAGGGTGTAGATGCAAAATACCCTCGGCGCGCGATCCAACGGCGATGAAGAAGACACTTAGGCACGTGGCGCGTTGGGGACGGCCGGTGATGCTTCGACGATGGTCGGCTGAGATTAGATCGCTCGAGGACGATCTGACGGTTGAGGCGTGACGCGATCCAACGGCGGAGATCAGAACTGGGGCAGCGGCTCGATCGAACGGTGGAGGAGCGAGATGGAGGAACAGGGAAGAACGCCGGTGGGGCGATCTTCCCCGAGCTCGTTCTTGGGTCTAGGCGGTGGATGGGCTCCAAAATCGAGCTGCGGACTCCTGGGAGGTCGAGTAAGATGCTGGGTTGCTCGAGTACGTCGGAGGTGCTTCAGAGTGCTGGCGCGAAGGCGGCGGAGCTCGGAGCTCCAGGTAGCTCCGACGAACCTCGCAAAACGGCCCCCAATGGCCTTGACTGCACGTTGACCTGCAAAAAGGGGTGAAAGGGTCCAGGGCAAACTTCCTGGACCCCGTGGAGGCGAAATGGAGGTCGGAGGTGGTCTATGGACGGCGAAGAGATGTCGGCCGGAGGTGCGCTCCGGCGAGATCGAATGATCGGGCAATTCAGGCGATGAAACTCGGATTTTTTAGGGGTTTTTGATCCTTAAGCTAAGGGGAATAAAATGAAGCGAAAAGAAGAGGAAAAAGGGGGTACCTCGAAGGTGGAGGACCTGAGGTTGGTGTACCTCGACGCCGGTGGTTGGCGGAGGTGGTGGAGCCGATTCGAGGCTTCCTCGACTCGCCTGAGGGCACGGCTGAGGAGCTGTCACCTCCAGCAGTGGAACGAGCACCAGAGGGAGGAGGATTAATGGCCAAGAAGGTTCAAATTCGAATCGAGCATCAGGGTTTTCTTAAGTAGGGTTGACGGTCGTGGGGGAAAGACTGAGGTGTGGTGGTTGATTCAACGCTCGAAAGCCCAGATAAACATCTGGGCGAGCATGAGAGATGATAGAAGATCAAAGTTGCAGAAGGTTGGATCACCAGGAGATGAAAGACCTAGCCTCGAAAAATCTACAAAAGTGGGTCAAAAACGAGGCTTGGCAGAGCTACAGGACCTAAGGTCACCTAGTTGACTAGAGTCAACTAGGGTTTGCGCCTGGTTGGTCCACGTGGACCAACCAGGAAAAACCATGATTAAACTTTTATTAATTCATTTAAAAATAGAAAATAGTCGAGTTAAATTATGATTATTTAATAAAAAATATTCGTTATTTTATGTAGTATTTTATTATGATTTTTAATTATTTTTATGAGTTATATTTTTACAAGTTTACTTTTTAGCCCTATATAGGTATATTACCTATGTATTTTAATATTTTATTTTTATTTTGTGTATTTTAATTTTATTATTTTTGTTTCTTAATTTCTAAAATTATAAGATACTTTTATCTACACAAGTATATTTTTATTTAATTTTTCTGATATGTTTTGTATATTAAATAAAATATGAGTATAAAAAGTATAGGTATACATATAGGTAGGGTACCTATGTATTCTATATGCAAGTATTTTTATTTTGTATTTTCTTTGCATTTTTCTTCTAATTTTAATATACATATTTATTATAAGTAATATTTACAGAATTATAAAAATATAAAAATACAAAAATAATGAATAAATAATAAATTGAATATTTTAATCTGTACAAGTATACAATGAGGGTCCAAAACTCAACTTTCAAACCGTAGCTCCGCCAAATGTGATACCACCGCCATTAAATAGCTTATTTTCTTCTATATACAATTACAGGTGAGTACGCTGCATTTGGAGTTTTCAGTTGTGAGATACGGGTCTGGGAAGTTGGGATTCTGGATTTTTATTCAGACCATAACTTTTTATCTGTACATTATTTTCCTGTGAAATCAATTTTGTATTTTTCCTTGTAATATTATCTACAACATTCATGTACAAAGTTTATTTATTTGATGTATAAAAAGTGAAACCAAAAATAGGTCCCAAAATGAACCATGACTGAATAAAAGGTATAGGTATTTTATCTGTGTTTCTGACCTTATCTCCCCCTACTTTATTTCTTGTCGACCTATTCATCAAGATGCCTAGGTCTCGGGGTTTCAGGTCATAAAATATTTACAATATTTTATTCTTTTTCTTTTCTTTATTTATTCTATAATTTTGGCTTTAGTTACAATATTTTATACACTAGTATGATGCATATGCCAGAATGCTAAGATGCTCTATTTATGCTATTTACAGGCATTTGCTAGGGTTTTTGGTGCCAAAATGATAGAATAAAGATGATGAAATGTGGATTCATCACTAATATACATACTCCGACAGGTATTTTATTTTTTATCTGGCTTGGCTATTTTTTGGAGTTCTTGGATTTTTTCCTTTTTTTGCTTTTCTCATTTTTTGGAACTATAAAAAAGATGCAACATGTACATCAGGAGTTTTTCCTCTTGAGCCAGTAGACTATCCCTCTTTTGAAGCATTATTGCAACCCACAGTGTCCTGTCTTTAGACGTCAACACCACCGACTAGGTTGAGATACACTGCCCTCCCTAGAGGAGGACGGATGTTTCCACCCGTGTGCTACTCCCAACTAAAGGATTCTACCTCCTCACCACTTCATCAATGAAGAACTACGTGCATGGTGCTTGTCCAAGTTAGGTCACTATCTATAAGAATCATGCGTGCACGAGATATTCTACTTAGACTAATCAAGACGACATGTGAACATAGACTTACGGACTCAAAGAATTAAGTCACATGACCTGAGAAATCTTAACTCCAGTTCCTATAAGGTTCCTCTGAAATTAAGTGGATTAAGGTTAAATCAAGTCCCTCCTCAACATCTACTCATAACTTGGTTCAGAACCCACTAGCTTTTCACCATGCATATGCAAGATATGCAGATGAGATGTAGATGGCATGCTATGTAGATGAATGAAATGCAAGACTCTTTTTCTTTTTTGCAAGGATGATATGCAAGAGTAAATAAGAAGCCCATTTTTTTTGTTTTGTTTTGTTTTGTTTTTTTTTCCCAATTTTGTATACCTCCTATGTTACAACAATTTAAAAGAGTTTTATTACAAATTATACAAGTGTTATACAATATACAAGTATACAATTTTTTTCAATTTTTACAAAAGTTTTAGAAGAATTATACAACAAGTATAATTTTTTTCCAATTTTTAGCCACCTGTAATTAATGCATAATATATACAAAAATACACGACAATACGTGAAAGTACGAGCTATGGGTAAAGTATATATGTAATATATACACGCCCCCCTATACTTAGAGTGTACTATGTCCTTAGAGCACGGAAAGCGAGGAAAAAGACATAGCTTCTGCTAAGCGTAGGAGAGCTAACATAACAAAATGTATAGAAGTCTCTCCGCTCCCCTATACTTAGGCTCTGGCAGCCTAAGTGTAGAAGAAGATCAAAAAATGGGGCGGGCGAGGTCAAGAGGGGAAATGGAGGAGAATATATACTTGATGGACATCGGACCGCCCTATACTTAGGATCAGGTCATCCTAAGTATAGGACATGAGTGAGTGTGAGAATCGATGAGATCTCGAGAATATACAACGAATGGTGAAGAGACTTGGGTCACTCTCCCCCTATACTTAGGATCTGATCATCCTAAGTATAGCCATAAAATGAAATGATATGGAGCCGAGTCGAGTGATTCGAATCACTGGGGAGGGAGGGAAAATATATACAAGAAGGAGTAAGAATATACAAGGATCAAGAAGGTTTGTGACAAACCTTCTTGCGGGAGCGAGGAGGCGGGTAATATACAAGTGTGTCGATGTCGGAATCAGCCTCAGATGAACAGTGAGGTAAAGGGATCCGTCCAACGAGGGTCGACACACGGCTGCTTGCTTAGATACGGCTTAAGAACATCTGAATTGAGCTCACTCATATAAATCACCTTATCCGTACTCGATGAGGATTCCTCTGAAAATTCCTTCTCCGGAATTTTGAAGGAAATTTTCTTGGTCGATTTTCTAGAACCTGAATCATTGAGACGGAGATGAGAGAGACACACCTTGAGTGGTCCAGGGGAACACCTCGAGGAATCAATTCTTGACTTTTTCTAACTTGATAGCAGACTCGAAGAGGGAGCAACCATGTTTTTATGTGGAGTCAATTTAGTATTGGTTGTTTCCGTTGAAGGTCCAGGATGTGGTGCAGTGCTGACCATGGGTTCCTTATCAGATGAGTCAACATATAGATTAGAATATTCCTGAAGGGTCAGCACGTATCTCGAGAAGGCGCCGGTGATCTCAGTTGGCTTGGCATTATTGGGCTCTTGTGTCGGATCATCAAAATGGTCAAGGCAATCAACAAAGGTAATGTCCGACTCAATGATAGCTTCTGGTCGTGAGTCCTCCTTAGAAGTTGTCATGGTGGTGGTGCAAGCAGTTGATGAAGTGGAGGCGTGGGGAGTCTCTGAACCAACGATCGTCCGGATAGTCGATCTCTTAGGTGTAGCAGAGAGGTGGGACTCATCTACCTCTTGATGGTCACGACTGTCAGCAGATGTGCGGGTCACCTTAGAGTAATGTGTATCAAAGAATGTGTAAGGTCGAAGCATTCCCAATGCTGTAAAATCGATTTCCCGAGTCTCGTAATCTATGGTTGCCTTAGCCAAGGCTAAGAACGGCTTCCTGAGAATAATCGGAGACTGGGTAAACTCTCCTCGGTGCTCGATGTCAACGACTGTGAAGTCCACCTGGAGTAGAGCACCTTGGAACGTATCGATGACTGAAATATTTCCTCTCGACCGTTTGATAAATCGATCAGCCAGGTGAACGATCTCTCTCAACTTTCTGATTGGACTGAGTTTGAGCTTGTCAAACACATAGGTCGGGAGGATATTTTTCGACGAGTCATTATCGATTCTCGCATGGGTAAAGATGGTGTCTTTGATTTCACACTCAACCCGGGGCAACCGCTTTACTCTGCAGCTCTTGGTCTTTCTCCCATCACCAAGGAGGTGGCCATAGACACTATGTGTCTTTCCGTCCTTGTCCTCTTATTGTCCAACATCTTGGGCATCAATTTACTTCTCACAAATCGTTTGAGGTTGGGAAAGTGATCTATGGCCTTTATTAAGGGAAGTTTAAAAATCAATTCTTCATCGAGTACTTCCCTTAGGGTAGGATACAATATTTCTAAGTCTTTTCATTTTTAATTTCTATGTGTTTTTCTGATTTTTCAATTTTTTGGTATTTTTGGTGGATGAATGATCAGACTCTGGATTGGAGCGTAAGTGGTTAGTAGAAGAGGGAGGTAGAATGGACTCCAGCTATACAAAATTTGCGGGTTCCCTGATGCTCGCTCAGTTTTTCACATCAAATCTACTTACTTCCTTTTCCACTTTCATGCTCAGGTGATGAATCCGCGATTCATCATCTCAATATCTTGATCTTAGAAAAATCCCTATGCAAATTCTTAATTAAATGTCCATAAAATAAATAAATTAACATAATCACTCTTGTAAATAAAACACATTAATTATTGTATATTAGATTGTACAAATAATTTAATAATAAGAGCTAAAAAAATAAAGGAGTTTTCACCTGTAAATAGGCCAAAACTTCATCTATTTTTAATAATTTCATTACAACTCTTTTATAGCTAATTCTTTCTCTAACATGTTCATAAAAATGTATATAAAAATTCAAAAATACAAAACAAATCTCAGCTCAAATAAATGCTCCTAGATCCCAAAGAGAAAAAACCATAAAGTCCAACTTCCAAGCCAAATTCCTTCTCCGTATGAATTCCAAATTCATCAAACTACTTTTAAAGTTCAAGTTAGAAAATTATCTATCAAACGTAAGTGGTTTCATTAAAATCGGAGCTCATTTGCAAAAGTTTGGTTTTGGGACCTAGATGTACATTGTATATTATGTATATATTCATTCTTTCTTCATTCTTTATTTAATCTTTATTAATTATTAAAAATACAAAAAAAATCATGCTCGTCTTTGTATTTTGATTATACTATTTTATTGTATTTTTCATTGTAAATATCTCTTATTAAAAAGACAAAAAATACATATTAGAAAAGTATACAAAAAATGTAAATGTTGTATGTATTCTTTTGTAAATTCTCCACTATTTATTTTCTTCTCTTTTATTCTATTGAATAAAAGTAGCCTACTTGATTCTATTTTATTTTCCTTTATTTATTCATTCTCTACAATAACCACCATTCAACTCCATTCTACCCCCAACCTCCATTCAACCCCACCATTTTTTAAACCTCCCATTCAACTCCATTAATAATATAACCTCCCACCACTTTAATAACCTCTCATTTCATCCTCTTTATATACATCCCATCCACCTCAGTTTGCACTTGATCAATCTTTATATGAGGAGAGCTGAGTTCCCAGAGTTGAATCGGTGCCAGCGACACAACCGCGGTCGAGCGACAATAGCCCTCTCCGGTGAGATCCTTTGGCTTTTTGGCCAACATCACAACCGCCTTAGTGCATTGCTCAAGCTCATCGCTCGCCGGTGATTCGAGCGAAGACCGTGCTCTCGTGAGCACTTCGTAGGCACCCGCGTTCATCGTAGGTAATTTCTCTTTTCATCATTCAGTATCGTTGTAATTTTTGCATCACATGACCATCCACATGTCCCCATTTGTTTAGTTAATATCATCTTCACACCACCATTTCCCCCCTTCTTTTTGTGTACATATTATTTCCTGTTTACAGAAAATTTAAAAAAATAATAAAAATTTAAAAAAAATATTATAGCAACAACACAAAAACATTTAAAAAAGAAATAAAATAAAATAAAGGAGGTGGAGCAGCTTCAAGTCTACCGCCCCACCTCCTCTAAGGTTGCCGCCGCCATGCGCGGTCGGCGCCCTCTGCCTCTCCTCCGCCGTTGTGTGCAGGCGGCTCTCTCCTCTTCACACGGCCACGCGCGGGCGGTGCCAGCAGCTGCATCCACATCCAACTACTCCAGTCGGTCACCGTCCTCCCAACGCCACCCACAGCTAGCTCTTCTACCGCCGCCCCAACACGAGCCACCGCACCTCCACCGCACCACCCTCCGCCAAGCTGTCGGTAGCCCCTCCACCGCGTTGCCACCCGCGCACCTCCGTCGAGACCCTCTTCAGCTGTGCGCCACCGCAACCCCACCACATCACCTCCACCCACAGCCCCACACGTCGTGCACTGCCGCGACCCAGCGCGGCCAAGCCGCTTTCCTCCGGCCCCCTTTCAGGCCGCCACCACTACGTGCCTTGCGGCCACGTGCGGGCCGTCGCTGCCCTTCACCTACCCTCGGTGCGCACCTGCGACCAGGAAGAAGAAGGTCATATCTTTTTTCATTATTTTATTGTACAAAATGCAAACTTTTCCCGTCATGTTCTTGTAATTACAAATAGGTCCCTGTTTATATTGTTTGCTTATTATGCTTTCAGAATTTGCGCAAAGACCCCTGTGTTTGCTTATTAATTTAGACATCTGTTGGGCACCTTTTTATTCAATGAAAAGTTCCATTATGTTGAGCAACAAATTGTCTACCATTTAAATATTTACTTGTATTTTTATGAGTTGTGGGTAATTAATTAAAATTATTTAACTGAAATTCTACATAATTTACCCATTCCGTGCTATTAAATTCATATCTGACACATAGTTGCTCTAAAAATTACACAAAAAATAGATATGATGTCTTGAAATGCGCTTGAAATACTGCCAAAATTTTATTCAAAGAGGAGTTGTCTTGTGCATGAAATAAATAATAGATTGATTTTCGTATTTGATTTTTAACTAAATCGACATACATCATTTTCAAAAAATTCAAGTCTTCTGGATTCCATATAGAAATATCTAATTGTGATAATCTACACTCTGGATAATTTGCATATTTTAATAGGAATTATTTACTCACTTTCACTCTATTTTCACTACAAAATCCATAAACAATTCATAGTTTTCAAAAATTCCCAAAATATTACTGTAGCTTCCTTGTGTCGTGTTTTTATTCCAGTAAATTTTTTCATAATTTTTGCTTAATGTTTGTGCGAAAAATTGCAAAAAAAATCCATAAAAACTGGACATTTTTCATTATTGCATTTTAACCCATAAAATTCCAAAAAAAGTGTCTTGCATTCATTACTGGATTAGGATTCTAGGAAAAGTATAATTTGGCTAAATTGGATTAATTTCTCATAAAAATTAATTTGGCTAAGTTGTCTGATTTCTTAGCAACTTAATTCATCCGCATTTTGCATTTTGGCATTTATTTGCATAAAAAATATATAAAATATCCGCATCGGAAATCTAAACTGAATTTTAGAATTAACCCCAAAGTTGTTCCTTTGCCTCCTTGTGTTCGACCCCGGACTTTCCCTGGATATAAATTAAGCCGAGACATTCTTCACGGAGATCCTTCTCTCGGTTCTGATTGATTCGTTAAGTACACATACTACACCGTGCCTAAATTAAATCACGTATCCAACGAGTCGTCAGATGGCGTCGTTTTCGGGGAGGCAAACAACTTAGGGATTAATTTAAAAAGTTGGATTAAGATTTTCATTACTCGGGTAGTCTGTCCCCCGAGCCACTTGTAATTAATTAATTTTTCTCTCAATTTTTTTTCTTCATATATATATATATATATTCTGTTTTTATCTCTCTAATATAAATCTTATTTTCCTCGCGAGGGCCCGGTGGACTTAAAGTGCATCGGAGGTCGACGGACGCGATGCGTGCCGACTGTTGAAGTGCGAGGATAATTCATTTATTTTCGAGAGAATTTTTGTAAAATTTTTTGTAATTATCATGTTGTAATTATTTTGGTAACTTGCTCCTTTATAGCGACTCTTGTTTGAGAGCTCGCGCGTGTAAAAAAGACTTGGACATTATTTGTGGTGTGTTGAGACATGTTCACTCTCCGGTGAGGATGGGGCTCGACTTGAGTGACGAATTTAAGGAATATGCACACAGTAGTTTAGCATCAAATTTCTTTGTGCACATCATAAATTAGGCCACACATATCTTAGATGATTCACAAATCTTATAAGATTCATAATGAGACGCACATAGATACATACTACTTATCTCAAATCAAATCAGTTCTTCCCCGCTAATAGTATACTGTTTAGGTGTGGTTTTCTCGATCTGCATGCATTTAGAGTAAAATTTACAAATTCAGTTTTGCATAAGCATGTAGAGTGTTGGGATTCACTATAAGTATACCTTCTACTGAGAATGCATCATAGTTTCTCGTTAGCATTCCGATTTCCGATTCCCCTCTTGTTTTACAACTTCAGGTCAAAAAGGAAATTGGGAATGAATGGTAGATGTGTTTGTGTGTTCAGATTAATTGTCAAGTGATAACCTAACTCTAAAATTGGGACTGAAGTGAGCAGGTCGATTAAATAATTGGAATAAAAAGAACCCCTGTTCTCGGGTGCATAAATCCCTCATTGTTTGTTTTACTGGCAAGTGAGAGAGATGACCCTAGGATAGAGCCAAGCCAGGATTTCTTATTTACTACTCGTTCTTTATTTTAGGCGATTAGCTACTTTACAGTGAGGAATACGGGTAGCCGGTAAACGGTCTGGACATCCTTAGCAGAATGGGAGGTTTAGAGGACGCCTTAATCCTCAAGGAATGGGTAGCCGTATTTATACGGTCCGTACGTACTCCACATAGTGGCTGAAAGTAGGTCAAACTAGTCGTAAGGATCGGGCCAGTCTGTAGGAAAATACAGGCACCTAACAGCTCGTTAATCTTTCCAAGATTGTATTCTCACTAACTAAAATTGACTAGATAATTCGTCCGAACCCTTACGACCATCACGTGTTGAGTTGGTGAAATTGAGGGTTTGAATTGTATCTGTATTGTGTGAGTTCACTCCGCACATTTACGTGCACCGTAGAACTAGCGTCTCATTGAATATTGTGTTCTAATCAATTCTTTTGACATCGAAGATGACCAATTGGGGGGATATTTATTCGGACTTTGCGAATCTCTCGTTGAACCCTCTAACAAGTATGTCTTCAAAGGTCCAAGCGCAACTTGGACCAACCTAGACTCATGACTCTCTTGAGCCCAGGTTCACCCACTCTCGGGATGGTTACTCTCAAACCATTCAGTTTCTCTCTTCCCATATCACTGAGGAAAATCTTCGCCTCGGTGAGAGTTTCTTGATTCATAAATCCTCTTCTAATCAAGAACACCTTGCTGATTCTGGCTATAAAGAAGATTCAAGTAAAATGCCTCCAAAGAAGAAAGAAGAGGAAGAAGAGAACCATGAAGACCCGTTGAGAATGGTACTAGCCAGATTAACTGCATTTGAGCAGCAACACGCATTACTCAGAGCTAAGTTAGGACAGCTAAATGTTGGGGTCGAACCACCAATGGATGCGGCGTATAACCCCGGACAATACCAAATTCGGAACTATGCATTGAGGCGCATGCTATTCGGGCTCTACAATGCCTCGGGCACATTTCAGCGGTGCATGATAGCCATATTTGCCGAGATGGTGGGAGATTTCCTAGAAGTGTTCATGGATGAGTTCTCGGTTCATGGTGATTCTTTTGATACATGTTTAGTGCACTTGGACCAAGTCCTCACGAGGTGTAGAGAGGCGAATCTGGTACTCTCCTGGAAAAAGAGTCACTTTATGGTGACGGAGGGTATCGTGTGGGGCATGTCATCTCCAAAAGGGGAATGGAGGTTGACCTTGCCAAGGTGGAGGTGATCAAGAAACTCGATCCACCTACCAACGTGAAGTCAGTGAGGTCTTTTTAGGGCATGTTGGATTCTATAGGAGATTCATTTAGGATTTTTCAAAGATCGCCCGCCCACTGATTGAGCTCTTAGGGAAAGACACAGAGTTCGTTGTAGATCACAGGTGTCTGGAGGCCTTTGAGCTCTTAAAGAGCATGATTTGTGCCTCGCCTATCCTACAAGCTCCTGACTGGTCTCTTCCCTTTGAGATCATGACTGACGCTTCAGATTTCGCTATAGGAGCTGTGTTAGGATAACGACGAGAGGGGATCCCGTTTGCGATCCACTACATGAGCAAAGTATTAGATCCTACACAAAAGAATTATACAATGACTGAAAAGGAAATTCTCACGGTAGTATGGGCCCTCGAGAAGTTCATATCGTATATTTTGGGCTCTAAGGTGACATATTACACTGATCACACAGCCATTCGATACTTAATAGAAAAGAAGGACATGAAGGCTGTCTTCTTAGGCGGATTTTACTCCTCCAAGAATTTGATTTGGAGATTAAGGATAAACCTGGAGCGAAGAATGTTGTGTCTGATCACCTTTCTCGGATTGAACTTAAGGATTCTCCTGATTTTGAGCGGATTAGAGAGACTTCCCAGATGAGTCAATTTGTGTTATTGACTAACTCCCGTGGTATGCCAACATGGTGAACTATCTTGTCTCCAAGAAGGTTCCCCATGGTTGGACTAGGAGCAGCATTGATCGACTGAAGTTGGATTCAAGGAGATACCACTGGGACGATCCTTTCCTTTTCTTCGAAGGATCGGATTGTGTTTGGAGAAGATGTATTCCTCAGGAGGAATGCCAGAGTGTCCTCACATATTGTCATTCACTTGAGGATGGAGGACACCATTCGGGATAGAGAACCGCTCACAAAGTACTTCAATGTAGATTGTATTGGCCGGCCTTGTTTAGAGACGCTATTGATTTTGTATGGTCGTGCCCAATATATCAACGGATGGGAGGAACAGTTGGAGAGTGAGATGAGATGCCCATGCAACCGATGATTATTTGTGATGTTTTTTATGCATGGGGCATAGATTTTATGGTTCCCTTTCCCATCTGCCAAGGACATGAGTACATATTGTTGGCGGTTGACTATCTATCTAGGTGGGTGGAGGCTATCCCAACCCGAACCGCAGACAACAAGACTGTTTGTAAGTTTGTGAGAGATCATGTTATTGCTAGGTTCGGGGTTTCAAAAGTTTTGATATCTGATGGGGGTAGCCACTTTGTGAACTGAGATATGAGATCTTTAGCTAAGGACTATGGATTTGAGCATAGAGTTGCTAGTCCTTACCACCCACAATCCAACGACATGGCAGAGTTTTCAAACAGAGAGGTGAAGAGTATTTTGAAGAAATTGGTTCGTCCCGATAGGAAGAACTGGTCCCAGCTTTTGGACCAAGTTCTATGGGCCTACAAGACATCCTACAAGACACCATTGGGTACTTCACCATTCAGAATGATCTATGGCAAGCCATCCCATTTGCCTGCAGAATAGATTCATAAATCCAAATGGGCAATTAAGCAGATTAATTGGAGTTATCACCTAGGGAAGCTTTGTCGAGACTTGAATCTGAGTGAGCTCATGGAAATCCGAAATAGGGCATATGACAGCTGTTGAAGCATTTTGTAGATTCGAAAGAGCAATTGGTCCAAGTCGAGGTCATCAACTTCATACAGAGTGAGCACATAACAAATACATCATATTACTCTTCATGAAGATGCAGCACCAAGATTCAGCAGCTTAGAAGATTCATTCACTCTTGTATATCATCCTTTCTATGTATATTCTCCAACACTTACTCATGTCCTATACTTAGGCTGATAAGAGTAAGTATATGGGGAGCCGATGCCCACCATGTGTATATACTCATCCATTTCTCCTTTTGACCTCGTCCGCCCCATTTTTTCTCTTCTTCTACACTTAGGCTGACCAGAGCCTAAGTATAGGAGGGTGGATCGACTTCTATACTATTTATTATTTTATCCATCCTATGCTTAGCACGAGATATGTCTTTTTCTCGCTTCTTGTGCTCTGAGGACATAGCACATGCTAAGTATAGGGGGGAAGGCGTGTATATATTACATAGATACTTTACCCAGAGCTCGTACTTTCACTTATTTTTGTATATATTATACAATAATTATGGGGTGGGTAAAATAACTTTAAAAAAAAAACTATTTTCCCTTATTTGCTTAAACAAACTTTTCAAAAAAAACTCTTAATTTTTTTTTAAAAAAAATCTCTCTTCTATTTTCCTTATTTGCTTTAAAAAGTAAAAAAAACGTCCTTTCTTATTTACCAATCTTTTTCAAAAAAAACTCTTAAAAAACTTTTTGAAAAAAAAAACAACAAAACTTTTTCTGAAAACAAACAAAAAAACTTTCTTCTTTTCCTTGGTTTTTCAAAAAAAACTTTTCAAAAAAAACTAACTAATAAGTTGGTTTAATCCCTTACACTTACACTTTCACACAAGACTAGTGATGTTCAAGAACACTTGGTTTATGAGCTCTTGAGATTTTGAGTTAACCAACCTTAGTCATTAGGGTCTTTGACTTAATTATTCACATTTCCCTAGTTTGAAAGATTTGTGTGCTATATTTGATGCTTAGTCTCTACCTTAAGAATATGATCAACACCTCACATACACGACTGCAGTTATAATGAGATGAGTTGAAATTTCACTTGACGAACTGGGATGAGGGATTTGTGTTTGGACTTGATTTGATGATGCTCGAGGATGGGATAAAATCAATGAAGGCTTCATGAAACCTGAGTGTTAGCATCTTTAGCCAGTATGAGAACATGGTTCTTGTACTATCTCTTGACATTTACCTATGTGCCAAGGTGTGAAAAAATAAAAAAATGTTTATCAGTGTGTGCCAACTCTTGGTAAAAGCAGTGGAGCTAGCCAAAAATACTACAAAGCAATGAAATGTTAAAGAAAAGCTCTCATTCCACAAAGTCAATTATTCAAAGAGCTTCCACCAAAGGCGAGCGCTCCCAACTACTTCAAAGTGTCCACTTGGACCACCGCTATTAGGACCAGGAGTTGGGCTTGCACCAAAAAATGGCTCTACATCGTAAATACTACAAACCTGAGTGTAGAAGGTACGATAGGTACTCAAAAAAGGCACACCCCGGTGTACTCCCAGGAAAACAAGTGCAGAAGACTCCAACTTCTCTTAACGGATGCACTGATCAACACCAAAAAATGCGTTGAGTTAATAAGGTACTCGAGAGGATCCTTGTTCCAATGAGAGGGAGAGAAGAAATGACACAATCCTATACCCTCCATCAACTGGCCTTCCATCAACACTTTTAAGTCTGACAACTAAAGAGATGGTTGATTGGATGCAGGAAATGGTTTATTCCCTAGTGTTGAGGATCGGGTTCTTAGGAGAGTCTCTTAGACTGGAACCTTGGGTGACGTTGCGACTCTACTCTTGTAACTGTAGTCAACACTTAAGTCATATCCCTACTATATATGTATACAAAGAGAGTCTGATGATTAGGGAAATTGGATACTTTTTGACTAGAGCTTGGTTCATCTTAGAATTTTAGGATCTCTAAAAATCGAGAGTTCTTGGACGGATCAAGTCTTGTATTCACATGCACAATCAGGGGGTAATCCAACTTATTGATTCTTTATTTGCTCGAGGACTAGCAAAGTTTAAGTATAGGGGGGTGATGAATCCGCGATTCATCATCTCAATATCTTGATCTTAACAAAATCACTGAGCAAATTCTTAATTAAATGTCCATATAACAAATAAATTAACAAAATCACTCTTGTAAATAAAACACATTAATTATTACATATTAGATTGTACAAAATATATTAACAATAAAAAGCCGCAAAAATAAAGGAGTTTTTCACATGTAAATAGCCCAAAATTTCATCTATTTTTAATAATTTCATTTCAACTACTTTTAAGCTAAATCTTTCTCTAACTTGTTCATAGAAATATATATAAACATACAAAAATACAAAACAAATCTCAGCTCAAAAAAATGCTCGTAGATCACAAAGAGAAAAAGCTGTAAAGTCCAACTTCCATGCCAAATTCCCGCTCCGTATAAACTCCAAATTCACTAAACTCACTTTTAAAGTTCAAGTTAAAAAATTATATATCCACAGAAATGGTTTCATTAAAATCGGAGCTTATTTGCAAAAGTTGGGTTTTGGGGCCTAGATGTACATTGTATATTATGTATATAATCATTCTTTCTTCATTTTTTATTTTATCTTTCTTAATTATTAAAAATACAAAAAAATCATACTTGTGTTTTATTTTGATTATACTATTTTATTGTATTTTTTCATTGTAAATATCTCTTTTTAAAAAGACAAAAAAATACATATTTAAAAAGTATACAAAAAAATGTACATGTTGTATGTATTCTTTTGTAAATTCTCCACTATTTATTTTCTTCTCTTTTATTCTATTGTATTTAAAGTAGCCTACGTGATTCCATTTTATTTTCCTTTGTTTATTCATTCTCTACAATAACCACCATTCAACTCCATTCTACCAACCACCTCCATTTAACCCCACCATTTTTTAAACCTCCCATTCAACTCCATTAATAATATAACCTCCCACCACTTTAATAACCTCTCATTTCATCCTCTTTATGTACATCCCATCCTCCTCAATTTGCCCTTGATCCATCTTTATGTGAGGAGAGATGAGTTCCCAGAGTTTAATCGGCGAAAGCGACGCAACCGCGGTCGAGCGACGACAGCCCTCTCTTCGGTGAGATCCGTTGGCTTTTTGGCCAACATCGCAATCGCCTTCACGTGTTGCTCGAGCTCATCGCTCCCCGACGATTCGAGCGAAGACCGTGCTCTCGTGAGCAATTCATAGGCTCCCGCGTTCGTCATAGGTAATTTCTCTTTTCATCATTTGGCATCATTGTTATTTTTGCATCACATGACCATCCACATGTCCCCATTTGTTTAGTTTATATCATCTTCACACCACCATTTTCCCACTTCTTTTTGTGAACATATTATTTCTTGTTTAAAGAAAATTAAAAAATAAAAAATCAAAACAAAAAAATTATTATAATAGCAAAACAAAAAAATTAAAAAAAAACAAAATAAAATAAAATAAAATAAAGGAGGTGGAGCAGCTCCGAGGCCACCGCCCCACCTTCCCCAAGGCCGCCGGTGCCGTGCGCGGCCGACGCCCTCCACCCCTCCGCTGTCGCCGTGCACAGGCAGCTCTCTCCTCCTCGCGAGGCCGCGCGCGAGCGGCGCCAGCAGCCGCATCCATAGCCGACTACTCCAACCGGCCGCCGTCCTCCCAACACCCCCCGCGGCCAGCTCTTCCTCCGCTGCCCCCAACGTGGGCCATCGCGCCACCCTCTGCCAAGCCACCGGTAACCCCTCCACCGTATGGCCACCTGCGCGCCTCTGCCTAGACCCTCTTTAGCTACGTGCCACCGCGACCCCACCTCATCACCTCCAGCCACGGCCCCACGCACCGCGCGCCGCCGTGACCCAGCGCGGCCAAGCCTCTCACCTCCGGCCCCCTTTCAGGATGCCAACACTGCGCGCCTTGCGGCCGTGCGCAGGCCGCCGCCGCCCTTCACCTCTCCTCCGTGCGCACCTGCGACTTGGAAGAAGAAGGTCATCTCTTTTTTCTTTATTTTATTCTACAAATTGCAAACTTTTCTCATCATGTTCTTGTAATTACAAATTGGTCCATGTTTATATTGTTTGTTTATTGTGCTTTCAGAATTTGCACAAAGACCCAAGTGTTTCTTATTAATTTGGACATCTGTTGGGCACCTTTTTATCCAATGAAAAATGCCATTATGTTGAGCAACAAATTGTCTACCATTTGAATATTTATTTGTATTTTTGTGAGTTGTGGGTAATTAATTAAAAATGTTTAACTGAAATTCGACATATTTTATCCATTCTGTGCTATGAAATTCATATGTGACACATAGTTGCTCTAAAAAATCCACAAAAAATAGATATGATGTCTTGAAATGTGCTTGAGATGCCACCTAAATTTCGTCCAAAGAGGAGTTGTCTTGTTCCTGAAATAAATTATAGAGTGATTTTCGTATTTGATTTTTAATTAAATCCACATACATCATTTTAAAAAAATTTCAAGTCTCCTAGTTTATATAAAAATATCTAATTGTGATAATTTGCACTCTAGATAATTGTCAATTGTGGATTTATTAGGAATTATTTACTCACTGTCACTCTATTTTCACTACAAAATCCATAAAAAATTCATAGTTTGTCAAAAAATTCCAAAAATATTACTATAGCTTCCTTGTGTCGTGTTTTTATTCCAATAAATTTTTCATAACTTTTGCATATTGTTTGTGCGAAAAATTACGAAAAAACCCATAAAAGTGGACATTTTTCATTGTTGCATTTTAACCCATAAAATTCCAAAAAAAGTGTCTTGCATTGATCACTGGATTAGGATTCTAGGAAAAGTATAATTTGGCTAAATTGGATTATTTTCTCATAAAAATTAATTTGGCTAAGTTGTGTGATTTCTTAGTAACCTAATTCATCTGTATTTTGCATTTTGGCATTTATTTGCATAAAGCATATATATAAAAAAATATCCGCATCAGAAATCTAAATCTGAATTTTAGACTTAACCCCAAATTTATTCCTTTGCCTCCCTGTGTTCGACCCTGAACTTGCTCAGGATATAAATTAAGCAGAGACACTCTTCACGGAGAACCTTCTCTCGGTTCTGACTGATTCGCTAAGTACACATACTACAACGTGCCTAAATTAAATCACGTATCTAGTGATCAGGCTGACAGAAATTGAGTGCAATATTTCCATCACATCTCTCAACTCGTTACCAAATGATTCATTTTTCTTAATAAGTCTAGACAGGTCATCCTCCATAAAATTCTCATGACAAATCATGGGAGAGTTCTTCTCAATAGGAGTATAATGCTGAGATATTGAGGTCTCATACTCAACATACCTAGACTTTGGCATGTAATGCTGGGTCGAGTATGGACCATCTAAATGGCAAACACTAGTCGGAGCCTCATATGATGCAGTCAATAAAGAGGGGGTTCTATGAGTCCAATCCTGTGAATGCGTAGATTCTCTAAATGGTTGGGAAAAGGGTTGGTCAATGTAAGCTTGATCACTAAAGTCAATCAAGTTTGGAAGATCATTTGGTGCATGCCTCTCCATTCGGTATGTTCGATCAACCAAGTAATTCTTCCAGTCGTATGTCTCAGCAGTGGCTTTCTCTTCGTATGGTTCATTGATTCCCGCAAGCTCTCAAGAATAAGGATAGTCAGCCCAAGATGGAAGCGAGTCCGGAGTGTTAGAATTTGGAGTAGGTGAGAAATGCGAAGAAGTGGAGAAATCAGTCGAAGTTTTGACTTCATAATCGGGTCGAGGTGGAACCGACCTTGGGTAAGGGTCTCCCGTGGGTGGCGGAGGATACATGGAAGAAGGAGAAGGTGTAGATGAACGGTATATGATCGAGGAGGATTGACCAGAGGTCAAAGGGTTTGGGGACCAATATCCCGACATCTTCAAGAGGAAAGGATGAATGCAAGAAGATTGAGGTAGAAAATGTGCAATTACACAGGATAACACACACGGATAGACACAAAGACA
This sequence comes from Ottelia alismoides, assembly GCA_037367405.1. Lineage (NCBI taxonomy): Eukaryota > Viridiplantae > Streptophyta > Magnoliopsida > Alismatales > Hydrocharitaceae > Ottelia > Ottelia alismoides. The sequence goes on from JAZKJV010010891.1 coordinate 73,427, forward strand.
AACACAAGAGTAAACCTCGAGTTCACACTCAACACAGTGAAGGTCCTGAAACCGAGTCTGATTAGTCTTGTTCATTTTATGTGTGAATTTTCAAACAAGTAGCAATGGTTACATAGCCTATAGGGGAGTCGGCTCAAAGACAGATGTGTCTCCCATGTTTAACCCATCGCTTAAGATACCAACGCTCTTCCTTTCTTCGCTCTTATCACCAGCCAAAAGTTCAAGGACCTGCCCCTATCTACCTACAGAGTAGGCGAAGGCTGACAAGGTTGTAACTTCACCCCTATCTACCAGTCGGAGTAGGCGAAGGCTACCAGCAACGTCTCGTGATGCACCATAATTTCACCCCTATCTACCTACCGGAGTAGGCGGAGGCTACTTGGCACTGGTCAGTTGAACCCAAAGCTCAGACGATGATATTTGCTCGGATCGGGGTATGCGATATGGAAGGCGAGGATTTTGGCTCTGCCCTAGGGGGCTTACACACTCTAGTACCCTCACTCAACTTGAAAACAAGGTTGGGGTTAATTTCCCGCAAACAAGGGTTAATTTTAATCAATTTTTTGGTCCAATTCAATTAGAAGACCCGATTTTAGAGATTAGTCGTCAGTGATATTAATCCACACAAGTAATCACGTCTACCGTCCAGTCCCAATTCCTTTATCATAGGTTAGAAAATCGAGAGAGAGAATCGGAAAAAGCTGATGCAATCGAAAACAATGATGAATGCTTGAGTAAGAATACTTATAGTGCCTCCAACTCTCTACAACACGGGATGCAATACTGAATTGAAATTTTACACTAAATGAAATGCAAATAATAAAAGTCGCTACTAAACAGGCAGTTCTACTGGCGAGTGAAGAACATATTAATTTTGGCTAAGATCTGCGGTCTAAGTGCGTCTTTTAATGGTGAAGTGTGGTCCTAAATATTATGAGCACAAACAAGTCCTAAAATAGCTCTAAGAGTCGCAAGTACAGGTCGTATTCTACGTAAAGCAACCATACAACACATGGGGACACGTTTTATTATGACTTACACACGTGAGAACCCAAACGGGAACCACTAGAAATGCAAACTCTTTTTTCACAAGTTAATAAAAATAAAATCTTTTGGTGTCTCAACTATCGACTTGGTCCACGAATCATCGGCCTTCGATGCACTTCGAGATGTGTCGACTTCAAGAAAGCCGCTCCAAGTCCACCGGGCCCTCGCACAAAAAGGTACGAAAATGTCAGCGAGAGAGAATAAAAAATAATGAAATAGAAAAATAATTGGAAAAATGGAATATGTACCAGTTGGTTCAGGGATCAAACTACCCGAGTGAATGGAAAACGTAAATCTAATTTTCCAAAGTGATCCTAAGTCGTTTTCCTCCCCGATAACAGTGCCATTTTATAGTTCTCAGATCTACCCTTTTTGATGGTATCGAATTAATGATTTCATTGCAATCAGATAAATCTGAATCGATCAAAAATTAACTACACAGATCGATGAATCGTCTAATCAAATTATGTGTGGTTTTATGTTTGTTTAACCTGGGAACGCCCCAGGGTCGACTCAAGGAGGCAAAGGAACAACTTTGGATCAGATTAGATGAATTAGATCGCGGTTTTCCAAGTGGGATTTTTTAATTTTTTATGAAATAAAAAATGACAATGGACATATGCAGACGAATTAGGTTGTTAAGAAAAAAAGCGACTTAGACAAAATTAATTTGAATGTGAAATGAGTCCAAATAGGCCAAGTTATATTTTTCCTGTAAACTTAATCCAATGATGAATGCAAATGTATTTTTTTGGAATTTTGGATTTAAGATGCACAAATGAAAAATGCAAATTTTTTTAGGGTTTTTATGTATTTTTTCCTGCAAATGAAATGCAAAAATTATTAAAAATTTATTGGAAATTAAATATGATGAAATGAAGCTACATTATTTATTTTGGAATTTTCTGACACTTTATGAATTTTTTATGAATTTTTTACTAAAAATAGAGTGACTGTGAGTATTTAATTTCTAGTTGATCCACGAAATCAAATTATCCAGAGACTATTTATCTCAAATAGATATTTTAATCAAGAATTGAGGAGAATTGAAATTTCTCAAAAATATTATTTGTGGATTTAAATAAAAATCAATTACAAAAATCACTCTAGAATTTATTTTATGCACAAGACAACTCTAATTTCTATGAAATCTGGACAATAATTAAAGAAAATTTAGAGGCATCATATACAAGTTTTTCACAATTTTTGGAGCAAGAAATATGTTTGTGTGAATTTCAGAGCATAATTGGGCAAAATATCATTGATTTTCAATATATGATTTTTAATAAATAATCTAATGATCACACAAATGCAAGTAAACAGCCACAAGTTAAAGATTTAATTGATCTACAAATGCTATTTTGATTGAATAAAATGATGCTATTTTGAGGTCTGAATTATCGTGACAATGCAGGGGTGTCTGTGCAATACAGAAATTAAAATATCAAACTAAAATGAGCATAAGGGCACTTTTGGAAATGAACAAACGTAACAGACTGAGAATGTAATTTTCACATATATAATAGAAATAAATTAGACCTTCACTTTTCTTCTCCCACAAGGCGCGTAGGAAGTGGGGCGGCTAGGGCGGAAGGTGAGTGCGGGGGACGAAGAATGGTGACGGCGACGACGAGTGCCTCGCACGGAGGGCTTGGCAGCTAGAGAGGGGGAGATGCTTCCCCGTTTTCCCTTTTTTTATTTTTTTTTGATGTAATAATTTTTTTTGAATTTTTTGTAAACAACAAATTAAATGCAACAGAGAATAGGGGTGTGTTTGTGTTGATTGTGATGGTGTGTTGAATGATGAACAATAAGGAAGAAAATATGTTAGATAAAAAAAATGAAAAGATAGGATAGAAAATATACCTGTGTGTTCGCCGAAGTTGGGGCTTCGGTGTACGGCCTCCGTCGTGGCCTCAAGAAGGGTGGCGGAGTCCTTCGAAGCTGGAGCAACTTCCTGCGAGGGATGTTGCGACGAAGTGGTTGAGACCACCTCGCATCTCGCTGTGGTCGGAGGTCGTCGCTCGACGGTTATTCTCGGTAGCTGTCACCTACAGATAGCCGGAGCTCTCTCACTCTCTCTTTTCTATTAAAATGGTAGATGAAGAAAAATGATGGAGGGGATGTGAATATAAAGAGGAGGAGGGAGTTGGAAAAAAGAGAGAGAAAGTGGAGAAAATGGTGAAGGAAGTGAAGAAGATGGTGGCTTTGATTGGAAGGCAAGCAAAGGAGAAGAAGTAAATGGAAAAAAATAAAATAGATAAAATTAATATAAGTTGGCTACTAAAAATAAAAGAGAAAATAAAGGTAAAAGAAAATATTAAAATAAATAACTATATGTAAAAAAATAATTAATTAAAATAAATAATAATAAAAAATTAAATAAAATAAAATCTGAAATTATTAAAATAATGAAAAAGAGGTGACACGTGGCGGCTCCAGGAGCTGCCACGTATTGCTCCCGTAAAAATCAAAAATTAAATATAAAGAAAAAAGGAAAAGAAATAACAAGAGGGGTCAAATCGAAAAGTAGTCAAAATAGAAGTCGCTCATCTCGACGATATCTACAACTTTTGTGAAGGGTCGAAAATCAAAAGAAGTCATATGTAAAAAATGTATTTTTGGGTGGTACCTTATAGATATAAAATACCGCATTTTATCTTTTGTAATTTTTTTGTCAATTTTAAATAAGATAAAAATCAAAATAAAAATAGAGATAATATAAAATAATATTTACAACATAATCTATTTTTTTGGATTATTAATAATTAAGAAAATAAAAAGATAAAATGCAAGGGCATTTTTGTCAATTTGTACAATATACAATAAGGGCCCAAAACCCATGTTTCACATACGAGCTCCGATTTTAATGAAATGGGTCTTCTTTTGAAGGTATTTGAATATATATTACTTTAAAAGTGAGTACACCTAAATCAGAACTATATGAGAGAGATATATACGTTTTAAAGTTCATAGTTTCAAACTTGGATTGGGGTTTTATTGGTCAATTTGACAAGTTAGTATTTTTTTGTTATTTTTCTATAATTAGTGTTAGTAATAAATACCCTATGGAGTTGATTTTATTGGATTTGGAGTTAGTATAAAATATATACAAATAGTTTAAATATGGTGAATATACATGTGATTTTTACCAGTGAATTTGGCTTCTTATTTAATGCAAATATGAATGATAAAATGCAAATATTATTTATGCATGAATGAATGCTAATTATGCAATATAAGTAGAAATATGCATCTAATTACTTGGGAACAAAGCTCTATTTTCAACTTTTAGAGTGATGAATCACAGATTCATCATCGAGGCCCATCGTCTTCCTACTCCTTTCCAGAATGGGACGGCGACGCCTCCGCAAATCTGCGCCTCACCGTGAAATCTCCGCCCCGCAATCAAATCTATCACCGATCATTCCCCCCAATTGAATCAGCTCCGCCACCTTCTATCTCTGGCGTCCTCGCATCCCTTATTTATACCACCGCTACCCCCCTCGACCAATTATCCGCCGTTAGCACCTAAACACAGAGGACATGTGGTGATAGCCTGGCCCTCCTCCTCCCTCGGCGAGATCCGAGCTTTAAAGCTCATCGCAACCCACGACCAAAGCCCCCCTCGGGTTGTTGTTGTTGTGCTCCGACCCAAGCCGTAGAGCTGAAGCTTCTGGCTTCCCTGCTTCATCGCCATCACCGCCAACGTCCGCTCTGCGCAAGCTTCTCCAACAATCCTCCGACTTCATCATCGACAGCACGCTAGCACCCCCCAGTCGTAGCTCCTACATCAATGCCTTCTCCTCCACCGCGCCTCGTCCAGGGCCATCTAGAGGTGCCTCCGGCTCTGTCTCGCCCCCCCCCCCGCTACTCCACCGGACTGTGAGGCCTGAGACCCTCCCCATGTGAGGTGCACGTGGGGAGAGGGGATATTTTGCATTAGAACCCTTAGGACATCCATTATTTTCATCTCCATCCTAGAGGTCACGTGCATCGCATGTGACCTACTGGAGAAATTGCGGAGAACCCCCATGAGTTACTTTATTGACAAATTCACCCCCCGCTACCTAGAGGCACGTACATAGCACGTGCCCCTCTGGGATTTTTGCAGGTGTACCCAAAAGGGTACATGTATTTACATTTTTATCCCTGCCTTGCATTTGTTAATTATTGTAATTGTAGTAATACCCCTGTATTCTCCTTTAATTTTAGACATCTACTTTGCATATTTTTATTATTTAAAAAATAACATGATGTTTGCCAATTAATTATCTATATATTGACATATGTTGGATATTTTTGTGGTTAGTGGTTAATTAATAATTAAATATTTTGTGGGAAATTGCATATTTTACCCATTCTGTGCTTGAAAATTCATAACTGATTAACCATTGCTCTGAAAATTGCTGAAAAATCACTATTTGTAGATTTAGTTGTATGTTACATTATGCCTAAAAAGAATTACATTTGCATGCTTAATTTTCCCTATAAAAATCATTTTGCTTGTTTTGATCTTTGACATTTAATAGGTATTAAATCTCATATTTTTGAGGATTAGGATTTTTCTGAGATCGATCAACCAGTGATAGATCTTGGATAATTTTATCTCTTGGAAATAAATAGGTTTTGTATTTATTATAATTAAATATTGAAATTTGCATCTTTTACATTCATAAATTCATAAAATATTTATCTTGCATCCTAAAATTCCAAAAATATTACAGTGCATTCATTTCATTGTAATTGTCATCTTGGCCAAGTTTCATATTTTTCGGGCATTGTATGATTGTTAATCATTTTCTAGTCCTTAAAATTGGCCTAATTTGCATTTCACATCCCAAATTGCATTAAAAGTTGCAAAAAAAAGACCGCCTTGAAAATCGTGCATGAACTTTGATAGACAAAATTCTCGGTTTTTACTTTGCCTCCTTGAGTTTGACCTTGGGACTTGCCCAAGTAAAATAAACATAAAACCGCATTGATAAAAATTGATTAAATATTCTTGTGGTTATTTCGTGAGAGATTCCGATTGCACGCCTATGACAAAATAACACATTATTAAGCGCATGATAATCCACGTAATTAAAGCAAGGCATTCCTTGGATTCGTTAGATGCAGTCCGAAGACCAAGGAGCCGATGGGGAGCGCTTTTGCTCCTTGACTGAGATACCTGGGGCCGTCATCTTCTCCGACCCTTTTGGAGAGCTTCGATGATCCCCGGTCCTTGTTGAGGCCCCAAGCTGATAGATGAGACCTCCATGCACCTTTTTGAGACTTTTGTAGCGTGCAAGGAGGTCTAGAGCATGCAGACCACCTGATCGAAGCATGGGGACAGGTGAGTTCTTCCCTTTTCGTCGAGGCTTCATCTTTATCGTCCGATCGTCCTTAACCTCTAGATTATCCAAGAGTTGTTGGATGTAGCAAGCCAAATCCATCAGATCACCTGAGGTGATTGAATGTCACCCATCCAAGGCTGAACTGGTATCGCTGTATGTGGATTCGACACGTAGCATAAGTGAAGAATCACAACCGTTTGATCAGCACACACATGCAGTAAATTGCTAAATTTGTCCCAACTTTTTGTATTTATTAATTATTCTTGTAAGTAAAGTGAATAGTTTAAATAAAAATGGAATTTTGTATGAAGACCCCTGATGTTTCTAGTTAGTACAAATAGGTCCATGTCAGGTCACTTCACGTGGTGTCCCACATAAGGTGGCCATTTCGCAAGTTTTACCCTAGCACTTCTTGTATCTCATTTTAACCCAATAAAAATATGAGTACGTTGTATATTTTTGGGCAAATTGCATGTATGCCCCAAGACTTTATTTTATTGGCACGTATTCCCTCGCCGGCTCATGTATTTTTTATGCATTTCATTTATTTATTAAATATAGTATTATGCTCCAAAAAATGTGCAAAAATATGGTTAGATGCATGGTAGCATGTACTTTCATGTACCATATTTATTTTGCATTTTTAGGCATTCTAACTATTTATTAAAAATAAAAAAGAGCACATTTTTGTTATGTATATCTTATAAAATACCAAAAAATCAAAAAAACGTTTTGAAAAATTCTCCAAAAAATATATGTTTTCAATTTTAGCATATTTAATCTCCAGACCAAAAATCCCTAAAAAATAAAAATGGAAACTTTTAAAAATTATAAACCCCATAAATATATAAAATCTCAAAAACTCAAAAATAGTTTATTATATTTTATAATTTTCTCTTTGTTATTAACTAAACGTGAAAATTGATTTGGATAATTTTGGACCTCATTTCCTATTTTTAATATTCAAATAAATCTCGGCCTATTATTAAATCCTGGATTTGGGATATTTTTTATTTTAAAATACATAAGAATTAGCACAAATGCGAGAAAATTCTCTAAAACACTAAAAATTATTTAAAACCTAAAAAAACTTTTCTGTGATTTTTAATAATTTTTAGTTATATTTCTATCTATATTATCTAGTATGGCATATATAGCCACATATAGTTTATTATATGTTAAAATGGAAAAGAAATATAAAAATTTGAAAATATAAAAGGAAAATACAAAAATATAAAAGTGAAAATAGACTATAAAAATATAAAACAAAAAATATATAAAATATATAAAATAAAAAATGCACAAAAACAATAAAATGCACAAGTGAAAAGGCCATGTTTTTGTGCATCATTTCGCACAATCTACTGTTTGCTCCTTGAGTTCGACCTCTACACATGCTTACATATATACACATTTGTTGTAGAGTTATAATAAATTTTAACTCCACATTTTTGGATGTTCATTTCTATGATTTATTTTGTGGGTTAATTGTTGATTGATTAGGGTTTATTAAGCGAGAAACACATTGATTGCGATTTCACCTTGTGAAGTTGTACGACCCTCGAAAATCCCTAGATCATCAAATGGTGCCTTTGCCGGGGAGAAATGATAATGTGGCTTTTGCGAGCGATTAATTGATTAAGAGAGATTACTGGTTGTAAGAAACATCGCAAAGATAGAAGCCGCGTTGATCAGAATTAAAATAGGAGAGAGTAAAAGGAACAAGTAAGAATATCTCCTATTTTAATTCCTTAGACTAATTTTAATCTTGGTAAGCTTCCATATGTCATACACAAGGTGGCAGAATAATCGTACTTAAGTTTTCGATGAATGAAAGAATCTCGAGAATTTAACTCTCTTCTTGAAATTACAACACACTCAAAAAACACTTAAAACTAACATGATTTTACAAATAATCAAATCGAGAAAAAATATGCGATGAAAATCAACAAAATAGTATAAGAAATGTCGCTAGGGTAGTTGTGTAACTACCCTAGAAAATTCTACAAAAAGTACAACAAAATCAAGGTCCAAATTAACCCCATAGCACAGGGGTAAAAGTGCAAAAAGAAAGAAATAGTTCTGCTATAGATAGGTCCATCCCTAACAAGGACTAAATTGCAAAAAAAACTAAAGTTGTTACATTTAGGTCCCTTTGCGGGGACCTAAATGTAATTTCTGGAAACCATTGAGCTGAAGCTGAATTCTAGATCTCTTATGGGTCTAGTACGCAAAATTTCACTATTTCATAATCTACGGTGGAGATTAGAAGGCGTGGGCGCTTCAGAGACATCCGATCTGGACACGTGTCGATAACCTGTGCTTCTTGGAGTTGTTGAGATGTTCTTCAATCCTTCAAGAGTGTGACAAAGGTGGCTTCTTCCCCGGTTTTTTCCCGATGATTGATGGCGATCTTTGGCCTCTTGTAGGGCTTGGAAGGAGACTCCTTCTCCTTTCGAGCTCGCCTACGGGTGAGCTGATCCAAAGGTGTCGGAAGGCAGTGACTAGAATTCAAGGAAGACAATAACATGGCAAGGTCTAGCAGCTGAAAGAATTTGATCCTTGAATCGAATCTTCTTTGATAGTTGAGATTTTAAACTATGATTTGATGCTCTAGATAGGATAGAGACCTAGAAATGATTTTGAAATGATTGATTCTTACTTGAATTGACCAAAATTATTAATTGTTTGCAAGATATGAGTTATTTCCCGAAAATAAGAGAAAATGAGGAGATTTGGAATCGGTTTCGAGCGAGTTGAATCGAATTGGTAGATGGAATAATCGATAGTGACTAAGAATGATGATTAAGATCAGTAATGACGTGCTTAGAATGGCTAATAGAGGAATGTAATTCGAGAATAAAAAGTTAAAAGATGGAGGAATAACTGGGGGTAGCAGGATGTAGGATCCTACTGATCGTCTCTCGATGGGGCGGCTTCCCAGAGCTCTACGTCATGGCTTCAATGGTGCACGACAGAGTTGGACCTTGGAACTGCTCCTCCGTGCGTCCCTCATCCACACGGTGGCTCTACCCAGCTCTGTCATAACCGGAATATGGAGGATTAAGATGAAGAAAGGAGGTTGACAGCTACTGGAGTTTGTAGGTTCAGGAGAGTTAGTTGGAGAGGGAGACCTTGGAGGGCTTTTATAGAAAATCAAGAAGAGGTTAGTTGATGATTGACGACCGGCATGATTATAGGTTGTTAGAAGAAGACGATGGAGGGATAGGATCGGAGGTAGAGGCTATGAAGTGGTAGGAAGAATTCTTTGAAGGTAGGAGGATAGAATAGATTCACCAGTCGACCTTCTTCAAGAAGAAGGCACCAGGTGTTGACAAGTGTCAACACCTGGTTGGTCAGTTTATTTAAATACCCTAATAAATAAGGAATAAATAATAAATGACATAATTTTAAATAAATATAAAAATATTATATTAATAAATATGTTATGTATTTTTAATTTAATAAATTAAGAAATAGTATACCATTCTTATATTTTATTTATTATTACGTTAATAAATAGAGTATATACCAATTTTTGTAGGTTTTAATAAATTAATTTAGGTACATTAATAAATACAAATATGAGGTATACAATTCATTTATAAATATAAATTAGTATTTTTAGTTTATTTAAAATAATAAAAAAGCTCCAAAAATTTTGAAATAAATCAAGGTTAAAATAAAGAATTGAGAAAATAATTAGAAATTATAAAATCTTTAAAATAATAAATAGTGTGTTTTAGATAAATAAATAGCCCAGAAACCCAGTTGTAGATAGGTCGCAAAATCGACTTTTTGCAAACGAACTCCGATTTTAATGGAATCATCTTCATTAATTAGAGAATATTATTTTATGAACTTTATTGGTGAGTAGAGTGAATTTGGTGTTCGTATGAGAAAGTTATGATGTTTGGAAGTTGGGATTTTGACAAATTACAAGTTGGATTTCTTGGCATATATAAAAGGTAATATTTTAAACTTATTTTTATATTTTTCTATGCATTTTTAGAAATAATTAGAGAAGAGTTTGATGAAAAATATATTCATATAAATTAATTAAAAATCATTGAAGTTTTGGTATTTATTGAATAGTTAATGAAGTGTGTATGAAATGTGAAATTAATTATTTTTATTTGTTTTCTTCCTTATCTCCCCCTACTTATTTATTTGTCGACCAATCCATGTTGACTTGGTCTCGAGGATTAGGTTATAAATATATCTTTCAGCTATATTTATTTTTACAAGTCATATTGTACATATATATCTACAATTTGCCTTTATTTTTATTTTCTTTATTTTTATTCTTATATTTATTTACATGTTTTTAATGCATAAAAAAGCATTTTTATTCATGAATGGGATTTTGTTAAAAATTGAAAAATTAATGGATATTTACATGTATTGTTAAGGATAGAATGTTAATGAATCATGGATTCATCAACCCTCTATACTTAAACTTTGTTAGTCCCTTAGCAAACACTTATTTGAAAAAATAAGGGAAATGGAAAGAAGGTTAGAATGAATTTGTTTTCCTAATACAATTCAAGAGAACAAACAAAGGGCAGAGCTCGATCGGGCCTAAAACAAGAATTTTATTGGAGCATTAACTAGGATTACGATTTTAGCCTCAACATCCCTCAAGTTCCACAAATCCTTGTTTAAGTCACCTCAACAGCCAATTCAGATCTGCTCATTCATATCGCAAACTCTATCAACCTTGAGATCAATCTGTACGGTGTGTGAATTGCTTTAGCTCTTCCCGCTTTGAAAGAAACAAAGAAACCACCCATTCCAGTTATACACTCCTATTGGTTCCTCATCCAGCTACTCTTTCCTTGGCGAGGGAGGTATTCCCTTCTAAGGTCAGTTCGTGATCTGTCCACAATCGAAAAAGAACTGGAGTGTGACCAGTGTAGACGCATCTCCTTGTAAAGCCCATGTGGTGTTGCTAAATCTCCACTAAGATGTGCATGCTTTTTGGTGGAAGCTCGGACCACTGTGGTCGTAAATGTATTTGGTGGCTTTTATTTGAGTTGGCTTTATAATGTTGCTTGCACTGCATTCATCTTTTAATGCCTCGACGGATATAACATCTTTTAATTTCGTCAATTTTTTAAGGTCTTGGAAAAAATGTGCCAGCAGATCCTTCCTTCATCCGAAGCGGTTATTGCAACCCCAATCTCTCCCGTCTTTAGATGTCAATGCCGCCAGACAAGGATGGAAATGCACTATCAAGATGGATTGCCCATCGCAACCCCATGCAAGTCGAGCTAAGTGCAAAGTGCATGTGTCCAAAATTGGCTCACTGATGAAGAGTTAAACGGATGACACTAAGTGTTCTACTTAGGCACTTTTTGAGTTGACTTCCCAAACATGGTCTTATGGAACCCAAAGATTTAAGTCAAAGACCCGAAGAGTCTGAATTCTAGTTTCCTAACTAGGCTCCTTACAATGAAAGTTAAAGGTTGTATTTAAGCTCCATTCTTCAGAGTTTTCCCAATCTTTAGTTCTAGAAATCAAACTTATTCTGAAAAATGCTAATGCAAATGCAACCATATTTTTGTGAAGTATGTTCTCTGAATTTTACTCATTTTTATGGATTTTAAGAATTTTGTAATTTTTATGGATTTTAAATTTACATTTTTAGGTATTTTGAGATTTTTATAGACAAGTTTATGTACAAGAATTCTACAAGGTAAATTACCCATGTTTTATTTGTATTAAAAAACTAATGGATTTTACAAATTTTATATACAAAGGATTTTACAAAGATTAAATGAATTTTACACATATTTTAATAGATAGGATTTTAAATAAGTATTATAACTATACATATTTTTAAATTAAGTGTTTTAAATAAGGATTTTAAGCATATTTTACTTATTTACAAGGATTTTATATAAAATAAATAAATGGATTTTAAATTATCCTTGCCCACTTTTTATAAATTTTATAGATATAGAAATACATAAAAGTACGATTTATGGACAAATGTATATATACAATATATACGCACCCCCATATACTTAGCTTGTGTTATGTCCTCATAGCATCAAACAGAAAAAGGAGGACATAACTCGTGCTAAGTAAAAGTGGGGGAAGACGAACGAAAGAATAGAAGTCAGTTGACCCCCATACTTATGATCAGGTTATCGTTAGTATAGTGGAACAAAAATGAGGTGACTGAGGAAAAGGATATACAACCGAAGGAACAAAAGGATAAAGAAGAACGAAATCATCGAATTCATTCGGTCCCCCCTATACTTAGGATAAGGCATCCTAAGTATAGAAAAGAGTGTGTATACAATTAGGGGCCAATGATTAGAGAGAAATAAAGGATATATAAAAGAAAAGTAAAAAAGATAAAAAATAGAAATAAAAACAAGAATCAACAGGCAATTAGTCACCCCTATACTTAGGATCTGGTATCCTAAGCATAGAAGACGAACAAAAAATGGGGACGATTGTGATCTACAAACGATATACATGTTTGTACTCTAGAATAAACTGAAAGGCTTCACAAGTCTCTATATAGAATGGCATGAAGTGAAAAAGTAGTCAAGCATCATGTATAAAGTAGAACACTTCAACTTAGGCTAGATGATCGATACTCTCCACGAAGTGCTTTAGCATTCGCCCATTCACTACAAATGGCTCTGCACCAGGTAACACATATGATATAGCAATACTAACATTATCGTGCACCGTTCTAACTATATATGGTCCTTCCCACTTGCTTTTCAATTTGCCAGGAAAAATTCTCAATCGTACATTGAACAACCATACTTTCTGCCCATGAACAAAGATCTTGTGCATGATTGTCTATCATGCCATCGCTTCACTTTGTCATTGTAAATGAGGGTGTTTTCGTATGCCTGATTTCGAACTTCCAATAGCTCATTCAGATCTAGCTTTCTCTTGGCTCCTGCTTTATGCATTTTTAAAGAAATTTCTCTAATAGCCCTTTCAGATTTGTGCATGATCTCTACGGGCCAATGACATGGCTTCCCGTAAACTAATCCGAATGGTGAAGTACCTAAGGGAGTCTTATATGCAGTACAATATGCCCAAAGAACTTGGTCTAGAAGCTATGACCAGTTCTTCCTATCCGGTCGTACTAATGATTGAAGAATGGATTTCATCTCCATGTTTGAAACTTCAACCATGTTGTTCGTCTGCGGGTGGTAAGGAGAAGCTACTCTGTGATTAATGCCTTAGTTCTACACTAGCTTTTTCACCTCCTTATTAATGAAATAGTTACCCCCATATGAAATCAGAATACATGGAATACTAAACCGTGAAATATATGTTCCCTCAAGAACCTGTACACTGTCTTGCTGTCAGTGGTTCGTGCAGGTATAGCCTCTACCCATCTGTAAACATAATCTACAGTGAGAAGAATGTACTCAAAGCCGTTGCTGGAGGGAAATGGTCCCATAAAATATATATCCCATGCGTCAAAGATCTCGCAAATGATAACAAGTCGCTTATGCATTGCTTCTCTAGCATAGCAAGCCTTCTCAGATGGATTTTCTTACTCCAGGAGTTTGATTTAGACATTAGAGATACGCCTGTGGTAAAGAATGTGGTAGCTGATCACCTCTCCACACTACAGATAGAGCAACCTTCAAATGATTACACGCCGGAGATTGCACAGAGATTCCCAGATGAGAGCATCAATTCAGTTACAGAGCTTCCATGGTATGCAGACATAGGGAACTTTCTGGTTACACAGAAGAGTCCACAAGGTTGGCCAAAAGACCGAGTCGATAGGCTAGTGTCCGAGGCACGGTACTACTACTGGGAGGATCCGATTCTTTTTTCATGAGGGACCGAATTGTGTTTATAGGCGATGTATTCCTCAAGAGGAATACAATAGTGTCCTTACTCTGTGTCATTCCTTAGAGCTAGGAGGACATCATTCAGGAAATAAGACAACACAGAAGGTACTTCAGAGTGGATTTTGGTGACAGACTCTTACTAGAGATGCTTGCATAACCGTGAAGCATCCGTCATGATCTCAAAGGACAGAGACCAATCAGACAGTTGTAGGACAGGAGCACTAATGATCACTTGTTTATGAGAAAGGCACTAAGACATTTGTTATCTAACAAGAACTCGATGTCTTTGCCTAATAGTTCAGTTAACGGTCCGGCAATCTTAGAGAAGTCATGATCGAACCGTCGGTAAAAGCCGATAAGCCAAAGAAAAAATCATAACTACTTGATGTTGGATGGTGGATCAAGACATTTGATGACGTCCACCTTGGCAGGGTCAACCTCCATGCCTTTCTTGGAGATGACATGCCCCAACATGATCTTGTTTGTAACCATAAAATGGCTCTTTACCCAAGACAAAACGAGATCTACCTCACAGCCTTTCTGAAGAACCTAGTCTAGGTGTGATAAACAATCGTCAAATGACTCACCATAGATCGAAAAATCATCCATAAAGACCTCGAGAAAATCACCGACCATTTCCGCAAAGATGGTAAGCATGCACCTCTGGAATGTAGCAAAGTCCAAAGGGCATTCGTCTAAAGGCATATGTGCCGAAAGGACATGTGAAGGTGGTCTTCACCTCATCTTCAGGAGCAATTGTTACCCGATTTTATCCGGAGTAAACATCTAAGAGCTAGGAGTACTCCTTCCATGCCAACCTCTCTATTACTTGGTCTATAAAAGGAAACGAGAAGTGGTCCTTCTTTGTCCCAGCATTCAAATTTTTGTAATCAACACATACCTGCCACGTCACGGTTACTCTCTTTGGAATATCCTCTCCACTCTTTCGTGATCTCTTTCTTGACAACATCGCGTTAGACAAGATTCAACCTACATTGAAACTCTCTGGAAGGTCTATTGTCATGATCATGATAGATATGGTGAGAACACAAAGCAGGATTTATCCTGCGAAGATCGGATATAGTCCACCCAATAGGCTTGCGATTTCTTTTAAGAATCTCCATCAGACGGGATTCTTGCTCTTCGGTCAAATATGCTCTAATAATGACAGGAAACTGTCGGTGTGGACTCACAAGGAAAGCATACATCATATTTGGTGGTAAGATCTTCAGGTCAGGTATGGTAAGATCTGGCTCTGCTATGCCTACCTCTGATTGTGTGATGGGATCTGTATTGCTGGTAGATGTATCTGCATTATGGTTATCTACCATCTCAATATGCTGTAGAGTCGGACTACAGAAGATGTCTAAAACATCACCCGACTCGCTACCATGCTCAACCTTAAAATGATTAGATGAGAACAATTCGGCTAAATAAAACTCGATCTCTGAATCATCTGAGGTGGAGGAATTTTGTAAATTCACTGAATCTAAAATATCTGCAAGATAGTCCCTAATTCTCTGCTCCATGTGATTCTCACTATCCATGTTGAAATAAAGAGTACCCTCGGAAGAGCTGCTAGTTGAAGTCTCGAACCCATCCTCTTCTAAGATATTTTGGGTCTCTACTTGATAGTCATCAAGGCGAACCTCATCCATGTAATCATAGGTGGCTAAGGAACTCAAGGCATCAAAACTATATGTAGATGTGGCACTGGATGCATGTGATTTTCTCGCCATCTCTATATGTACCTTTTCGCCGTCAGCGTGAAAAGATACCTTCCATGTATCATAATTGATGAGGACCTTTGCGGTCTCCAAGAAAGTCCTCCCATGAATGATCGACGTAAGGTGTAACTGCGTAGGGCATTCCATGTCCAGGATAGTACAGTCCACTAGGAATTGCAGACCCTGCATGGTTACGATAAACGTTCCTCAAAATACCCCTAGGTCTCTTTATAGATCTACCATCAAACTGAATGTTCGAACATGATTTGTAAAGAGGACCTAACTCGAGTTATCGAGTAAACATGAAGGTATGAGATTTATATGGGAACCACTATCTAATACAGTATGATCGAATGCGGCTTTTGAAATCTCGCATTTGACATAGTGTGCTCATGAATACTTCATCTTCTTCGATAGTATATTCTGAATAACGCAAGAGGTGGACTTGGTTAGGATATGTTTCTCTGTTCGTGATTTCTTCTTCCTACAAGTATTACATCTGTTCTTCAGTTGTTACTTGAGTGTCGGGAAGTGATCCAAGGCATCATGGAATGAATTTTTCAGAAAGATGTCATCTTTTAGTAATTGATCAGTCTCTAGAGTAACATCATCTTTTTTATTTTTTCTTTCCTTTTTCCGTACAAAGCATCGAGAAAAGGAACAAATTCAGTAACAAAAAAACTTTTTTTATTAAAATTAGGATCAACTTGTACATTGAGAATCTCAAAATGATCTATAAAACTCTCTAAAATAGGAAAAGTCACATCAGCTTCGGGAGTGTCTGCATGGCCTGGCATGGTATCATCGTCTGATTCACCTAAGTCCGTATCGGCTATCTCGACATCAGTCCCTTCTCCCTGAACGTCAAGCTGCCGATCCTCATCATCGTTGTAGTCCTCCTTCTCAATACCATTATATGTATCAAGGCTCAGCTTTCGTTCCTCATCCTGTGCCATCTCCTCCTCCCGAGTAGGTGCTTGTGGTGATCTACCACTCCTGAGACAAATGAAGTTAGATAAGAATTCAAGAAAAGATATCATACATGTTGTGTTGTCCACCTGATCTGGGTGCCCCCTCTTGTTATTCGGGTTCATTTGAGGCTGAGCTGGAATAGTGGTCTTGGGCACGGTTAACTGTTCCATACGATGGTTAACCCACTCCATATCAGTCTTGTGCGCAGTCTGGAGCATGCTCAGCATGTCCCTGATCTAGTTCAATGCCAGAGCCTGTGAAGATATCTCAGGTTTAGGGCGATAACCCTGGCTCTCTATTCTCTCCTGCCTCTGAGTATACTGCTGCAGAGCGTAAGGCTAAGGAGATTGATGGGGCGTGTATGAAGACTGCTACTGCTGGTATTGACTCGGTTGTGAATGCAAATAGTTTGGTGAAAAGAATGTGGTCTCTGATAAGCATTTTGGTGAGACTACTGCTGCGTGAAATTCTGGAAGTGCTGAAAGTGCGGGCGCCCATGCTGTAGGTGGTTGTAATGCTGCGACTGCTGTTGGTGATGTACACTCTGAGGGGTAAAATGTGATGACAACTGAATTAGAGCGTACCATATCTCATTGATCTCAAGAGTGGCTTGAGACTCAACATCAATGTATTCAGGGCTGCTGATCTGGCTTTGATTGGCACAAGACTGGTCCTCATGCCAATAAATCTACAGAGCCTCTGTAGGTTGACCCGACTCGCTCTGAACAAAGTGGATCTGTCGAGTGGGAGGAGTTGATAAGGATCTCTGAGCAGGTTGAGAGGTCGAAGAAGTGTGAGACTGTTGATACTGAAGTTACAGGTCCATCACCTTCAGATAGCTCAGCTGCTGAGAAAGTGATATAAGAGTTTCTCCAACTCTCGCAGCAGCTGTAGGTCCTTATCGACACGAGATCTTGAGGGTTGGTTATTAATGGATACAAAGGTCGTTGTTATCCCCTAAATTCCCGGTTCAAACAAAATATTTTTCTTCTTCTCAGGCTGCAAAATTAACTAAAAGCGAATAATGAAGAGAAATTTTTCTACTTATTTACCTGTATAGTGGACATGATCGAACTCGGGGAGGTAACGATTCCCGAGGGTTATTCAATTAATCGATGAAAAATCAATTAAGAGAAAAAACAAGAATCTCAAAAGCAAACTATCCTTGGTTTTTGTGGAATTTCTCTCTTTTATTTTTTATTTCCTGATTTCCTACTTTTTAGTGATTTTAATTTTACTATTTTTTATTTTCAAATAATGGGCAATACACACAAGATAAGAAATACACACACCAAACTCTTTTTGTATTTTTTAATTATATCAAAAATGATCAGAAAAATCCAAAGAAAATATTTTTATGTTTTACTGTTTTTGAGATATTTTTGAGAATTTTTGTAGATATTCAGATATTTATGTATTTTTCTAAAAATCAAACAGTGGCAAAAATGAGAAACAATGCACAACTTGGAGTAATTTACAACTTAAAAATATTTTAATGCCTAAAACTCCTGGCAATTATTTTTGTGATGAAATATAGACAAATATCTACAAACAGGAATTGAAATCATGATTTTTGGATTTTTATAGATTTTTTATGATTTTTATATGATTTTTAGTATTTTTCATTTCTTTGGGTTTTGAAAAGAATTAATGCATGAAATTTGGATAGGAATTAAAAGTCAATAAATCAAAACTACTCTAATAGTTTTAGAATTTTTGGAGTAATAATCATTT
Organism: Ottelia alismoides; assembly: GCA_037367405.1. Lineage (NCBI taxonomy): Eukaryota > Viridiplantae > Streptophyta > Magnoliopsida > Alismatales > Hydrocharitaceae > Ottelia > Ottelia alismoides. The sequence continues at coordinate 92,090 of JAZKJV010010891.1, forward strand.
TTTTATGAATTTTTGAATTAAGGAAGATTAAATGGCACTATTTTTTATTTTTTATAAAAATAAATGAATTTAAAATGCAATGAAAAATTTATGCTATAATGATAAGCACATCATAAGCATAGCATGATTTTTGGAAGATTGAATGACTAACAAAAACATTTACTTTTCTGAAAAACACATGCAAAGATAATTTCTGGTAGGCAAGGATTGAAGTGAAAATATTCAAAGTTTTTGCATTAGAATATAACAAGAGAATAAACAGTGGGAAGTTTTCTCATAATACCTAGTGAATGCATGCCAAGCACGTGCTTGAGGCTTTGGGGGTCTATATGTAATTTTGTCAATTTTTTTTAAAAGCTAGGGTTCTGCACTGCCTTTGTTGTTTATCAAAAAGCACCAAACTAGGGGGGCTTGCACCGCCATCCTCCCTCTTCTCTCTCTCCTCAAGCCGTGGGGGCATCGACGATGGACTGGTGGCGACTTTCCTTCGTTCTCAAGCACAGATTGGAAGGGCAAGAGGGGCAAGTGGTGAATGGGGCACCGGCGCCCTCTCGCTCTAGACACGGGCTACGCCGTGCGAGGTGCTGACGGAGGCGGCGGTCGCGTGCTGGTGGCGGCCGGTCGTTTGGCTTGCCGTAGACGGCTGCGACGAAGGGCTGCTCCAGGTGGCGTCGCATGCAACAACGATGGTGTTGGGACTGGTCATTGTGGCGGTGGTCGTTGGATGAACTAGGGTGCGGGCGGCGATCACGAGGGTGCGGGGATGGTGCCACGCACGGTAGCTGAGGCAGTCTGCGCGGATGGATGGCGACGTGGCCGGCCGATGGTTGGGGGATAAGGTCACTGCGATGGTCGGCGCGGGGTGCCTAGGCGGTGGCGGGGGGAGTCCCACGTGGAAGTTTTTTATCTTTTATCTTTTATTTTTTTAAATGTAAATAGTAATCAGAATTTTTTTAATTTTTTTTAAATTTGAAATAGAGAAATTAAAAATGGAAAATAAAAATATGTTTTATTTAATTTTTTTAAATTTTTAGATGATCCTTCAAAACAAATGTTAGAGAGAAAGAAACCAAATATAATTTTTATTTTTTATTTATAAACAAATTAGGATGCAAGTATGATGACTTGATCCCAAAAACAAAAGGAAGACATGAATGGGGATCCGGTGAAAAATGAGGAATGGCTCCAAGCCTCCGGTCACCGTGCATGGCTGAATTTGAGAGGGCGTGATAAGTAGAAAAGAACGCGTAGAGATCGAGATGTGGAATGAAAAATGGAGTCGGTGGCATATCAAATCGTGATGTATTTTAAGATACAGAAAAAATAACAACGAAAAGAAAATACGAGAAAATAAAAGTACGATTAACTTACGATAAAAATGAGAGAAAATGTGGATCTCACCTTAGGAGCGAAAAAGACCTTAATCGCCTCGATGAAGGTCATCGCGCTATCACCAGAAGACTGGTAGGCTAGGCACCCTTCTGCTAAAAGAAGACTTTCGGAGATCGAGCTCCTCTAACCAAAGATTGATCAAATTAAAATGATGCAGAAGGAGCCATATAAATAGAAAAGAGAATGGAGTTTGAAATTTGAATTTTTGGATGAAGATAGAGATTAGAGAGAAGAAAAGTTGAAATGAGATAAATTAGCAAGATAAGTATTTACAAAAATTAATTAATTTTTTGTATTTGTGTGACTTTATTAATTTGAAAATTATGTTATTTTTTTTATTTTTTGTGGTAATTAGTTAAGAAAATTTAATATATACATAAGCAATATACATATATGACATTATCTACATGGGTAAACAAGCAAATTAAAAAAATATTTTAAAATTTTTTTATTTTTATTTTAAATAATTAGTAAAAATATTTACAAATAGAATATGTACAAATAATAGGAAAATTGCACAAACCACCTCAGAAAATCGACTTTTCAACTGTAACTCCAAAAATAATGAAATCACAGCCATTTTTAAAATAATTTTATTTAGAATACAATGGAAGTAAGTTTGGTTCAATTTGAATTCATATGGAGCCGGAATTGGTCTTTCAATTATTGCTTAGTGGCTTTTTCCAAGTGTAGTTATTTTTATTCTGTTACATAATTTGAGTGTGCAATTACTTTTATTAATTAGGAAACATTTTTATTTACAACTTTTCTTTTGAAAATTATTTTGTTTGAGGTAAATTTATGTACAAATACAATATCATAGTATACAAATATACACAACACACAAATATTTTGGATTTTCTGAATAAAGACCCTATCTCCCCCTACTTTATTCCTGGTCGATCAGGTAGTGTCTTGACCTTCTCTCGGGGTTCGGGTCAGCCTGTATCTATTACATATATACAATCTTCCTTTTTATTTTATTTTCTTTAATTTTCCTTTCTTTCTTTCTTTATTTATTTTAGGTTAAATTGGTAAGAAGTGTACAATATTTACACACAAATGCAAGTTAGTAAGAATATGGAGTTAGTGCTATATACATGTGTTTTAAAGGGATTTTAAGCTAAAATAAATGAATAAAGATGATGAAATGCAGATTCATCACCCCTTATGCTTTACCTTTGCTAGTCCCTTAGCAAAAACTTATTTTAAAGAATAAGTAAATTGAAGAAAAAAAGGAAGGAAAAATAAAGAAGTTAGGACAATATTGAGTATTAAACTTTTCTTCATAAAATTGTAGTTTGGAGCTCTGTCAGACCTTTGGATTATTAGTGTGTCGGAACCTTAATGGGAAATTTAAACCTAACAGCCTCTATGTTCCATAAGACTCCTATTCAGGTCTACTCAACAGTCAGGTCAGAACAAGTCTACATACCCAAATTCTATGACTGAATCTTTACTTGTACGATGTAAGTGAAGTATATAGCTCCCCATCTCAAAAGTAGCAAAGAAACAACCTCCCTTAACAAGGTAACTCTAGCTCCCTTGTCTAGCAACTCTTTCCTCGAGGAGCGGGGATATTCCCTTCTATGTTCAAGTACAAAAAGCTCAAGAAAAGGAGATGGAGAAAAGAATGGATGGTAACCAATGTAGCTACCTATCCTTGGATGCATGACCAATGTAGACAAGTCATCCATTGCTAGCTTACAAAAATATGACTTTGAAGCTCTTATTATTTTTTTCTCTTTTTTTTTCTTTCTTTTTTTATCCTTGTATATACACTCCGGTAGACATTTTACTTTTCAATCAGGCCTATCCACTTTTGGACATTCTGCATTTTTCCACATTTTTTTAAAGTATATACAAAGTGCAGCATGTACATAAGGAGTTTTTCCTCTTGAGCCAATAGACTATCCCTCTTTTGAAGCATTATTGCAACCCCACAACATCCTGTCTTTAGACCTCAACATCGTTAGACCAGGTTGAGACGCATGATGAATCTCGTATTCATCACTCTAAATCTCATTTATTAAGCTCAAATCCCTAAAAATCAACAGCATTCTTGCATCTATTTTGCATAATTAGCATTAGTGCATGATTTCATAAGAATTGCATTTTAGCACAAAATTCTGCATAAAATAAGAAGCCAAAAATCCATGCCAAAAATGACCTGTAAATAGCCTAACTTCCCAGATTTTTAACCCATTCATGCTAACTCTGAATGACTCAAAACCACTCCCACTGTGTACATATCACCAACAAGAATAAAGGAAAAATACAAAAAAATAACCAACCCAAGTAAGTGGACCAAAAACCCAAACCCTAATCTCAGGATTTTCGAACTAAAAGCCACATATCTTCTCCTTCCAGTGTTCGATTTAATCCTTCTCACTTTTGAACTAATGTGCATTCAATTACCTTCAAAACAAGACCAAGTTCAAGTGAATCGGAGCTCATATGTGAAAGTTGGGTTTTGGGCCTCTTTTGTACATTGTATATTTTCGCGGTTTTTGACCTTGTATTTTATGTATATATTTTCTTAATCAATAAAAATCCAAAAAAAATTAGAATTAAGTGTCTTTATTTATCTCTGATTTTACCGTAATTTTTCCGAATTTTTATCTCATCAAAAAATGACATAAAAATTACAAAACCCCAAAATTAAGGTATTCTATGTACATAGGATACCCCAAAAATTCACTTTGCGCAAATGATCGATTTTGGTTTTGATGTCTTCATGAAAGTTGTAGATCTCATCGAGACGAGCAATTTTTGTGAAGAAAGTTTTTTCGATCCGAGGTCATTTACTATTTATTTTTGATTTTACAAGATATTTATTTTCGGAATTTTCTGGTGCTGGTGCTGCCACGTGTCAGCCGTTTTTGGCACTATTATATATTCGTTTTATAAAAAATAAAATAAAATTAAATTAAATTAAAACCGCACGCGCAAGGCACGTGCCTCCCAGGCACGCGCCACGCACGTGCCTCGCCTGCTCTCCCTCTTGCGCCCACGTGGTGTGATGGCAGCCGCCCGATCTCGGCCGATCGGACGGCTGCTGTACATCGTCCACCACCCGCCTTCTTCCCAAATCAGAGCGCCGCCCCGATTTCTCCGTCGCAAACTTGCCGTGCCGCCCCTCCGTGATCCCCCGTATCTCGCGCGCCGCCACGCGAGATCCTCTGAATCTCAAATCTCGTTAACTTACAATCAGATCGCCACCCCGATCCTCCTTCCATCCTCGATCGAAGCTCTCCCTCCTATTTAAGAACCTCCGCCGCACCAAAGCAAATGATCTGCCGAACTTCGTCGAAGAGCATCGCCTCCGGTCGTGATAACCGCGAGCCCCGCGTCGCCGGCGTGATCCGAGGACTCCAACCCCTCGTCGCAGCTCCGCCCCGAGCGTCACTGCTCGCTCTGGCCGCCCAACGCCGTCGAGCCCGACCTCCTCCAGGTTATCTCTCCCTCCTTTAACTCTCTCTCTCCCTCTCTCTCTTTATTCTTCTTTGCCGAACACCGCCATCCTCCGTGCATCTTCGTCGCCACCGCAACCCCACTCTGCCTTCGTCTCCTTCGCCGTCAGCGCCTTCATCGTCGCGCCACTGATACGCCGCCCTCTAGGCCGTGTGTCGGCCAGAGGGAGGACGACGACCACCGACACCAGATGCCAACTTCCGGTCGTCCTTAGCCATCGCCTGGAGCTCTGCTCCTCCTCCGCGTCAAGCCACGTCGCCATCACCGCCTCTGATATCGCCGCTCGACAACCGCGCCACCGGCCCTTCTTCCTCGATGACCGCCGGCCATTTGTCGGCCACCACCGCCTGCTGGAGTCTCTTCATCGCCGTCTTCATCCTCCTCCACCTCGACGCCGTCGCTCCCTCGCCACCGACCCCTCTTCGCTTACGCCTCGCCACCGCCTCCGCCTCGACAACACCGCCTCCCACGTCACCAGTCGGAGGCCACCCCTCGGCAACCTCTGCCTCCTCTGCGCCAGAACCGGGCCCGTCAGCCCGAGACCCACCGCACACCCCTCGCACGTGCGTGGGGGAACGTCCCAGTCATCTTCCAGGGTCACGTGCTACGCACGTGACTTCTGGGCAAATTGCGAAGATCCCCCCGGAGGTTTCCCATTTAGCTGACCAGTCCCTGCCGACCAGAGGCACGTGCAGTGCACGTGCCCTCTGGTAATTTTGCAGGAGGGCACCCAACAGTACTGGTAATTACATAGAAACCCCCCCAATGCAGTATTATTTTATTTACATTTATTGCATCTATACCCCTGTGTTCCCCCTCAGTTTTGAATATTTTCTCTACATTATTTTATCAATCTAAAAATAGCATGATGTTTGTTAATTGACTCTCTACACTTTGACATATTGTGGGTATTTTTCTGATTGATGGTTAATTAATAAAAATTATTTTTTTGAAAATTGCTTATTTTACCCATTTCTTGCTCTGAAATTCACAGTTGATTAACCATTGCTCTAAAAATCCCTGAAAAATCACATATCGTAGAGTTAATTATTCTTAACATTGTGCCCAAAAAGATTTGCATTTGCATGCATATTTTATCATGTAAAAATCATTTTGCATCTTTTAGTATTTAATTTTTAATAGGTATTAAACCCCACATTTTCGAGGTTTAGGATTTTTCTGAAATCCGTCACCTAGTGATAGATCTCAGATAATTTTGATCCTTGAAAATAAGTAGGTTTGATATTTATTAAAATTAAATATTGAAAATCATTTTGTTTGCATTTAAAAATCCATAAAAAATCCATATTGCATCAAAAAATTCCAAAAAAATTACAGTGCACTCATTTCACCGTCATTTACATTGTGGCTAAGTTTTGTATTTTTCGGACATCGTTTGATTGAAATTTACATTTTAGTCCCTAAAATAAGACCAAATTTGCATTTTGCATCCTTTATTGCATTGAAAATTCCAAAAAAAGACCGCCTCGAAAACCGAACACGAACTTTGATAGACTTAATTCTAGGTTGTTCCTTTGCCTCCTTGTGATCGACCTTGGGACTTGCCCAAGTAAAATAAACATAAAACCACGAAATCAAAAATTGAATAACTTATTTGTGGTATTTTCTTGATCGATTCCGATTGCCGCCTACAACGCACGACACGATAAAAACTACTTATTAAAAGCGACATCCTCGGATTCGTCAGATGGCGCCGTTGCCGGGGAGGCAAACAGCTTAGATTTTTGTCTAAAAAATTTTTTTATTCGGTTTTCCGCATTCGGGTAGTCTGACCCCCGAATTTTTCATTGTAAATTTCATTTTTCTGCAATTTATTTTCAGCCTTTATTTTTCATATATTTTTGAGTCACTCTCTTACATTTTCTCTCTTATTTTTTTGCGAGGTACCTTGTACGTGGAGCGGTTTTCAATAACTGACGCAACTTCACCGACTCTTGCAAAAATCCGCAATTAATTTAAGATCGAGTCGAGTCGTGAGAGAGCGTAGAGTCTATGTTTTTAATTCTTGCATTTTTTTTAATTTTTTGTAATTTTACAGCGGTGTCCGTTTGGACTCTCGCGTGTGTAGAAAGACCTCTGACTTCATTCTGTGGTGTGTCGTGGCCTTTTTCACTCTCCGGAGAGGGTGGGGCCCGACTTGAGTGGCGATTAGGATAGACCTGCACATACGGCTCTCAGAGCATTTATATTTTTGCTTGTGCTCGTAGGATCTTAAGCCACACTGTACTTTAATTGAGACGCACATAGATCGTTCAACTTAGCCAAATTTAAATCAATTCTTCCCACTAATAAAACTTTCTGCTTAGGTGCGGTTTTTCCATCGGTTTGCACATCATATAGAATAATTTTTAAATTTTGTCTAGCATCCCACATGGAGATTGCGAGGATTCACTGTAAGTCTTCTAACTGAGCATTCATCATAGTTTTCCGCGTGCATCGGCTTTTTCCGAATTCCTCTCTCTTGTTTTATAACATAACTTTAAAGGAAATTAGGACTGGACGGTAGACGTGTATTTGTGCTCATCTAATTTTTCAATGATCTCCTCATTAAAATCGGGACTGCTAAATATATCTGATCTCAAATAACCCATAAAATCAAGAATTTTTGCGGGAGAGTAACCCCAACCTTGGATGTTCTATTTTTCTCAGTGAGCGAGAGACGACACTTAAGACTAGAGCCCAAATCCGAAATTTCATCTCGCTAACAAGATTGTCTTTTCACCATTTAAAATTGACAAGAAAATTGGTCGAACTCTTACGACCTTCACTGTGTGAGTTGGTGAAAAAGAATTTTGTATTGTGTTTGATTTGATCAACATCCATTCTTCTCTTGATAATCTCTTGAAATTCAAGAATGGAAAATTGTGGTAACCCCTTTCTGACTACCACAAACTTTCCTGTCTCAAATGATCTGAACCACTCTTACTCAGAACCACCTTGGGTTCAGGAACACCTTCCCCTGGACTTTTCATCTTATAATTCTCTTCAAACTATTGACTCCTATTTTTCACAATCTGAAGGTGAAAAGAAGACTTCACAAAAAATGCCTCCAAAGAAGAACAATCCTGAAGATGACCAAAATGAAGATCCGATGCAAATGATTCTCGCAAGACTGGCTGCATCTGAGCAGCAGCAAAATTTGATGAGGGAACAATTGGAAAGAATGCATGCAGAGGAAGAACCACCAATGGACGCTGCATATAATCCCGTGCAATATAGGGTCATAAATTACTTGCAGCCACCTCAACCTGAGGTTCACCATGAACTGAAGCCACACTTCATAAATCAATTACCACAATTTCATGGTAATTCGAATGAAGAGCCCTATGAATTCCTGCGTGATTTGGAGCTAATCTGTTCTAATCAGAGGCACCCACAAGTCAGCCAAGACTATATCCGTCTCACTGCATTACCTTTCGCCTTGAAGGGTAAAGCAGATTACTGGGTGAAAAATTTGGGAGTGACGGTGACCACCTATGATAGGTTCAAGAACCTCTTCTTAAAAAAATTCTACCCCTTGAGTCGAACCAATCAAATGAGGACTCGCATCACTAGCTTCTCTCAGATGCCAAATGAACCACTTTGTGATGCATGGGATAGATTCAAAGATCTGCTGCAAAAATGTCCCTGTCATGACCTAGATAATAACATCCTGCTCCATTCCCTCTATTCTGGCCTTAACCACGGGACTCAGGGTCTTGTCAGCACTGCCTGTGGAGGAAACTACACATCCCGAGGAGCTGATACTGTCTGGAAAATACTGGAGCAAATGGCGGAGACTAGCCGTTCACAAATTGCTAGTAGATCTTACACTGATTCACTGAACAACTATCAAGCCAAAGGAGGAAAACAAACGGTCGTAGAAATAGCAGAGGACTTGCTGCCCAACATGAACATCATCACAGACAAATTAACAGTTGTGGATAAAAGGGTGAACGACATCGACAACCGACTCTCACAATTTCCAAAACAAATGGAGGAACTCACTGAGAAGGTGTCCAAGATCGGGATGCCTACTGCTCCCACGATCCCAATTTATCATGTGCATCATGTCCAAGTGCAGCCAGGCTCTGGACAACCGCAACCATGGACTCAGGACCAAACCTACGTCCAACCTTCCCAGCAGTCACCTCCTCCAGCTGAGACAGTCATAGAAGCCCCGCCTCTGACTTTCGAGATAAACGGCATCTGGTACACACAGGATAATACCTGACAGGGTAATCTGGGGGACCGTCAGCAATATCAGCGTCCACCCAACTCCTACAATGCCGCTCCACAACACAATCAGCCCTCAAGGCAGCATCAGCCACACGACCGTCAGAACCAACCTCAACAACATCGTCAACAATATCAAGCCCCAAATCAAGCATCTCGATCATCCAAACCTCCAGAAGACCCGATTGATATCCAAAGACAAATGCTGGAGGAAATTCGCAGCTTCCGGAATGAACTGTACGACCTACGGGTAGATGTTAATTGTCTATCCCGTTGGAAGGAAGAACAGACAGTCCCTGTCACAGCCATTCCCGCTCAAGTTCAAGCTAACCCCAATAGCTTGAACAGACCTCAATCATCTCAACACAACAATCAGGTATATTACTCAGACTTTTCCACATCTGAACGTGAGACCCTTTCGTTTAACAATATCAATGCCATGTCCCTCAGGAGCGGAAGGACCGTAGTCGTACGTAACCGAGCAAGGGAAGCTGACCATCATGACTCAGAAGATCAACCGAAGGATGCTTCTGAGGATGAAGACGAAGGACGCCCGAGGATTTTTTCCCAAAGGAAGGGAAAAGCATCTATGGAGACTACAGAGGACCTTGAACCTCTAGTTGCTGCGAAAATACCTTTGTCACTATTTCAACAACATGATGATAATCCAGAATATTATGATTGTAATAAGAACTCCAAATTCAATACAGATGCTCTTATTTATGATTCTGGATCTCTTTCTCTTGTCTCGAATGCTTCCATACCTTTTCCCCATGCTCTTAAGAAAGGAAGACAAAAGAAAACTATCCAGAGTGACACAGTGATGGAAAAATTCTGTCAACAAAACATAACTGTGAAGGTACCCTTTGATCAATATGTGGCCAGTAACCCTGCATTTCTGAAATATTTGAAAATGAAATGTACTCCCACCCGGACCCGCACAAAGAAAACAAACCAAATTGTGGAGACTCATGTTCTGACAGTGGCCACTACCAAATGCGTTAGAAACCAGCATTTACCAAGGAAGAAAAGAGATCTGGGTGCTCATTATGTGGAAAGCCGCATTGGCAGTATCGCATTCGCACGCACACTTCTTGACAATGGTTCTTCCATCAATCTTCTTTCCTTAGCCTTATATTACCGATTGGAGTTAGGACCTCTTCAGAAATCGCTATCTATACTCCAATTCGCTGACAAATCTACTAAAAGACCGAAGGGAGAAGTAAAAAATGTTATCATTATGGTTGAGGGTACGGAATACAGAGTGGACTTCACTATCCTTGACATGGAAACCCCGAACCATTGGAAAGAGTCGCAAATCATTTTGGGAAGACCATTCTTATGAACCGCCAAGGCTGTATTCGATTACGACACTGGAATGATGAAATTCCGCTCCCTAGATGGAGAAGTGGATCTGGAAATGAGACAAACAAAATGGAAAAGCCCCGATTCCGAATCCACCACTGAAGATGCCGAAACCTCTGAGTGTAATCTAATCAGAACTACCGGACCTTGGGACCAACTGCCAGATCTTCACATGGATACCATCGCTTCAGAAGAAGCAACAATGCGCCATACAGTGTGTGATCTTTTACCTGACAAATCTGAACACCGGTACAATCTTGATGACACAGAACTCCTTTCGGATTGGTCCATCCCATCCTCTTCGAAAAAAATCAATGACGAGTCGGACGCGGCTTTGGCTGAATTACCGCACTACATTTGCGATCCGATTCACTTTCCTTCAAGATCAGTGGCTAGCATATCACAAAACGATCCACCGCCAACAATCACTGAACCAGACTTAAAAGTAATTCAGCCAGATTTGATCGATGATGTAGATCTGCCAGAGCTGAAACCTCTCCCTCACACCCTGAAGTATGCATTTCTCAATGGATCCAAAGATAAATTCCCTATGATCATCAGCTCATCATTAACCATGGATCAAGAATCTAAGCTTCTAGAAGTCCTTGAGCGAAATCGAAAAGCCATCAGTTGGACTGTGTCGGATCTCGTTGGAATCAACCCTGCTCTCTGCTCACACCAAATTTATGTTGAGGATAATGCAAGGCCTTCCCGTGAATTTCAGAGAAGATTAAACCCCAATCTTCGGGAAGTGGTTAAGAAAGAGATAGAGAAATGGTGCAAAGCAGGTTTCATATACCCCATTTCTGACTCCATGTGGGTGGCCCCCCTTCATGTCGTCCCGAAGAAGTCGGGAATCCAGATGGTCACCAACGAGGAGGGGGTTGAGATCGCGACCCGAGTACCCACGTCATGGCGTGTCTGTGTCGATTACAGGCGCCTGAATGCCGCGACCAAGAAAGATTACTTTCCACTGCCATTTATTGATCAAATCTTGGAGAGGCTTGCAGGGAAAGCATTCTTCTGTTTTCTTGATGGGTACTCTGGATACAATCAAGTAGCTATTGCTCCCGAGGATCAGGAAAAAACCACATTTACATGTCCCTTCGGTACCTACGCTTTCAAGCGCATGCCATTCGGGCTTTGTAATGCCCCGGGCACATTTCAGCGGTGCATGATTGCCGTATTTGCCGAAATGGTGGGTGATTTCCTGGAAGTGTTCATGGATGACTTCTCGGTCCATGGTGATTCATTTGATACATGTTTAGCACACTTGGACCGAGTCCTCAAGAGATGCAGAGAGGTTAATTTAGTACTCTCCTAGGAGAAAAGTCACTTTATGGTGACTGAGGGTATCGTGTTGGGGCATGTCATCTCCAGAAAGGGAATGGAGGTCGACCCTGCCAAGGTGGATGTGATCAAGAAACTTGAGCCACCAACCAACGTCAAGTCAGTGCGGTCTTTTCTAGGGCATGTTGGATTTTATCGAAGGTTTATCCCTGATTTTTCAAAGATCTCCCGCCCACTTACTGAGCTCTTAGGAAAAGACACCGAGTTTATTGTAAATCACAAGTGTCTTGAGGCCTTCGAGCTCTTGAAAAAGAAAATATGTGAATCGCCGATATTACAAGCTCCTGACTGGTCTCTTCCCTTTGAGATCATGACTGATGCATCGGATTTTGCGGTCGGAGCTGTGCTTGGACAAAGACGGGATGGAACCCTTATGCGATTCACTACGCGAGCAAAGTATTGGATCCTGCACAGAAAAATTATACAGTGACTGAAAAGGAAATGCTCGCGGTTGTTTGGGCCCTTGAAAAATTCAGATCATATATATTGGGTTACAAGGTGACAATTTTCACGGATCATACGGCAATTAGATACCTCATGGATAAGAAAGATGCCAAGGCACGACTTTTGAGGTGGATCTTGTTAATCCAGGAATTTAATTTGGAGATTAAAGACAAACCTGGAATAAAGAATGTTGTTGCTGATCACCTTTCCTGAATTGAGAAAAATGATTATCCTGATACTGGACCTATTAAGGAGACTTTTCCAGACGAATTGGTTTGCACTATTGATTCAACCCCATGGTATTCCAACATCGTGAACTATATTGTCTCCAAGAAGGTTCCCTCTGGTTGGACCAAGAAAATGATTGATAAACTCAAGTCGGATTCAAGAAAATACCATTGGGACGATCCTTTCCTTTTCTATGAAGGAGCGGATTGTGTCTGGACAATATGTATTCCTCAGGAAGAATACCAGAGTGTCCTCACACATTGTCACACTCTCGAGGCTGGAGGGCACCATTCGGGAAAGAGAACCGCACACAAAGTACTCCAATGTGGATTCTACTGGCAGACCTTATTTCGTGATGCTAATGATTTTGTACGGTCTTGCCCGATTTGTCAAAGGATGGGAGGGACTGTTGGTTATAGAGACGAAATGCCCATGCAACCAATGATTTTCTGTGATGTTTTTGATGCATGGGGGATTGATTTTATGGGCCCCTTTCCCAATAGCAATGGATTTGAGTACATCTTGTTAGCGGGTGATTATTTGTCTAGATGGGTAGAGGCTATTCCGACCCGAACCGCAGACAGCAAAACCGTCTGTAAGTTTATCAAGGATAATATCATTGCAAGGTTCGGGATACCAAAAGTTTTGATCTCTGATGGAGGTAGCCACTTTGTGAACAGGGAAATGTGATCTTTGGCTAAGGAGTACAAATTTGAACATAGAATAGCCAACCCTTATCATCCACAATCTAATGGCATGGCAGAAGTTTCTAATAGAGAAGTGAAGAGTATACTTCAAAAGTTGGTTCGTCCAGATAGGAAGGATTGGTCAAAACTGTTGGATCAAGTTCTTTGGGCCTATAGGACAGCTTATAAAACACCACTCGACACTTCACCTTTTAGGATGATCTATGGCAAATCATGCCATCTTCCTGCAGAACTGATTCACAAATCTGAATGGGCAATCAAAAAGTTGAACTGGAGTTGTCACCTTGGGAAATTATGTCGAGACCTAAATCTGAATGAGCTAATTGAAATCTGAAACCGAGCATATGACAACAGTGTGATTTATAAGGACAAGGTCAAGAAATGGCATGATAGACACATTCGAGATAAAACCTTTGTCCCTGGGCAGAAAGTCTGGTTGTTTAATGCTCGATTAAAGATCTTTCATGGGAAACTGAAATCGAAATGGACGGGTCCCTATGTTGTCATCGATGTGCATACCAATGGAAGTGTGGACATTGCAGAACTCAAAGATGATGCACAACCTTTCTCAGTGAATGGACAATTACTGAAGCCATACATAGAATCATCCAAAGAACATACAATGCAAGTTGAGGTCATCTATTTCACACAGAGCAAGGACATTGACGATATATCAGATCAGACCCACCCTCCCTCCCCACCACATCGATCCCCTTGTACAACTTCTTCCTCTACTTAGGTCAAAGCCTAAGTATAGGGGGGGACCGATGCCATCTGTATATACCATTTCCCTATTCTCATTCCGATCTCTAGCTCACTCCATATCCATCCTTCTTCTATACTTAGGCTGACCAAAGCCTAAGTATAGGGGGAACCGCCACCCACCTATATATACTCTCCTTGTTCACATACCCTCACCGCTTCATTTCTTTTCTTTTCTTTTCCGCTCTTCTTCTATACTTAGACTATTGACAGTCTAAGTATAGGGGGGCGATTTTGTAAAATCTTGTTCTTTTTCACTCTCTTACGCTTAGCCCGAGCTATGTCTTCTTTACGCTTCTTGTGCTTTGAGGACACAGCACTTGCTAAGTATAGGGGGTTATGTATATATACTTTGTATATATTTTAGCCATACCTCGTAATTGCGCGTAAGTCTATATGTATTTACGGGATGGGTAATTTTTCCAAAAAAAAGAAAAAAAAAATGTTTTGCCACTAACACTAACTGTACCCAATTTTTTTTTTGAAAAAATGGCTTCTTATTCATTTTTTTGAATAAAAAAAAAACAAACAAACAACAAAAAATCCTTTGCATAAAAAAATTTCACAAATAAAAAATGTGTCTGCATTTCACACACTCACATTTCATCAAGCATCGCATTTTGCATATGTGAAAAGTCTTTGGGTTCTAAACCGAGTTATGAGCCGAAACCAAGAGTTGTCTGGACTTGACCTTAATCCACCTAATCTTCAGAGGAACTTCACCGAGAAATAGGATTTTAGAGTCTTCAGGTCTTTTACTTAATTCTTTGAGTTCCACATGACAATGTACAGCGTTTGACTCTTAGTGTCTAACCTGGTCTCTTCATTCTAAGTACAACTCTGGAATAGGGAATTAATTTGTACTCTCGCACTATGCACTTAGCTCAACTCAGACGGGACGTTGGAAGACTGTGTGAGTTTCTTTTCTGGTAGCGTGGAAATCTAAAGACCGAAGTACGGGTTGAAATAAAGCTTCGGAAAAGGGATGGACGGCTGGGCACAATTTTTTTTCTAAGACCCCAAAAAATGTATGGAAACAAAAGATTCTATATCCGTAGGGGCACAACAAGATCCAAGCAGAACCACCAAAAATTCCAAATACAAAGAAGCAGCTACCAAATAAAATCTGACCAAAAAAAGTCCAAGCTTCAAGAAACCTGCAGATCTTGGTGGAGACTCGGCTACACTGGCCATCTTCACAAGGATAGGTGACTACACTGGCCACCCTCCAGTTCTTTTCTCATTCTTCTATCTTCTCCCCCCAATTCTGTTGTGAACACAGCGCGACAGACCTTAGAAGGAAATACTTGACTCCCTGAGGATGAGTTATTGGAGAGGAGGCTTGCGCGGTAGTCCGGCATTCTGGGTGGGAAGAGCTAAAATATTTCACACACAAGAGTCGGTTATTCAATGTTCATAGCGTATACTTTGGGAAGATGATTGATCTAGGATGACTTCCGAGCCGAAACTGTAGCAATGATGTGTAGAACTTGAGGGCTGTTTATTTTAAAATTCTAAGTCTCACAGAAGTTCCGACACACAAATAATCCAAAGGTTGAGTTTAGGTTCACTTTCACCTTCAACTCATGGTCTTGGTACGGAACCCAATCTCATTTCACCTCATGGCATTTCTTTTTGATGCTCAGGGACGAGCATGGTTTAAGTATAGGGGGATGATGAATCTCGTATTCATCACTCTAAATCTCATTTATTAAGCTCAAATCCCTAAAAATCAACAGCATTCTTGCATCTATTTTACATAATTAGCATTAGTGCATGATTTCATAAGAATTGCATTTTAGCACAAAATTCTGCATAAAATAAGAAGCCAAAAATCCATGCCAAAAATGACCTGTAAATAGCCTAACTTCCCAGATTTTTAACCCATTCATGCTAACTCCGAATGACTCAAAACAACTCCCACTATGTACATATCACCAACAAGAATAAAGGAAAAATACAATAAAATAACTAACCCAAGTAAGTGGACCAAAAACCCAAACCCTAATATCAGGATTTTCGAACTAAAAGCCACATATCTTCTCCTTCCAGTGTCCGATTTAATCCTACTCACTTTTGAACTAATGTGCATTCAATTACCTTCAAAATAAGACCAAGTTCAAGTGAATCGGAGCTCGTATGTGAAAGTTGGGTTTTGGGCCTCTTTTGTACATTGTATATTTTCGCGGTTTTTGACCTTGTATTTTATGTATATATTTTCTTAATCAATAAAAATCCAAAAAAAATTAGAATTAAGTGTCTTTATTTATCTCTGATTTTACCGTAATTTTTCCGGATTTTTATCTGATCAAAAAATGACATAAAAATTACAAAACCCCAAAATTAAGGTATTCTATGTACATAGGATACCCCAAAAATTCACTTTGTGCAAATGATCGATTTTGGTTTTGATGTCTTCATGAAAGTTGTAGATCTCATCGAGACGAGCAATTTTTGTGAGTAAAGTTTTTCGATCCGAGGTCATTTACTATTTATTTTCGATTTTACAAGATATTTATTTTCGGAATTTTCTGGTGCTGACACGTGGCAGCACCTGGTGCCGCCACGTGTCAGCCGTTTTTGGCACTATTATATATTCGTTTTATAAAAAAAATAAAAAAAATAAAATTAAATTAAATTAAAACCGCACGCGCAAGGCACGTGCCTCCCAGGCACGCGCCACGCACGTGCCTCGCCTGCTCTCCCTCTTGCGCCCACGTGGCGTGATGGCAGCCGCCCGATCTCGGCCGATCGGACGGCTGCTGTGCATCGTCCACCTCCCGCCTTCTTCCCAAATCAGAGCGCTGCCCCGATTTCTCCGCCGCAAACTCGCCGTGCCGCCCCTCCGTGATCCCCCGTATCTCGCGCGCCGCCACGCGAGATCCTCTGAATCTCAAATCTCGTTAACTTGCAATCAGATCGCCACCCCGATCCTCCTTCCATCCTCGATCGAAGCTCTCCCTCCTATTTAAGAACCTCCGCCGCACCAAAGCAAATGATCCGCTGAACTTTGTCGAAGAGCATCGCCTCCGGTCGTGACAACCGCGAGCCCCGCGTCGCCGGCGTGATCCGAGGACTCCAACCCCTCGTCGCAGCTCCGCCCCGAGCGCCGCTGCTCGCTCCATCTGCCCAACGCCGTCGAGCCCGACCTCCTCCAGGTTATCTCTCCCTCCTTTAACTCTCTCTCTCCCTCTCTCTCTCTATTCTTCTTCGCCGAACACCGCCATCCTCCGTGCATCTTCGCCGCCACCGCAACCCCACTCCGCCTTCGTCTCCTTCGCCGTCAGCGCCTTCATCGTCGCGCCACCGATACGCCGCCCTCTAGGCCGTGTGTCGGCCAGAGGGAGGACGACGACCACCGACACCAGACGCCAACTTCAGGTCGTCCTCAGCCATCTCCTGGAGCTCTGCTCCTCCTCCGCGTCAAGCCACGTCGCCATCACCGCCTTCGACATCGCCGCTCGACAACCGCGCCACCGGCCCTTCTTCCTCGACGACCGCCGTCCGTTTGTCGGCCACCACCGCCTACTGGAGTCTCTTCATCGCCGTCTTCATCCTCCTCCACCTCGACGCCGTCGCTCCCTCGCCACCGACCCCTCTTCGCCTACGCCTCGCCACCGCCTCCGCCTCGACAACACCGCCTCCCACGTCACCGGTCGGAGGCCACCCCTCGGCAACCTCCGCCTCCTCTGCGCCAGAACCGGGCTCGTCAGCCCGAGACCCCCCGCACGCCCCTCGTACGTGCGTGGGGGAACGTCCTAGTCATCTTCCAGGGTCACGTGCTACGCACGTGACTTCTGGGAAAATTGCGAAGATCCCCCCGGAGGTTTCCCATTTAGCTGACCAGTCCCCGCCGACCAGAGGCACGTGCAGTGCACGTGCCCTCTGGTAATTTTGCAGGAGGGCACCCGACAGTACTGGTAATTACATAGAAACCCCCCCAATGCAGTATTATTTTATTTACATTTATTGCATCTATACCCCTGTGTTCCCCCTCAGTTTTGAACATTTTCTCTACATTATTTTATCAATCTAAAAATAGCATGATGTTTGTTAATTGACTCTCTACACTTTCACATATTGTGGGTATTTTTCTGATTGATGGTTAATTAATAAAAATTATTTTGTGGAAAATTGCTTATTTTACCCATTTCTTGCTCTGAAATTCACAGTTGATTAACCATTGCTCTAAAAATCCCTGAAAAATCACATATTGTAGAGTTAATTATTCTTAACATTGTTCCCAAAAAGATTTGCATTTGCATGCATATTTTGTCCTGTAAAAATTATTTTGCATCTTTTAGTATTTAATTTTTAATAGGTATTAAACCCCACATTTTCGAGGTTTAAGATTTTTCTGAAATCCGTCACCTAGTGATTGATCTCAGATAATTTTGATCCTTGAAAATAAGTAGGTTTGATATTTATTAAAATTAAATATTGAAAATCATTTTGTTTGCATTTAAAAATCCATAAAAAATTCATATTGCATCAAAAAATTCCAAAAAAATTACAGTGCACTCATTTCATCGTCATTTACATTGTGGCTAAGTTTTGTATTTTTCGGACATCGTTTGATTGAAATTTACATTTTAGTCCCTAAAATAAGGCCAAATTTGCATTTTGCATTGAAAATTCCAAAAAAAGACCGCCTCGAAAACCGAACACGAACTTTGATAGACTTAATTCTAGGTTGTTCCTTTGCCTCCTTGTGATCAACCTTGGGACTTGCCTGAATAACTTATTTGTGGTATTTTCTTGATCGATTCCGATTGCCGCCTACAACGCACGACACGATAAAAACTACTTATTAAAAGCGACATCCTCGGATTCGTCAATGCACTTCCCTCCCTATAGGAAGATGAGAGGTTTCGCCTAGATGTACTACCCTCGTATGCTACCCCAAGACTAAAGATTTTGCCTGCTCACTACCTCATCATGAAGATTTACATGTAAAGTGCTTGTCCAAGATAAGCCACAGTCTGAAAGAATCATGTGTATGTTGTTAAATATACTACTTAGACTAATCAAGATGACATGTGAACATAGTCTTATGGACTCAAAGAATTAAGTCACGAGGACCGGAAAAGTCTTAACTCCATTTCTTATAAGATTCCTATGAAATTAAGTGGATTAAGGCCCAACTAAGCTCCATTCTTCAATTTTATTCCATACTTAGTTTAAATGTCAATACTATCATAAAAAATGCACTTGCAAATGCAAGAAATATGTATAACTAAAAATTAAAATAATTTTCTGATTTTGAATTTTTTTATGGATTTTTGGAAATGAAAGGAAAAATGGTACACATGCAAAAAGAGTTTTTTCGCAACTTTTTATAGATTTTTGGTTTTTCAGTTTTTTTCAAAAAGGAAAAAGAGTTAGTAAAATATATAAAAGTATATACAAGAATTTCGTTTGTTTGGTTTTTTTGTTGTTTTTATTGTTTTTGTTTTTTGTTTTGTTATTATTGTTTTTGTTTGTTTTTGTTGTTTTTGTTGTTTTTTATTTGATTTTATTATTTTTTAATTGTTTTTAATTTTGTTTTTTCAAGGTGATCAAAGTCTATATACACGCACACGTGGATTTTACGAATTTACATACACATCTTCCCCAAATAAACATATTTAAAAGTACGAGTTATGTCTAAAGTAGATATACAATATTACGACACCCCCTATACTTAGCTTAAACTATGTCCTCATAGTGATCAGAGAGCGACAAAGGAAGACATAACTCTTGCTAAGTATAGGAAATAAGAAGTGAATTTCATGCCCTGAATAAGAACGACAACATTTTCTAGAATAACCTTCGGCCTCTTAGTAGATCCATCAGCAAATTGAACTATCATCCTAGTTTTCTTGAGAGGCCCAAAATGAAGAGACTGTACCATAGAGAAGGGTATTATATTGATTGAAGAACCACCATCAAGGAGAGTGTTATCACATGAATGGTCGGAGCAGCTCACAAGCGGTATGGTAGTGTTCCCTTTCTTAAAATGTGGACAGTTAGAGATGGCGTAGGAAGTCGCCATGGTCAAGAGGTGATGCTCAGATCTTCTCCTTCGCTTTCTCTTCTTGTGTCGAGGAGTAGATAAATCTGTCATGGCCAATTGAAATGGGCCTTTAATGATTTCGTGAATGGTGGCCATCACTTCCGGTTCAGTTAACATTTTGAATTTTTGGATCTCCTCCATACAAGGGAGGAGATTAAAATCAGCATATACACGAGGATTGTCAAGAGCAGTTTGTATAATGGAATCCTCAGGGTCAAGGTCGGGACATGTGGTGGATGACTGTGTGGGAAATTGGTTTGGCATGGGTGCCCTCTCCTCACAAAATGAATAAAAATGTGTCTCCCAGAAGCTTTTTGGTTTTTTAAAATTTTCTCATTTTTTATGTATTTTGGGTGATTGTAAGCTCTCACGATTATCCTCATGTGAATCCATATCCTCAAATAGTGGAAAAAAAGGAGCAGCGTTCTAGGTCTCATTTATGTTAAATAAATAGGTAATCCTCAAATTCATATGCTTCATCATCTGGTTCAATATATCATGTGTGGAAATGACGAAAGGTGACTCCAAAATCTCCGATCGGGTGAGTTGAATGAGGGTGGGTGAAAATCATCGTCCGATTCCTGAAATAATGGGTTAAGCAAATATGCACAAAAATCAGGAGGAATGTCCTCCTGGGAAAAGGAAGGTGGATTGCCTGGAGAGTGCAAGAAGTCCACGAAGATCAGATTAAAATAACACCAATCGGCCATCTCCGAAATCAAAGATGGGATCAGGAGAACACGAGGGTCAAGTAAAAAGATATAGAGAAAAAAGAGCAAATGTACAGAAGGATCTAGTATGCACACAAGCAATCAAACACAATGCAAACCCCCAGTTCACCAACTGAATGCAATGTGAATATCGTGAAGGTTCAGTCAATTATTTTGTCAAATTTAGAATTTGGTGATAATACAATCTATCAGAGCGGTTAAAGCGAGCTGTTAGGAACCCAATGCTCCCAGGAGACTGGCCTAATCTCAAAGTTAGATCTTTCCCAGACAGTATGAATTGCGGACGGTTTACCGACTACCCGATCAATTCAAGCTACTAAGGACATCACGTGCCGTTTTACCGGTTACCGGAGAGATCCTCACTAGAGAATGACAAACCCAAGATAATAGTCTGAAAAGAGTTTGGGCGTGGTTCTATCCTAGTGTGTGGGTCGCTCTCTCACAACATGCAAACCAAACAATGAGGGGGTTACTCTCCCTAAAACAATTTTTTTCCTTGTGTTTATTTTAGGGTCGAGTTTTTTTAGTAGTCCCGCATTTTATGCAGTTGTCACTTGGTAAAAATATTTTCAAAGAATAACTAACCGAGTTTCCAATTTCCTTTTTAACTTATGTGAGTGAAAACAAGGAAGGAGATCAGAAATGTCAATGCACGATTAAACACAATGATGCATGAGGGGTTACAGATGTGTACCTTGTCGCCAGCACTCTACATGCAAAATGATCCACGCAGAATTGAAATACAGAAAAATAAACTAAACTATATGCAAATGCAAGTGAACTGTCCTAACAATAGCTTCTATTAACATGCAAGAACATGTTAATCTGATTAAGTCCAACTACGCTCTATTCTATAGGTAAAGAAATTCTTATTTAGAGTGTTTAGACCTAATTATTTACCAGGCTCAAGCAAATTAATTAAAGCAATGAATAGGTAGCTCATGATTTTTAAATCCATGTGAAACAAAGAAAAATAAGGCGATGAAAACAAAATCAGTGAGGTCCCCCAAGTGCATCGGCACTTGGCAAAATAGACCCGCCAACAAATGAAAGTCCATATACAGGGGTTCAAATGCTAGAAATCTCTTTCTCTCTCTCTCTCTCTTTCGTCTCCTTCAATTCTTCTTCTCCTCTTTTCACGCTATCCTACGGTTCGGTGAAGAATCATGCCGCCTCCATGTCACTTGGGTGCTTCCGCTCTCTTAGGATGGCCTTCTTCGCTCCGCGGACCCTCGCAAGAAAAAGAAAAGAGAGAATGTTTGAAAAACATATTTATCAAATATAAGCAAAAAAATGAAATGAAATAATGAATATGAACAATGGAGTGAATGTGGAAAAATATACACAAATATATACAACAAAGAATAACAGGTCAAAAGAGAAACCTAACTATTCTCGCCGTGCCTCCCCGGCAACGACGCCATTTTTCGACACGAGATCTTGAGGGTTGGTTATTAATGGATACGAAGGTTGTTGTTATCCCCAAAATTCCCGATTCAAACAAATTTTTTTCTTCTCAAGCTGCAAAATTAAATAAAAGAGAATAATTTTTGTTACTTATTTACCTGTATAGCGGACAGGATCGAACTCAGGGAGGCTACAATTCCCGAGGGTTATTCAATTAATCGACGAAAAATCAATTAAGAGAAGAAGCTGGAATCTCAAAGGTAAAATATCCTTGGTTTTTTTTGGAAATTTTCTCTTTTAAAAATTTTTATACTTCTATTTTTTATTTTCTAATTTTCAACTTTTTAGTGATTTTCATTTTGCAATTTTTTTAATTTTTAAATAATGGGAAATATGTATAAGATAAGAAATATGCACATCGAACTTTTTTGTAATTAGATAAAAAATGATCAGAAAAGTACAGAGAAAAAATTTTAGTGTTTTACGAGTTTTAAAATATTTTTGAGAATCTTTGTAGAATTTTCAGATATTTATGTATTATTCTAAAAATCAAACAATGGCAAAAATGAGAAACAATGCACAACCTGGAGTAATTTGCAACAAAAATATTTTAATGCCCAAAACTCCTGGCATTTATTTTTATGATGAAATATAGGCAAATATCTACAAAGAGGAACTGAAATCATGATTTTTGGATTTTTGTAGATTTTTTTATTTTTTATAAGATTTTTAGTTTTTTCATTTTTTTGGGTTTTTAAAAGACTAATACAAGAAATTTGGATAGGAATTAAAAGTCAATAAAAAAAATAACTCTAATTTTTTAGAATTTTTGGAGCAATAGTCAATTTTTTTATGAATTTTGAATTTCAGGAATATAAAATGATATTTTTTTTTGAATTTTTAATAATAATAAATGTATTTTAAATGTATTGAATATATTATGCTAAAAAGAGAGCATCATAAGCATAACATGATTGTTGGTAGATTTATTGACTAATAAAAACATTCATTTCAATGAAAAACACATGCTAAGAAAATGTCTAGAAAGCAAGGACTGAAGTGAAAATATTCATGGTTCTTGCATCAAAATATAACAAGAGAATAAATAGTGGGATGTTTTCGCAAAATACCTAGTGAATGCATGCCAAGCACGTACTTGTGGATATGGGGGTCTATATGCAATTTTGCCAATTTTTTTGAAAAGCTAAGGTTCTGTGATGCCTTTGTTGTTTACCAAAAATCACCTAATGTTGGGGGCTTGCGCCACCACCCTCCCTCTTCTCTATGTTCTCAAGCCACAGGGGCGTCTACGACGGACTGGTGGTGGCTTTCCTTTGTTCTCAAGCACAGATCACAAGGGCAAGTGGGGCAAGTGGTGAATGGAGCACCACCACCCTCTCACTCCAGACACAGGCTGCATCGCACGAGGAGCCAGTGGAGGCGAGGGTCGTGCGCTGGTGGCGATCGGCTGTTTGGCATGCCGCAGATGGCTGCGGTGGAGGGCTGTTCCTGGCGGCGTCGCAGGTAACAACAGCGGTGTAGGGATTGGACGTAGAGGTGGCGGTCGTTGGATGCTCTGGGGCGCGGGTGGTGATCGCAAGGGCGTTGTTTAAATTTTTTTCAATTGTAACCAATAATCAGAAAAAAACTTTTTATTTTTTTAAATAGAAATAGAGAAATTAAAAAAAGAAACCTAAAAAATGTTTTTATTTTATTTTTTCAACCTTTTTTAGATGATCATGCAAAACAAATGTTAGAGAGAAAGAAAACAAATATATTTTTTGTTTTTTATAAACAAATTAGGATACAAGTATGATGACTCGATCCCAAAATCATAATGGAAGACATGAATGAGGATTCGACGAAAAATGAGGAATGGGTTCAAGTCTTCGGCCACCATGCATGGTCGAAGTTGAGAGGTCATGATAGGTTGAAAAGAACGCGTAGAGATTGAGATGTGGAATGAAAAATCTAGTCGGTGACGGATCAAGTTGTGATGGATTTTAAGATTTAGAAAAAAATAACAACGAAGAGAAAACGCGAGAAAATAAAACTATGATTAACTTAGGATAAAAATAAGAGAAAATGTGGATGTCACCTTAGGAGCGGAAAAGACCTTAATCGCCTCGACGAAGGTGGACGCGATGTCATTGGATGACTCAAAGGCTAGGCACCCTTCTGCGAAAAGAAGACTCTCGTAGATCAGGCTCCTCTCACCAAAGATTGATCAAATTAAAATGATGAATAAGGAGCCATATAAATAGAAAAAGATAATGGAGTTTGAAGTTTGAATTTTTGGATGAAGATAAGTATTAAGAGAGAAGAAAAATTAAAATGTGATAAATTAGCAAGATAAGTATTTATAAAAATTAAATATTTTTTCGTATTTTCATCACTTTATTTATTTGAAAAATAAATGCTAATTTTTTTAATTTTTGTGGTAGTTAGTTAAGAAAATTAAATATATACATATGCTATATACATATATGACATTATCTAGATGGGTAAATAAGCAAATTAAAAAAAATTGTTTTAAAATTTTTATTTTTAATTTTTATTTTAAATAATTAGTAAAAATATTTACAAATATTTACAAATACAATATGTACAAATAATGGGAAAATTGCACAAACCACCCTAAAAAACTAACTTTTCAACCGTAACACCAAAAATTATGAAATCACAACCATTTTAAAGATAGTTTTATTAAGAATACAATGAAAGTGAGTTCGGTTCAATTTGAATTCATATAGAGCCAGAATTAGTCTTTCAATTATTGCTTAGTGGCTTTTTCCATATGTGGTTGTTTTATTCTGCACATGATTTGATTGTGCAAAATTTTGTATTAATTAGGAAACATTTTTATTTACAACTTTTGTTTTGAAAATTATTTTGTTTGAGGTCAATTTATGTACAAATAAAATAGCATAGTATACAAATATACATAGCACACAATTTTTTTGGATTTTCTGAATAAAGACCCTACCTCTCCCTATTTTATTCCTGGTCGATCAGGTCAAGTCTTGACCTTCTCTTGGGGTTCGAATCAGCCTGTATCTATTGCATATATAGAGTCTTTCTATTTTATTTTCTTTATTTATCCTTTATTTATTTATTTATTTTAGGTAAAATGGTAAGAATTGTACAATATTTACACACAAATGCAAGTTAGTAAGAATACGGAGATAGTGTTATATACATGTGTCTTATAAGGGATTTTAAGCTAAAATAAATGAATAAAGATGATGAAATGCAACTCATCGGTCCTGAACTTGCTTTTGAATCACATCTACCAACATTAATTTTTCACTTATATATCCCATGTTGGTATTTGATTCAGAATCCGAAATATTTGCCACCTTATGATGCTCTCGGTGGTGTGGTGGCTATGGGGCCTTCTGGAATGCTCAAGTAGAGTAGACGAATCTTGAGATTTCTACCATCCCCTCAAAGATGGACCAAACAGTCTCGACATCCCGATTCAGATAACTACCGCCACATGCGGCGCTCACAAGGCTCTGAACATCCAACTGGAGTCCTCCGAAGTAATTCTGAGCTAGCAACTTTAAAGGTATCTCATGGTGAGGGCATCTCTCGATAAGGTCCTTGAATTGATCCCACACCTCCTGTAATGATTCGTTCGGTAGTTGTGTAAAATTGGAGATCTTGCTCCTCAACATGTTTGTCCGTCCTAGAGGAAAGAATTTACGCAGGAACATGGACTTCAGGTCGTCCCACGTAGAGATTTCCCTCCCTAAATGACTGAGCCAGTAAAGTGCCTTATCTGCTAAGGCGAAGGGGAAGTATTTGAGCCAAATGGCCTCTTGCATAACACTTGGATAATTGGTCGTACCACAAATCATCTCGAACTGTTGCAAAAATGTAGATGGCTCCTCTGTGACATTCCTGCAAAATTTGGAAAGCAATGGTATACAGGACTGATGTAACTCGTATGGACCTTAATTCGGTGGTAACTGAATCCAATGATGTAGTGTCCTTGCTCTAGGGTCATACTCGTCTTTGAGTGTCGCGGGAACCACAGCAGGCTGGGGTGGATTACCGGCTCCTGCTCTCAATGCAGCGATCTCGACTCGTAGCTCTTTCTAGACTATAAACTGATCTCGGGTCTGTAACTTCATATGTTGTAATGTGTCTAGAATCCTCGTTGTGATGTCTACAGTTGGATATGGTCTTCCATTGGTGTGTTGCTCTCCAATCTATCGGTTCTCCGCTGATCGGTCCTCAACTGGTCCCTTCCCGCAAGCCATTATCTTTGAATGTTCTAGGAAGGAAAAAGTCAAGAACTTTGTGAAAATTGTGCAAGAGAGATATACGATGATTTGAGACAGGGGTCTGTCTCAAAAGAAGGACTGGAAGGCGAGGGAGACTAGGTCTGACTCTCCTCGAGATTAGATGGGATCGACTCGAGAAGAGGGTCATCCCAAGTCTATGAAGAAGTATGACGGATGGTGGATCATCAAGAGATCACAGAGTCTAAGCAAAAAAGCTATCGAGTCATCATCTTCGGTGACAATGAATAACGGGAGAGCACAACGTCAAATCAAGAGATCAGAGGTAAAGGCCTATAAAATGCAGTAACACACTCCTCACAAGCAAACACAAAACAACTCTGGATTCACCAACACAACCCGGTGATGTCCATAAAAGTTCGGTCTTTTATCTTATGTTTTAGGGTTATGTTAGCAGACAAGTATTATCACAAATTATCGTGAGTTGATAGGTGCCCGGAATTTCCTCCAAAACACTGTCCTGAGTGCTTACATAAAACCACTTATTCTTAGATAGTATGGGAGTAAGTACAGACCATTTTCGGCTACTCGTGTTGCTTGAGGAAGGTGTTGCTGCAGTGTCCTCTAAACCTCCCACTCTGCTAAGTAAACTCGGACCGTTCTTGACTACCGATAGTAGCCACTGAAGAACAATGATTAGGTGTATGGACTTAGTAGTATTCCGAGAGAAGACTCCGGTTCTAACCTTAAGTGTCATCCCTCACTGATAATATCTGGAAGTGTACATGCAATCCATGTGTGGGGGTTGCTCTCCCAAATTAAAATAATCCTTTTTTGTCGGTTATTAAATAAGATATTTAAGCAATCCCTAATTTATATTCAGTTATCTCTTTTTTTAGGTTTTTTTCAAACACATCTAAAGATTTGTTTCATTTTTTATTTATCCTAGATAAGCATGGACCTAGGTCGCGAGTCCTAGAACTATCTATGAAGGCACAAGGAAAGAGAAAAAAATGAAAAACACCTAAACAAGCCCCTAGCCTCGTAAAAAGTAATGGAAAAACAGACGATGTGAAAAAACTGCGGTGGGTGCCATGCTCCCCCGAATGCACGACACTCGGTGCAACAAACCCTGAGAAAGAGGGAGGGAGGTACAAGGTGGGATGCTCTTATGGGGCCCCTTCTACAAAACAAAAAAACGGGCAAGTTCCCTTATTTTTTTAGTTACAAAAATATTACAAGTAAAAAAATCCTAACTAATTCTACCCTCTACAACCGACCTGTGAGAGTAGGGGTCGGTCTCTGCACTTTTAATTATCTCAGCTTTTGAAGAACCCAGCTGATCCTACAGGCCCTGCAAAAATTAGTTAAAAAAATAAACACAAAAAGCCATAAAATAACAGCAAACAAAAACCAAAAGGAATCATAGAAATTAATGAAACCATAAAAACCGAAGAAAATAAATAAACAGTAAAATAAAATCTGACAAAAATTGAAAAGAAATCAGAAAACTGTAAATTCGAGAAGATCGAAAAAATCTCGAAATAATGTTTAAAACCAAAGTAGAGATAATGCCTCCCCGACAACATCGCCATTTTGATAACACGGCTTCTGTGAGCGGTTAATTGATTAAGAGAGATTGTCTATTGTAGGAAAAATCACGAAGACAGAACCGCGTTGATCAAACTAAAATTCATGATTAAAATAAGAGAGAGTAAAATGAACAAGTTAGAATATCTCCTATTTTAATCCCTTGGAATAATTTTTATCCAGGTATGCGCCCCTTGGTCGAACACAAGGAGGTAGAATAACCGTACTGCGGTTTACGATGAATGAAAGAATCTCGAGAATTTAACTCTCTTCTTGAAATTACAATACACTCAAGAAAAATTTCAAAACTAACATGATTTTAAAAAAATCGAATTGAGAAAAAATATGTGATGAAAATTAACGAAAAATTACAAGAAATGCCACTAGTGTAGTTGTGTTACTACCCCCGAAAAATCGAGGAAAAATACAACAAAATCAAGGTCCAAATTAACCCTACATCACAGGGGTATAAGTGCAAAAAGAAAGAAATTGTTTTATTACAGATAGGTCCTTGACTGGGGTTAAATGTAAAAAAACTAAAGTTATTACATTTAGGTCCCTTCGTGGGGACTAATTGTAATTTTTGGAGACCTTGGAGCTAATGTTGAATTCTGGATCTCTTCTGGGTTTAGTGCACAAAATTTCCATTGTGTCGCAATCAACGACAAAGATTAGAAGGCGCGGGCGCTTCAGAACCATCTTATCTAGACACGTGTCAATAACTTGTGCTTCTTGGAGTTCTTTAGATGTTCTTCAATACTTCGCATGCGTGACGAAGGTGCTTCTTCCTCGGTTTATTCTCGATGATCGATGGCGATCTTTGGCCTCCTGTAGGGCCAAGAAGGAGACTCCTTGTCCCTCTGAGCTCGCTTGTAGGTGATCTACTCCAAAGGTGTCAAAAAGTGGTGATTAGACTTCATGGAAGATGATGACACAACAAGGTCTGGCAGCTAAAAGAATTTGATCCTTGAATCGAATCTTCTTTGTTGGTTGAGATTCCAGACTTTGATTTGATGCTCTAGATAGAATAGAGATCTGCAAATGATTTTGAAATGCTCGATTCACACTTGAATCATAAAAAATTATTATAAATTTGCAAGATACAAGTTATTTCTAGAAACTAAGAGAAAATGGGGAGATATGGAATCGGTTGAGAGTGAGTTAAATCGAATTCGTAGATGGATTAATCGATAGCGATTAAGAATGATGATTAAGATTACTAACGAGGTGCTTAGGTTGTCTAATTAAGGCATGCAATTCGAGAAATAAAAAGTTAAAAGATCAAGGAATACCTGGAGGTAGCAGGATGTAGGATCCTATTGATCGTCACTCGATGGGGCGGCTTCCCGGATCTTTACATCGCGGTTGCGGTGGTGCAAGGCAGAGATGGACCTTGGAACTGCTCCTCCGTGTGTGCCTCCTCCACGCGGTGGCTCTACCTAGCTCTGTCACAATTGGAGTATGGCGGATTAAGGTAGAGAAAGGAGGCTGACGGATACTGGAGTTTGTAGGGTCAGGAGAGTTAGTTAGAGAGAGAGACTTTGGAGGGCTTTTATAGACAACAAAGAAGAGGTTAGTTGATGATCGATGGTCGGCGTGATTGTAGGTTGTTAAAAGAAGACAATGGTGGGTTAGTATCAAAGTTAGAGGCTATGAAGTGGCAGGTAGAATTCTTTGAAGGTAGTAGGTTACAACAGATTCACCAGCCAACCTTCTTGAAGAAGGCACCAGGTGTTGACACGTGTCAACACCTAGGTGTTGACACGTGTCAACATGTGGTTGTCCAATTTGTATAAATATCTTAATAAATAAGAAATAAATAATAAATGACATAATTTTAAATAAATATAAGAACAAAAATATAGATAAATAAATTCTCTAAATTATGGTATAATTAGTTATAATAAATAATAAATATTTTATGAAATATAAATATTATACTAATAAATAAGTATAAATAATACTTATAAATAGGTTATGGATTTTTAATTTCATAAATTAAATAGTATAAAATTCTTATATTTTATTAATTATTAAGTTAATAAATAGAGTATATATGAATTTTTGTATATTTTATAAAATTAATTTAAGTATATTAATAAATACTAATGTAAGTATACAGTTCATTTATACCTACAAATTAGTATTTTAGATTTATTTAAAATAATAAATAAGTTCCATAAATTATGAAAAAAATTACTAGAAATTATGAAATAATTAAAAACATAAATAGTATATTCTAGATAATATACATAGCCTAGAAACCCAGTTGTGCTTAGGTCCCAAAATCGACTTTTTACAAACATACTCCGATTTTAATAAAATCACCTTCATTAATTAAAGAATATTATTTTATATACTTTAAAGGTGAGTAGAGTGAATTTAGAGTTCGTATGAGAAAGATATTATGTTCAGATGTTGGGATTTTGACAAATTACAAGTTGGATTTCTTTGCTATGCAAGGTAATATTTTTAACTTATTTTATATTTTTCTATACATTTTAAGAAATAATTAGGAAAAGAGTTTGGTGAAAAATATATTCATATGAATTAACTAAAAATCATTTAGGTTTTGGTATTTATTGAATAATTAATGAAGAGTGTATGGAATGTGAAATTAATTATTTTTATTTGTTTTCTTTCTTATCTCCCCCTACTTATTTATTTGTCGACCAATCTATGCTGACTTGGTCTCGAGGATTACGTTATAAATATATCTTTCAGCCATATTTATTTTTACATGTCATACTGTACATATATACATATCTATAATTTACCTTTATTTTTATATTCTTTATTTTTATTCTTTTATTTATTTACATGATTTTAATGCATAAAAGTGTATTTTTATACATGAACGTGATTTTGTTAAAAAGTGAAAATCAATGGATATTTACATGTATTTGTTAAGTGTTTTAAGACAAAATGAAGACAGAATGTTAATGAATCATGGATTCATCAAGCAATGCCACATAGACTGGGATTATTCATTTGTTCATGCTCTCTTGTCTACTTCTGACATTTATTTCTTTTTGCCATTTCTTTATTTATTTCCTACTTTGTTTGATATTAATTACGAATTGTCCGACACTCCTTCTTGTTTAATTTGGTTGTGAGAGACCGCGACGCGAGGGAGGACTTCGTAGGAGGACCTGCGCACCCAAGCAAGGCGGAGTCGGCTTTCTGACTTAGCCGGTAGGAGAGAGCTATAAAGGAGGACATGAAAGGATTTTTGAAGACAATTTTCTCTCATTTTCATTGTACTTTATTTTAATTTTTATTTTATTTGTAATTAAAGTGAGAGAGAGAAATACATAATATGTAATAATTTTGACTCTCATAGACACTTCTACTTCATGAGGTCCACTGCCCGAGGGATAGTTGCCTTGGGGGCCTCGTCGAGTTTTCTCGTATTTTCATCGCTTTCTTTTTATTTTTTTTCGCATTTATTTTATTTATTATGTGTGAATAAGCCCAAGCTTAAGAATTGCTTTCTCGATAGATTAAGGTTCAAAGAACTAATATATATTTGCATGCACCTATGGACTCGCTTCTAGACACAGTCAAATTATAATTATCGGTTGTTTAGACGTGAAAATGCGTACCGCGAGGAAACTCATACAACACTTGCAGGTACCGTTGTGGCAGGCACCGAGAGGATCCCATGACCGAACCTTAGGCTTCATATCTAAATAACTGTCATATGGTGCTTCACAATAATTGCAATTACTATTTTCGGGCGATTTCATCGGCTTGCATTGCATATAGTGTAGCTTTCAATTCTATTATGCATCTTTCATGGAGAGAGATGGGAAGCACTATAAGTCTTATGACTTTGCATGCATCATCGATTCCCGACATGCATAGTTTTTCCGACTTTCTACCTCTGATTTTCTAACCTAGGATGCTAAATGGAATTAAAAACACCGTTTGGCATGTGCATTAAAAAATAACAAAAAAAGTTATAACCTAAATAAAATTCTGACTGCAAACTCTATTGGACTTTAAAAATAAAATGTAGTGGAGTCATTGTATTGGGAGAGAAACCCCCTCATTGTATCTGCATTTTACTCCTACGTACACACTAAGGATTAGTGCCAAAAACCCTGGCCTACGTACGTGCTTGTTGAAAATCACCTAACTCTAAAAATGAAATGATAGAGGACCACCATCTCGATCTTCATTGTGTTGAGTAGGTGAACTGGGGGTTTGCCTTGTACATTGATTGTGATTTTGTGTCCGTCTACGTTTCATATATCTTCGAGTTCAGTCCATCAGTGTGAGTCATTTTGATCATTGAGCCCCTCTGCCTCGCTTTTTTATATAATTCATCATTTTCATATGAGGCGTGATATCAGGTCTTAATCTTTACTATCTTCATCAGATTATGTGGCTTTTTTCTTGTCCATATCACCCCATCTCTGGTCCAGTTGTTGGAGACCCTCTCCTTGAACCACAATTTTGTCTATGTCTACTTTTATCTCGCCCAACCTCCTCGTTCCCTCCATGTCATCCCTTCTTTCACTCGAGATTGCTGCACTTGTAGATAGGGCCCGCATCGAGGTTTACGGTTGATATTGGTTATTTGAGTAAGCCGAGCAAGTTTGAGGATGCTACGATTGGTGTGCTACTTTTGGTGGATATGACTTCAGATCTATGCATAAAGACTATTGAGGATTATGATGTTTGAACGATCGCAGGTGTAATTCTTTATTGAGGATTTTTTATCTAGCATACCGGATTGATATGTGATTTATTTTGGTCATTTGATGATGATTCCAGGAGTTCTGACCGTACGATTTTTTCTGTGGTCCCATCCATCTTGAGTCAGACACTTGATGTACTATCTCTTTCGATGCTTCAAAGCGACGGTGCTGGGAACCCACATGATTTTACTCATCTTCTTCTTGACTGATCCATCATCCATCTCCTGATTTTCCCATCCACCTTTGTCACTTAGAGGATTTCTTTCTGCATTTTCATCGATCTCAACTGATTTGGTTGATTTGAGGGACCACATTGTGATTGCCCTAAGGATCTTTTGTCCCTCCATTGGTATTATGCCCTCCTATTGGTAATTGATTGATATTCTTTGAGGATCTGAGATTTGGTGCTATCATTCCCATGATTTCATCGAATTAATTTTCATTACTCCTCGAGGACTGTCTGCGGGAGGATGCAACATTTTCTGTACGAATGGTTTCACTCACTGCTTGTGTGTCCATCTTGATGGGACACGGAACCAAGTCGTCTGATTTGTGTTATCGGTCTCGTTGTCTGATTGTGTGTCTGATCTATCAGAGCATGAGACCGATTATCCTGGCTATCTGGACTCCTTTGAGTATTCTCTCTTTGATGATCCTCACAAGGATGAGCCATTCAATCGATTATTACATGCCTATCTCACATTACTCTTCAAGGGTTATCTGTAGAGGCTGTAGTGTTTTATAGATCTGTTGGTGGCCAATCTGTCACCTACCAAGATCTCTTCTGATGATCTATCTGATGGATCTGACTCCTTTGTGTCTGCTCACCTTGACGATCCTCCCAAGGGTGAGCTCTGTTCTTTCATTGCCTAGTATGTATCACTCCCCGAGGGTTATCTTCAGGAGGATACATAATTGTGTAGGTACTCAGCTTCACTTCTAGTGTCTAGTCTCTGGTGGAGCATGAAGCCGAGTCTTCTACTTTGTGTACTCGATCATCTCTTTTGGTGTGTCTCCAATCTGTTGGAGCACGGAGCCGAGTCTATTGTTTACTCTGAGATCTTTGACTTATCTGAGTCTGCTCACCTTGATGTCCCCCGCAAGGAAGAGCCTTATCTTGTGGTATTTGGTGTATCCCCAATTTTTCTGACCTTATGACCACCAGATATCTGACTGCATAGAGAGTCTCTTATTCTTCACTTTTCACACCTTTACGAAATTTTGAATGGCATGGAAGATTCTATACTGCTCACTCTTCCACCATGTCTTATGGTATCAGCTCCGATCTCTCACTCCATTCTTATAAGCCGATGATCTACTTCTCGATAGCGGTTACTGGCTTAGTTTTCGATCTGTTTTCCGTGGTAACTGACACCCATTTTATTTTATATCCAATTATCTTTCTCTTTCAGGCAGTGTCACCATTCTCATATGGAGACGATGACGAGAGTATGGTTTTTGCTTATCAGACACTATCATGTACTTCACCAGTCTGTCCTTGTTGTATATGTGCATTTTGTCCTACATTCCTTCTTTCTCTTGTATATCATGTATACCCCAGATAATTCGACATATCTATGTGTCTATAACTAGGACGTACTTTGTCCTAACTATAGGGGGGTACACACCCCGTGTTGTTCTTTCTCCATTCCATTTCATCAATCCTGTTGTTTTTTATACGTAAGAATATTTTACCCTGAGTATAGGGTGATTGATGCGTATATTCTCTTCTATCTTTTCTTCTATCTTATCATGTCTTTTCTTCTTTTAGTTTTCATTTCTCTTTTTCTACAGAAAATATGTCGGCCCTTTTTGTCAGTCTTCTATACTTAGGACGTACTTTGTCCTAAGTATAGGAGGGTGTGCACCCAGAGTTCTTTCATTATTTTATCCCCTCCATTTTCTCCTCTCTTGCTGATTTTCTCTACTATCCTTAGGGATATCTCACCCAAAGTATAGGGAGAGACAAATCGAGCTGTGATCTATTTATTCCCACTCTTGACCCTCCCTGCCTTGTGTATGGTCTGATATACTTATGATCATTTGATCCTAAGTATAGATGGGATGATCAACTATTGATTCATTTATTTCTTTATTCTTTCATTGTTATAGTATAGGCATTTCTATATTCAGTATGAGTTATGTCTTCTCTTTTTTTTTAGATCTATGAGGACAAAGCTCAAGCTAAGTATAGGGGGATCGTGTATACTATATATATACTTTAGCCATAAATCGTACTTTCGTATTAATAATAAATATGGCTAAAATACTATACACACATATATAATTCATTAAATCATGTAATAAAATGAAGCATATTATTCCTTAAATTCTTTTTGTATACTTATTAATAAGTCAGGTTAAAAATATTTTTGCAAATGATTTGAAAAATTGTTGGACCCGTCTGGAAAACTTTTTGTAAAATGTTTTCGACCTTTGTAAAAATGTTTTGAGTTGTAAAATTTCTTTGTGTTAAATAAAATCTTTTGAAAAGATATTTGCAAATGGTTTTAAAAATGGAGGCAAAATATTTTGGAATATACATATATATATATATAGTTTGAAAAATATTTGTAAAATGGCTTTCAAATGTTTGTTAATATTTGCAAAAATTACATTATACTATAGTTTTCAAATTTTTTTCAAATAAGTTTGAGGAATATATGCATCATTTAAATAAATATATATAATAAAATTATTATTATTTTTATAATAAAAATTCTTTATCAATTGTATATACTTACCTATAACAATAACCAATATTTAACTTGTGAATTCTTTCAACTCTTAATTATTGTAAATAAAAAAAGAAGCATACTCGTGTAAATAGCTGCACATATTTCTCATTTTGTGACAAGAATCTTTTATTTCAAAATCTTTTGAAAATTGCATCATCAAAATATTTTCTACATTGTACATAGAATTTCTATTTTGTTCGGATTGAGCTTTATGATTGAACTAGTCTTGAGTAAAGTCGAAGATTGGAGCTTGGTTGGACCTTACTGCACCTAACTTCACTGAAACCTTATGAGAACTAGATTTAAGGTACTTCAGGTCTATTCAGACTAAATTCTTTGAGACTCAAGGATAGATCAAGACACCTCAACTAACTAACTATAACTTTTCGAGACGCACGCATGACTCTTGTCGGTCGTGATCTAACTTGGACACTTGCACCATTTACTTGGCTCAACTCAGTTGGAGTGGTGAGTGGATTGGATTTGCTGATTTGAGATGCACACGAGTGGAAACATTCGTCCTCGTCTAGGGAGGGAAGTGCACCCTAACCCATCCATTTGCCATGAGGTCTAACGACATGAGAGTATGGGTTGCAATAATGCTTCAAAAGAGGGATAGTCTACTTGCTCAAGTGGAAAAACTACTTATGTAATTTCTTTTGTATATAGTATTTCAAAAAAAGCAAAAAGCAAAAACTCTAAAAAATGGATAGGCCTGATTGAAAATAAAATGCCTGCCAGAGTGTACATATTTGTTCAGTCAATAAGCAAGCTTGAAATTCAAAGTCATATCATGTGAGCCTTTAGCTAAATTACTTGACTACACTGGTCATGCATCCTAGAATAGATAGCTACTCTAGCTACCGTCCATTCTTCTCTTTACCCCCTCCTCTTGAGATGGGTGTCACTTGAACTTAGAAGGGAATACCGTTCCTCGAGGAAAGAGTTGCTGGATTGGGGAAACATTGGGTTGTCATTCAGGAGAAGTTAGTCACTTTGTCATTTCAGTTTAAGGGAGCCCTTATAACTTACATGGTACATGTCAACTTCATAGTCATAAGGGTTTTCATATGATGTAGACTAGTTCTGGCATGGCTATTGAGGTGGTTTGAACCGAGTTCTGTGACTCTCAAAGGTTGTTGTGTTTTAAATTTTGTTCCCGACCATGTTCGACACATTTTCACACTAAGGTCTGACTTGATCTCCAAACTTTGATTTGTGAAGACAAGTTTGATAATTAAAATCAAATCTATTGACTCTTTCCATTTCTTTTCCTCTTCATTATTTTTGTACTTATTGCATAAGTGTTTGCTAGGGACTAGCAAAGGCAAGTATGGGGGTGATAAATCTCCATTTCACCACCTTTATTCTATTATTTTGGCCTTAAAAATCCTATCTAATGCATGTAAATAACATTAATTTGTACAAAATAACATTAATTGTTTATTGCATTTATTGTGTAAATATTACTATTTTTAATGCCAAAATTATAGAATAAAGAGAAGAAAACAAAAAGAATAAGATACCCAAGGTATTTTATGACCCTAAACACCGAGACCAAGTCAAGAATTGAGTTGGTCGACAAGGAATAAAGTAGGAGGAGATATGGGCCAAAAATACAATAAAAGTGACATTTATTTATTCATAAATAATTTTTTTGACAATCATTTTCTTCTTTATTATTTATTCTTCAACTAAATAAACTTTGTACATGAGAGTTTTAGAAAATAATATATAAAAAAATATAAAATTGAGTTTGCACAAAAATAATACACTGTGTTAATTTTATACACAAAATAAAAAACCAGAATCTCAAATTCACAGACCCATATCTTTCAAATAAAAACTCAAAATGTATCAAAATCGCCTCTAATTGTATATAACATTTAATAATCTATTTAATAAAGGTGTTTTCATATTTTTTATGGTTAAGGTGTGAAAGTTAGGTTTTGTACCATTATTGTATTGTATACTTGAATAAAATATTCATTTTATTTATTCTTCCTTATTTTTATAGTTATATATTTTTATAATTGTGTAAATATTATCTATAACTTATGTACATATTAAAACCAAAAGGAAACCATGAAGAAAATACCAAATAGAATAAGTCTATAAAAATATAGGCAAAACACCTATGCTAACACTTGTAAATAAATAAAGGTGAAAAGCATTCTTTCATTCTTTATTCTTTTATATTCTTACACTATTGTAAACATTATTTATATTTTATTAAAAATATAAATCAAAATAAAACCAAAGAATGTACATTAAAACACAATAATATACAAACTACATAGATAAAATACTTACATTCATACATATATAATTTATACCCTGATTTATTTAAATATACAAATAACCTCTTAAAAATAAAATAAAAATATATTTATATACCAAAAAATAAGTTATAATATATAAAATAAACAATAAGATAACATATACAAAATAAAAATAAAAATAGCCAAAACATAGATGAATATACCTATAATTACATCCCTATAAATAAACTTGTAATTAAAATACTTCATAAAATAATAAGTATTTTTATTTAATAGTAAAAAATTAGTAAAATCATTTATCATATTTAATTAATTATTTACGAATAATTAGGCAGTTTTATCCTTTAGCGGACTGACGTGGGCCAATCAGGATCCAGGGTTTGTTGACCCCCGGTCAACTCCTACCTCTAACTTTCATCAGACCTGTCGAATCCCCCCATTTCATGCCTTTTTCCGGCTCGATCCATCCATCCATCATCCTTGAGCCCTTCACAAGATCTGCTCCTATATCTTCCTTGATTCACGCCGTGACTGTAGATTATTTGTACATAATTTTGATTCTTGCCAAATCATCATTGAATAAGGGTACATCCACATGTCTTTAAATAAACCCTCCTACCTTCCTCCTCCTCTTTGGTCATCACCTGAACCCTAAAACCTTGTAGCTTCGGTCTAGAGAGCATCCTCGTGACAGGAGGAGAACCCTTGATGTCCACAACCACTAAAGTAGGATGGAGGTCCACCCACAATGGATCACTCCAACCGCTCTGCTCCCTGGCCTCCGGCCAGATATAAGAGCAGAGTTTATAACTTTTAGGTAAGTTTTAGTTCTGTCTTTCATTTCTCGCATTTAGTTATCATCTTATTGGCTAATTTAACCTAGGTTAATTAAGCGACCCTCGCTAGAGCTCTCGAGCTCTGGCCGCCCGTTGACCGTTGCAAACCATTATCTTCGATGCGTTTCCACCTTCATTCTCTTCCCCTGACACTTCTTCACGCTCCTACACATTCCATTAAACTGCCTCCTTCCTGGAGTCAGATCTCAAATCCCCTTCATACACCCTCCACCGGAGATTTCCGCCACGACCCCCTACACCACCATTTCACCATTTAATTTGTTGAGGCATTTTACCCTCGGCCTTCTTTTTATCATATGCATGTTCGAAGACAAAGGAGGCGCTAGGGAGTGATTTTGCTCGTCGCCTAAGATACCTAGGGCTGTCATCTTCTCCGATCGCACTGGAGAGCTCCAGTAATCTCGGTCCTTGTTGAGCCCCCAACTGATAGAAGAGATCGCCAAACACCATTTTCAGCCTTTTGCAGTGTATGAGGAGGTTGGGAGCATGCGCGCCACCCAATCTAAGCTCGGGGATGGGGAGTTCTTATCTGTTCGTCGAGGGTTTGAATTTGTCGTCCGATCGTCCTCAATCTCCAAATTAATCGAGGAGCCGTTGGATGCAGCGAGCCAGATCCTTCAGATAACGTAGGGTGATCCGATCTCATCAGTCCAAGGCCAAACCAGTATTGCTGTGCGTGGAGTCGACACGTGAACTAAGTGAAGAATCACAATCATTGGTTCCGCACGCATATGGAGTAAATTGTTAAATCTATCTCTTGCTTTTTTGTATTTATTAATTAGCCTTTTATATAAAGTGAATAGTGTAAATGAAAAGGGAATTTTATATGAGGACCCTTGATGTTTCTGGTCAGTACAAATAGGTCCATGCTAGGTCACCTCACGTGGCATCCCATGTGAGGTGGCCATTTTGCAAGTACGACCCTGTCACTTTTGTATCTCATTTTATCCAATAAAACTCTTTGTATGTTGTATATTTTTGGGCAAATTGCATGTATGTTATTGGAATTTATTTTATTTGCACTTATTCCCTCGCCAGCTTATGTATTTTTATGCATTTCATCTTTTTATTAAATATAGCTATTGTGCTCTTAAAATTCTGCAAAAATAGGGTTAGATGTCTAGTAGCATGTACTTTCACACTCCATATTTATTTTGCATTTTAGGCATTCCAACTATTTATTAAAAATAAAAAGACCACATTTTTATTCTGTCTAACTTATAAAATACAAAAAAAAATCGAAAAACATTATGAAAAAATCTCAAAAAATATATGTTGTCTATTTTATCATATTATGTATCGAGATCAAAAATCCCTAAAAATAGAAAAAGAAAACTCTTAAATATTGAAAACTCCAAAAACCTTTACAAAAAACCAAAAAATCTCAAGAACATAAAAATAGTTTTTCTGTTTTATAATTTTCTCTATAGATCTGTCTATATGTGAAAATTGATTTGGATAAGTTTGGACTTCATTTCTTATTTTTAATATTCACATCAATCTTGTCCTATTATTAAATCCCTGATTTGGGATATTTTTATTTTAAAAATACATAAAATTTACAAAAATGGCAAAAAACACAAAAACACTAAAAAATTATTTAAAACATGAAAACACTTAATTCTGTAATTTTAATTTTCTTTAGTTATATTTCTTTCTATATTATCTATTATGGCATATATAGCATCATATAGTTTATTATATATTAAAAGCAAAAGAAATATAAAAATATGAAAATATAAACGAAAATACAAAAATATAAAATTGAAAATAGACTATAAAAATATAAAACAAAAATATAAAATATATAAAATTAAAAACCCACAAAAACAATAAAATGGACAGAAGAAAAGGACATGCTTTTGCTCATCATTTCGCACAATCTACCGTTTTCTCCCTGAATTCGACCTCTACACATGCTTACACCTATACACATTTGTTGTAGAGATATAATAAATTTTAACTCTGTATTTTTTTATATTGATTACTTTGATTTATTTTGTGGGTTAACTATTGATTGATTAATGTTTATTGAGCGGTCCACATATCAACTGTGGTTTCTCCATGTAAAACTGTACGGCCCTCGAAAATCCCTAGATCGACAGAGACTCGATCACAACCACGCTTCAAGCAGTAAGCCTAATACTTTTTTATGGTTTAGATGAAACGATCCGAGAAGGGTTCTTGGATCATGTGGTTTTATTGGAATAAAATTTTTAAATGCTACTGCCTCGAGCGACTAGTACGAGTAGTTGCTCCCGATCGCATATGATGCAATCCTCACACTTCCGTGATGCACTTAAGGAATGTCCCATATCCTTCAGGATTTGTAAACCACCTCATTTGAGTAGAACTATGGGCGGAGTGCATGTCCAATTTAGGCCATGTCCTTACGAGCCATGGTATGTCATGAGATATTCTACTTAGGCTAATCAAGATGACATGTGAACATAGTCTTGTGGACTCAAAGAATTAAGTCACATTGGCATGAAATGTCCTAATTCATATTTATATAACGTTCGTGTGAAATTAAGTGTATTAAGGTCTAAACTAAGCTCCAATCTTCAGATTTTATTATAGAATAGTTCAATAAAGACCATTATTAAAAAAATGAAATGTAAGGATATTATTATGAAGCAAATCTTCTGATTTCAAACTTTTTATGTGATTTTAGATGAGTTTAGAAAATTTATTATGAGTTGATTTTTTTTAATGTATTTTTTGAAAGAATTAGTGAATTTCATATATTTATAGGTATTATGTACATTTTTACAATGGATTTTATACAATTATATACATGAGTTTTATTTAGATGACTTTGCAACATGATTATATACAGGGGTTTCAAAACCGTTTGAAAATATTTTCACAAATATTTTACAACCATTTTAGAAATTTTTTTCAAATAGTTTTACAAAAAAAATTCAACAAGTTTTTTAAACAATTTTAATAGAATTTTTACAAAGAGGTATTTCTCACAGGTTTGCAAACATTTTACGAAGAATTTTCAAAGGTTTTCCAAAAGTTTTTTCAAAACAATTCGCAACTATTTTTAAAATCATTTGCAAAATATTTTCAAATCAATTTTCGTAAAAAATTCTAAATGTTTTACACATATTTACAAGTTTTTTTCAATCATTTCATTTGTATACAGTTACCCATTGTATTATATCCTTATTACTGTAAATACAGTAAATTATGAGTTATGGATAATGTATATATATCGTATATACGACCCTTCTATACTTTGCTCGAACTATGTCCTCGTGACAAAGGAGCAATAAAGGAAGACATAACTCATTCTAAGTATAGAAGAATTCCATACTACAACAACTCTATAAAAGAATAAGAAGTCGGTCGTTCCCTCTATACTTCAGATCTACTAATCCTAAGTATAGAAAACTATACACTAAGCGGGAATGATTGAGGGTTAGAATATAGGAAATCAACGACTCGACTTGTCTTCCCCATACTTAGGGTAAAGAGTCCCTAAATATAGAACAAAATATAAGGAAGTTTAGAGAAAAGCAAGGGAACAAAAGGAAAACTAAAGTCACCCATCCCCCTATACTTAGGATCTAGTCATCCTAAGTATAACACTGCTAAAAGGGATGATTGGATAATACAAAAATTAATGAAATTAAAAGAATTGAAAAAGAATGAAAAGAGAAATAATTTTGGTGCCTAATTGTCTAAATCTTCTGCTTATGATTGGAGTTATGCTTCTTGAAATGCTACATCTATTGAATCGATAACAAACATAAATGTATCATATTCTACATATGGCTTTAGTAATTGTCCATAGACCATGAGCAGTTGTATGTTAGATGAAAATTCATATATGATGATGCTACCAATGTCACATTGATGAATCTCGTATTCATCAATCTAAATCTCATTTATTAAGCTCAAAACCCTCAAAATCAACAGCATTCTTGCATCTATTTTGCATAATTAGCATTCATGCATGTTTCCATAAGAATGGCATTTTAGCACAAAAATCTACACAAAATAAGAAGCCAAAAATCCAAGCCAAAATGACCTGTAAATAAGCCTAACTTCCCATATTTTTAATACATTCATGATAACTCTGAATAACTCAAAACCACTTCCACTGTGTACATATCACTAACAAGAATAAAGGAAAAATACAAAAAAAATAACTAACTCAAATAAGTGGACCAAAAACCCAAACCCTAATTTCAGGATTTTCGGACTAAAAGCCACATATCTTCCCCATCCAGTGTCCGATTTAATCCTACTCACTTTTGAACTAATGTACATTCAATTACCTTCAAAACAAGACCAAATTCAAGTGAATCGGAGCTCATATGTGAAAGTTGGGTTTTTGGGCCTCTTTTGTACATTGTATATTTTCGCGGTTTTGACCTTGTATTTTATGTATATATTTTCTTAATCGATAAAAATCCAAAAAAAATTAGAATTAAGTGTCTTTTATTTATCTTTGATTTTTCCATATTTTTCCAGATTTTTATCGTGTTTAAAAAAAAATTTATAAAACCCAAAAAATCAAGGTATTCTATGTACATAAAATACCCCAAAAAATTCACTTTTTACATTTGATCGATTTTGGTTTTGATGTCTTCATGAAAGTTGTATATCTCATCGAGACAAGCAATTTTCGTGAAGAAACTTTTTTGATCCGAGGTCATTTACTATTTTTTATCGAATTTACAAAATCTTTTAGTCTCGAATTTTCTGGTGCTGACACGTGGCAGCACCTGGTGCCACCACGTGTCAGCCCTTTTTTGACACTATTAAATATTCGTTTTATAAAAAAAATTTAAAATTAAAAAGGACGCACGTGCGTCGCACGTGCCTCCCCAGGCACGTGCTCCGCACGTGCCTCCGCCTCTCCCCCATCACCTGCCACGTGGCGCAACGGGCACCGTCCGATCAAACGCGATCGGACGGCGCCTGTGCATCGTCCACCTTGCGCCCCCCTCTCCTTCCCCAATTATCGCCGCCGCCCTTTTTGGGAGCTCCGCCGCCCCGACTTCCTCGCCGCGTATCTCTCTCTCTCGCCGGCCATCAAATCCCATCGCGAATCTCGCGCCCCCTTCAGATATCCATCTCCGATTCCCCCGCATCTGATCAAATCACCCCCGATTATCACTTCCATCGCCGGCCGCCCGTTCCTCGCCCTATAAATAGCACGCCCTATAAATTCTGTCTAGCATCCCACATGGAGATTGCGAGGATTCACTGTAAGTCTTCAAACTGAGCATTCATCATAGTTTTCCGCGTGCATCGGCTTTTCTCGAATTCCTCCCTCTTGTTTTATAACATAACTTTAAAGGAAATTGGGACTGGACGGTAGACGTGTATTTGTGCTCATCTAATCTTTCAGTGATCACCTCATTAAAATCGGGACTGCTAAATATATCTGATCTCAAATAACCCATAAAATCAAGAATTTCTGCGGGAGAGCAACCCCGACATTGTTTGATTTATCTTGCAGCGAGGAGAGAGACGCACACTAGGGTAGAGCCCAGCTCCAAACCTAACAGCTCGTTTAAACGACTTGCAAGACTTGAATTCTCACCAATTTAAAATTGACAAGAAAATTGGTCGATCTCTTACGACCTTCACTG
The DNA here is from genome assembly GCA_037367405.1 of Ottelia alismoides. Taxonomy (NCBI): domain Eukaryota; kingdom Viridiplantae; phylum Streptophyta; class Magnoliopsida; order Alismatales; family Hydrocharitaceae; genus Ottelia; species Ottelia alismoides. Next base: position 136,279 of record JAZKJV010010891.1, read on the forward strand.
TGTGAGTTGGTGAAAAAGAATTTATATTGTGTTTGATTTGATCAACATCCATTCATCTCTTGATAATCTCTTGAAATTCAAGAATGGAAAATTGTGGTAACCCCTTTCTGACTACCACAAACTTTCCAATCTTAAATAATCTGAACCACTCTTACTCAGAACCACCTTGGGTTCAGGAACACCTTCCCCTGGACTTTTCATCTAATAATTCTCTTCAAACTATTGACTCCTATTTTTCACAATCTGAAGGTGAAAAGAAGAACATTCAAAAAATGGCTCCAAGGAGGAACAATCCCGAAGATGACCAAAATGAAGATCCGATGCAACTGATTCTCGCAAGGCTGGCTGCATCTGAGCAGCAGCAAAAATTGATGAGGGAACAATTGGAAAGAATGCATGCAGAGGAAGAACCACCAATGGACGCTGCATATAATCCCGGGCAATATAGGGTCATAAACTACTTGCAGCCACCTCAACCTGAGGTTCACCATGAACTGAAGCCACACTTCATAAATCAATTACCATAATTTCATGGTAATTCGAATGAAGAGCCCTATGAATTCCTGCATGATTTGGAGCTAATCTGTTCTAATCAGAGGCACACACAAGTCAGCCAAGACTATATCCGTCTCACGGCATTACCTTTCGCCTTGAAGGGTAAGGCAGATTACTGGGTGAAAAATTTGGGAGTGACGGTGACCACCTATGATAGGTTCAAGAACCTCTTCTTAAAGAAATTCTACCCCTTGAGTCGAACCAATCAAATGAGGACTCGCATCACTAGCTTCTCTCAAATGCCAAATGAACCACTTTGTGATGCATGGGATAGATTCAAAGATCTGCTGCAAAAATGTCCCTGTCATGACCTAGATAATAACATCCTGGTCCAATCCCTCTATTCTGGCCTTAACCACGGGACTCAGGGCCTTGTCAGCGCTGCCTGTGGAGGAAACTACACATCCCGAGGAGCTGATACTGTCTGGAAAATACTGGAGCAAATGGCGGAGACTAGCCGTTCACAAATTGCTAGTAGATCTTACACTGATTCACTGAACAACTATCAAGCCAAAGGAGGGAAACAAACGGTCGCAGAAATAGCAGAGGACTTGCTGCCCAACATGAACATCATCACAGACAAATTAACAATTGTGGATAAAAGAGTGAACGACATCGACAACCGACTCTCTCAATTTCCAAAACAAATGGAGGAACTCACTGAGAAGGTGTCTAAGATCGGGATGCCTACTGCTCCTACGGTCCCAATTTATCATGTGCATCATGTCCAAGAGCAGCCAGGCTCTGGACAACCGCAACCATGGACTCAGGACCAATCCTACGTCCAACCGTCCCAGCAGTCACCTCCTCCAGCTGAGACAGTCATAGAAGCCCCGCCTCTGACTTTCGAGATAAACGGCATCTGGTACACACAGGATAATACCCGACAGGGTAATCTGGGGGACCGTCAGCAATATCAGCATCCACCCAACTCCTACAATGCCGCTCCACAACACAATCAGCCCTCGAGGCAGCAACAGCCACACGAACGTCAGAACCAACCTCAACAACATCGTCAACAATACCAAGCTCCAAATCAAGCATCTCGATCATCCAAACCTCCAGAAGACTCGATTGATATCCAAAGACAAATGCTGGAGGAAATTCGCAGCTTCCGAAGTGAACTGTACGACCTACGGGTAGACGTTAATCGTCTATCCCGTTGGAAGGAAGAACAGACAGCCCCTGTCACAGCCATTCCCGCTCAAGTTCAAGCTAACCCCAATAGCTTGAACAAATCTCAATCATCTCAACACAACTATCAGGTATATTACTCAGACTTTTCCACATCTGAACATGAGGCCCTTTCGTTTAACAATATCAATGCCATGTCCCTCAGGAGCGGAAGGACCGTGGTCGTACCTGACCGGGCGAAGGAAGCCGACCAACATGACTCAGAAGATCAACCGGAGGATACTTCTGAGGATGAAGACGAAGGACACCCGAGGATTTCTGCCCGAAGGAAAGGAAAAGCATCTATGGAGAATAAAGAGGACCTTGAACCTCTAGTTGCTGCGAAAATACCTTTGTCACTATTTCAGCAACATGATGATAATCCAGAACATTATGATTGTAATAAGAACTCCAGATTCAATAAAGATGCTCTTATTTATAATTCTGGATCTCTCTCTCCTGTCTCAAATGCTTCCATTCCTTTTCCCCATGCGCTTAAGAAAGGAAGACAAAAGAAAGCTATCCAGAGTGACCCAGTGATGGAAAAATTTTGTCAACAAAACATCACTGTAAAAGTGCCCTTTGATCAATATGTGGCCAGTAACCCTGTATTCCAGAAATATCTGAAAATGAAATGTACTCCTACCCGGACCTGCACAAAGAAAACAAACCAATTTGTGGAGACTCGTGTTCTGACAGTGGCCACTACCAAATGCGTGAGAAACCAGCATTTACCAAGGAAGAAAAGAGATCTGGGTGCTCATTATGTGGAAAGCCGCATTGGCGGTATCGCATTCGCACGCACACTTCTTGACAATGGTTCTTCCATCAATCTTCTCCCCTTGGCCTTATATTACCGATTGGAGTTAGGACCTCTACAAAAATCGCTATCTATACTCCAATTCGCTGACAAATTCACTAAAAGACCTAAGGGAGAAGTGAAAAATGTTATCATTATGGTTGAGGGTACTGAATACAAAGTGGACTTCACTGTTCTTGACATGGAGACCCCGAACCATTGGAAAGAATCGCAAATCATTTTGGGAAGACCATTCTTACGAACCGCCAAGGCTGTATTTGATTACGGCACCGGAATGATGAAATTCCGCTCCCTAGACAGAGAAGTGGATCTGGAAATGAGACAAACAAAATGGCAAAGACCCGATTCCGAATCCACCACTGAAGAGGCTGAAACATCTGAGTGTAACCTGATTAGCACTATCAGACCTTGGGACCAACTGCCAGATCTTCACATGGATACCATCACATCAGAAGAAGCAACAATGCACCATACAGTGTGTGATCTTTTACCTGACAAATCTGAACACCTGTACAATCTTGATGACACAGAACGCCTTTCGGATTGGTCCTTCCCATCCTCTTCGAAAAAAATCAATGACGAGTCGGACGCAGCTTTGACTGAATTACCGCACTACATTTGCGATCCGACTCACTTTTCTTCAAGACCAGTGGCTAGCATCTCACAGAATGATCAACCACCAACAATCACTGAGCCAGACTTAAAAGACCTTCAGCCAGATTTGATTGATGATGCAGATTTGCCAGAGCTGAAACCTCTCCCTCCCACCCTGAAGTATGCATTTCTCAATGGACCCAAAGATAAATTCCCTGTGATCATCAGCTCATCTTTAACCATGGATCAAGAATCTAAGCTTCTAGAAGTCCTTGAGTGAAATCGAAAAGCCATCGGTTGGACTGTGTCGGATCTCGTCGGAATCAACCCTGCTCTCTAATCGCACCAAATTTATGTTGAAAATAATGCAAGGCCTTCCCGTGAATTTCAAAGAAGACTAAACCCCAATCTTCAGGAAGTGGTTAAGAAAGAGATAGAGAAATGGTGCAAAGCAGGTTTCATATACCCCATCTCTGACTCCAAGTGGGTGGCCCCCCTTCATGTCGTCCCGAAGAAGTCGGGAATCCAGATGGTCACCAACGAGGAAGGGGTTGAGATCGCACCCACGTTGTGGCGTGTCTGTGTCGATTACAGGCGCCTGAATGCTGCGACCAAGAAAGATTACTTTCCACTACCATTTATTGATCAAATCTTGGAGAGACTTGCAGGGAAAGCATTCTTTTATTTTCTTGATGGGTACTCTGGCTACAATCAGGTAGCTATTGCTCCCGAGGATCAGGAAAAAACCACATTTACATGTCCCTTCGGTACCTACGCTTTCAAGCGCATGCCATTCGAGCTTTGTAATGCCCCAGGCACATTTCAGCGGTACATGATTGCCGTATTTGCCGAAATGGTGGGTGATTTCCTGGAAGTCTTCATGGATGACTTCTCGGTCCATGGTGATTCATTTGATACATGTTTAGCGCACTTGGACCGAGTCCTCAAAAGATGCAGGGAGGTTAATTTGGTACTCTCCTGGGAGAAAAGTCACTTTATGGTGACTGAGGGTATCGTGTTGGGGCATGTCATCTCCAGAAAAGGAATGGAGGTCGACCCTACCAAGGTGTATGTGATCAAGAAATTTGAGCCACCAACCAACGTCAAGTCAGTGCGGTCTTTTCTAGGGCATGTTGGATTTTATCGAAGGTTTATCCCCGATTTTTCAAAGATCGCCCGCCCACTGACTGAGCTCTTAGGAAAAGACACCGAGTTTATTGTAAATCACAAGTGTCTTGAGGCCTTCAAGCTCCTGAAAAAGAAAATCTGTGAATCGCCGATACTACAAGCTCATGACTGGTCTCTTCCCTTTGAGATCATGACTGATGCATCGGATTTTGCGGTCGGAGCTGTGCTTGGACAAAGAAGGGATGGAATCCCTTATGCGATTCACTACGCGAGCAAAGTATTGGATCCTGCACAGAAAAATTATATAGTGACTGAAAAGGAAATTCTCGCGGTTGTTTGGGCCCTTGAAAAATTCAGATCATATATATTGGGCTCCAAGGTGACAATTTTCACGGATCATACTGCAATTAGATACCTCATGGATAAGAAAGATGCCAAGGCTCGACTTTTGAGGTGGATTTTGTTAATCCAGGAATTTAATTTGGAGATCAAAGATAAACCTGGAATAAAGAATGTTGTTGCTGATGACCTTTCCCGAATTGAGAAAAATGATTATCCTGATACTGGACCTATTAAGGAGACTTTTCCAGACGAATCTGTTTGCACTATTAATTCAACCCCATGGTATTCCAACATCGTGAACTACCTTGTATCCAAGAAGGTTCCCTCTGGTTGGACAAAGAAAATGATTGAAAAACTAAAGTCGGATTCAAGAAAATACCATTGGGACGATCCTTTCCTTTTCTATGAAGGAGCGGATTGTGTCTGGAGGAGATGTATTCCTCAGGAAGAATACCAGAGTGTCCTCACACATTGTCACACTCTCGAGGCTGGAGGGCACCATTCGGGAAAGAGAACCGCACACAAGGTACTCCAATGTGGATTTTACTTGCAGACCTTATTTCGTGATGCTAATGATTTTGTACGGTCTTGCCCGATTTGTCAAAGGATGGGAGGGACCGTTGGATATAGAGACGAAATGCCCATGCAATCAATGATTTTTTGTGATGTTTTTGATGCATGGGGGATTGATTTTATGGGTCCCTTTCCCAATAGCAATGGATTTGAGTACATCTTGTTAGCGGTTGATTACTTGTCTAGATGGGTAGAGGCTATTCCAACCCGAACCGCAGACAGCAAAACCGTCTGTAAGTTTATCAAGGATAATATCATTGCAAGGTTCGGGATACCAAAAGTTTTGATCTCTGATGGAGGTAGCCACTTTGTGAACAGGGAAATGAGATCTTTGGCTAAGGAGTACAAATTTGAACATCGAATAGCCAACCCTTATCATCCACAATCTAATGGCATGGCAGAAGTTTCTAATCGAGAAGTGAAGAGTATACTTCAAAAGTTGGTTCGTCCAGATAGGAAGGATTGGTTAAAACTGTTGGATCAAGTTCTTTGGGCCTATAGGACAGCTTATAAAACACCACTCGGCACTTCACCTTTTAGGATGATCTATGGCAAACCTTGCCATCTTCCTGCTGAACTGATTCACAAATCTGAATGGGCAATCAAAAAGTTGAACTGGAGCTGTCACCTTGGGAAATTATGTCGAGACCTAAATTTGAATGAGCTAATTGAAATCCGAAACCGAGCATATGACAACAGTGTGATTTATAAGGACAAGGTCAAGAAATGGCATGATAGACACATTCGAGATAAAACCTTTGTCCCTGGGCAGAAAGTATGGTTGTTTAATGCTCGATATGGTTGTTTAATGCTCGATTAAAGATTTTTCATGGGAAACTGAAATCGAAATGGACGGGTCCCTATGTTGTCATCGATGTGCATACCAATGGAAGTGTGGACATTGCAGAACTCAAAGATGACGCACAACCCTTCTCAGGGAATGGACAATTACTGAAGCCATACATAGAATCATCCAAAGAACATACAGTGCAAGTTGAGGTCATCTATTTCACATAGAGCAAGGACATTGACGATATATCAGATCAGACCCACCCTACCTCCCGACCACATCGATCCCCTTGTACAACGTCTTCCTCTACTTAGGCCAAGGCCTAAGTATAGGGGGGGACCGATGCCATCTGTATATACCATTTCCCTCATATCATTCCGATCTCCAGCTCACTCCATATCCATCCTTCTTCTATACTTAGGCTGACCAAAGCCTAAGTATAGGGGGAACCGACACCCACCTGTTTATAATCTCCTCATTCACATACCCTGACCGCTTCATTTCTTTTCTTTTCCGCTCTTCTTCTATACTTAGACTATTCACAGTCTAAGTATAGGGGGGCGATTTTTGTAAATCTTGTTCTTTTTCACTCTCTTACGCTTAGCCCGAGCTATGTCTTCTTTACGCTTCTTGTGCTTTGAGGACACAACAGTCGCTAAGTATAGGGGGGTCTGTATATATACTGTGTATATATTTTAGCCATACCTCGTACTTTCGCGTAAGTCTATATGTATTTACGGGGTGGGTTCTTCTTAAAAAAAATGTGTTTTTTCCACTAACACTGACCTTGCCCAAAATTTTTGAAAAATGGCTTCTTATTCATTCATTCATTCAAAAAAAAAAAAGAGAGAGAGAAAAGAATCACAATCAAAAACAAAAAAAAATTGTGTCTGCATTTCACACACTCGCATCTCATCAAGCATCGCATTTGCATATGTGAAACGTCTTTGGGTTCTGAACCGAGTTGTGAGCCGAAACCGAGAGTGGTCTGGACTTGACCTTAATCCACCTAATCTTCAGAGGAACTTCACCGAGAAATAGGATTTTAGAGTCTTCAGGTCTTTGACTTAATTCTTTGAGTTCCACATGACAATGTACAACGTTTGACTCTTAGTGTCTAACCTGGTCTCTTCATTCTGGGTACAACTCTGGAATAGGGAATTAATTTGTACTCTCGCACTATGCACTTAGCTCAACTCAGACGGGATGTTGGAAGACTGTGTAAGTTTCTTTTCTGGTAGCGTGGAAATCTAAAGACCGGAGTACGGGTTGAAATAAAGCTTCGGAATAGGGATGGACGGCTGGACACAATTTTTTCTAAGACCCCAAAAAATGTACGGAAACAAAAGATTCTATATCCATAGGGGCACAACAAGATCCAAGCAGAACCACCAAAAATTCCAAATACAAAGAAGCAACTACCAAATAAAATCTGACCAAAAAGGTCCAAGCTTCCAGAAACCTGCAGATCTTGGTGGAGACTCGGCTACACTGGCCATCTTCACAAGGAGAGGTGACTACACTGGCCACCCTCCAGTTCTTTTCTCATTCTTCTATCTTCTCTCCCCAATTCGATTGTGAACACAACGCGACAGACCTTAGAAGGAAATACCTGACTCCCCGAGGACGAGTTATTGGAGAGGAGGCTTGCGCGGTAGTCCAGCATTCTGGGTGGGAAGAGCTAAAATATTTCACATACAAGAGTCGGTTATTCAATGTTCAGAAAGTATACTTTGGGAAGATGATTGATCTAGTATGACTTCTGAGCCGAAACTGTAGCAATGATGTGTAGAACTTGAGGGCTGTTGATTTTAAAATTCTAAGTCTCACAGAAGTTCCGACACGCAAATAATCCAAAGGTTGAGTTTAGGTTCACTTTCACCTTCAGCTCATGGTCTTGGTTTGGAACCCAATCTCATTTCACCTCATGGCATTTCTTTTTGATGCTCAGGTACGAGCATTGTTTAAGTATAGGGGGATGATGAATCTCGTATTCATCACTCTAAATCTCATTTATTGAGCTCAAAACCCTCAATATCAACAGCATTCTTGCATCTATTTTGCATAATTAGCATTCATGCATGTTTCCATAAGAATGGCATTTTAGCACAAAAATCTGCACAAAATAAGAAGCCAAAAATTCAAGCCAAAATGACCTGTAAATAAGCCTAACTTCCCAGATTTTTAACACATTCATGCTAACTCCGAATAACTCAAAACCACTTCCACTGTGTACATATCACTAACAAGAATAAAGGAAAAATACAAAAAAAAATAACTAACCCAAATAAGTGGACCAAAAACCCAAACCCTAATTTCAGGATTTTCGGACTAAAAGCCACATATCTTCCCCATCCAGTGTCCGATTTAATCCTACTCACTTTTGAACTAATGTACATTCAATTACCTTCAAAACAAGACCAAATTCAAGTGAATCGAAGCTCATATGTGAAAGTTGGGTTTTGGGCATCTTTTGTACATTGTATATTTTCGCGGTTTTGACCTTGTATTTTATGTATATATTTTCTTAATCAATAAAAATCCAAAAAAAATTAGAATTAAGTGTCTTTTATTTATCTTTGATTTTTCCATATTTTTCCAGATTTTTATCGTGTTTAAAAACAAAAAAAATTATAAAACCCAAAAAATCAAGGTATTCTATGTACATAAAATACCCCAAAAAATTCACTTTTACATTTGATCGATTTTGGTTTTGATGTCTTCATGAAAGTTGTAGATCTCATCGAGACAAGCAATTTTCGTGAAGAAACTTTTTTGATCCGAGGTCATTTACTATTTTTTATCGAATTTACAAAATCTTTTAGTCTCGAATTTTCTGGTGCTGACACGTGGCAGCACCTGGTGCCGCCACGTGTCTGCCCTTTTTTGACACTATTAGATATTCGTTTTATAAAAAAAAAATTAAAATTAAAAAGGACGCACGTGCGTCGCACGTGCCTCCCCAGGCACGTGCTCCGCACGTGCCTCCGCCTCTCCCCCATCACCTGCCACGTGGCGCAACGGGCACCGTCCGATCAAACGCGATCGGACGTCGCATGTGCGTCGTCCACCTTGCGCCCCCCTCTCCTTCCCCAATTATTGCCGCCGCCCTTTTTGGGAGCTCCGCCGCACCGACTTCCTCGCCGCGTATCTCTCTCTCTCGCCGGCCATCAAATCCCATCGCGAATCTCGCGCCCCCTTCAGATCTCCATCTCCGATTCCCCCGCATCTGATCAAATCACCCCCGATTATCACTTCCATCGCCGGCCGCCCGTTCCTCGCCCTATAAATAGCATGCCAAAACCCCGGTCATCGCCATCCGTCGATCTTCATCCAGAGCTCCACCTCCGGTCGTGACAACCGCGAGGCCCCCTCTTCGCCGGCGTGATCCGAGGAGTCCATCTCCTCGCCACAGCTCCGCCCCGCCGCGTCTGCTGCTGCTCCGACCATTCCCAACGTCGTCGAGCTTTCTCCCAGGTATACCCTCTCTCTCTCTCTCTCTCTCTTCCTCTCCCTCTCTCTATCTCCCCATCTCGCCTGCTCCACATCCGAGACCACCGTCTCCACCTCGCCGACCACCAGCAACCGCCTGAAGCTCCTCCTCATCCGCATCAAGCCACGTCGCCATCACCGCCTCCGACTCCGCTCGCCGTCGCTGCTACGCCCTCGACGCCCCACGGCCGTGTGTCGGCCACCACCTCCGGCTTCGCCCCTTCGTCTTCGACACGCACCCCATCGGCTCCAGTGCCATCACCGCCTCCGTCTCCAACCAGCTCCGCTTCATCGGACTCCGCCCGTCCTCCTCCACCTTGGCCTTGCGCCAGGAGTTCAACGCCGGCCCACCTCCGCTCCACCTCCGCCCAACCACCGCAGGAGACGGTGGTTCTCCAGCCCATCAACCCAGCGCCACCGCCACCCTCCGCCTCGCTAGGCCGGGCTCCAGGCCCGAGACCCCCCGCACGTGAGCCGCACGTGCGTGGGGGGACGACGTCGGCATTACGTCAGTGACCCCACGGATCACGTGCTCGGCACGTGACTCGGTGGGTTAATTACAGTGACGCCCCCGGGTTCCACCTTATTCGCACTTCAGCCCCCCAACCAAGGTCACGTGCTTGGCACTTGACCCATTGGTCATTTTGCAGAAGTACCCTCCGGGGTATAGGTAATTACCAACAAGTCCCCCTCTGCATTTTATATTTTGTTTATCTATTGCATTTGTACCCCTGCGTTCTCCTGTGATTTTGGACCTCTTATCTACATTATTTTATTAATCCAAAAATAGCATGATGTTGGTTAATTAATTCTCTACGTTTTGACATGTTGTGGGTAATTTTCTGATTGATGGTTAATGAATAAATAATTGTTTTGTGAAAATAGGCATATTTTACCCATTTTCTGCTCTGAAATTGATAGTTGATCAACCGTTGCCCTAAAAATTCTCAAAAAATCACATCTTGTAGAGTTAACTATTCTTAACATTGTGCCCAAAAAGATTTGCATTTGCATGCATATTTTGTCCTGTAAAAATCATTTTGCATCTTTTAATATTTAATTTTTAGTAGGTATTAAACCCCACATTCTCGAGGTTTAGGATTTTTTTGAGATCCGTCACCTAGTGATAGATTTCATATAATTTTGATTCTTGAAAATAAGTAGGTTTGATATTTATTAAAATTAAATATTAAAAATCATTTTGTTTGCATTTAAAAATCTATAAAAAATTCATATTGCATCCAAAAATTCCAAAAAAATTACAGTGCATCCATTTCATTATAGTTTACATTGTGGCCAAGTTTCGTATTTTTCGGACATCATTTGAATGTAATTTACATTTTAGTCCCTAAAATAAGGCCAACTTTGCATTTTGCATCCTTTATTGCATTTAAAATTCCAAAAAAAAGACCGCCTCGAAAACCGAACACGAACTTTGATAGACTTAATTCTAGGTTGTTCCTTTGCATCCTTGTGATCGACCTTGGGACTTGCCCAAGTAAAATAAACATAAAACCATGATATTAAAAATTGAATAACTTATTTGTGGTATTTTCTTGATCGTTTCCGATTGCGGCCTACAACGCACAACACGATAAAAACAAACTCTTAAAAGCGACATTTCTGGATTCGTCACACATATAGACTTCATCAAGAACGACCCAACTTTTTAATTTGCTCAAGAATATCTTCAACATGGCATCAAATAACCACACCTTCTGAACATGCTCGAAAGTCTTTTATATGATATGCTTGTCGTGCCATAGTTTGACTTTATCCTTGTACATCAGGATGATATCGTATGCATAGTGTCTGAATTCCAGGAGTGTATTTGGATCACTCTTTCAGTTTTGACAAAATTTTTGTGAGTCCAAATTGTATATGTTTACTGACTAGAGAGATTTATGAATTTATTCAATAAGTAGATGGTAAGGCTTTTCATATACAAGATGACAAGGAGACATACCCAATGGAGTCTTGTAGGCGGTTTGATAGGCCCATAGAACTTAGTCAAGAAATTGAGATCGGTTCTTCCTATCCAGTCGTACAATTTTCTACAGAATAATCTTGATCTCTCCATTTGAAAGCTTGGCCAAGATATAAGATTTTGGGTGGTAAGGCGACGAATCTCCATTTCATGACCTTTATTCTATCATTTTGGCCTTAAAAATCCTAGCTAATGCATGTAAGTAGCATTATTTTGTATAAAATACCATTCATTATTTGTTCCATTTCTTGTATATAAAATACATTTTTAATGCCAAAAGTATAGAATAAAGAAAATAGAAGAAAAGGAATAAAATGCCAAATGCATGATCCTAAATGCTGAGACCTAAGCATCCAGATGACTGGGTTAACAAGGAATAAAGTAGGGAGAGATAAGGGCCAAAAATAAAAAAAAATCCATTATTTTATTCATCTATAAGTCCTTTTGGGACCTATTTTATTTTATATTCTTCATACCTAAAATAAAGAAACTCTGTATATTAAAGTAGTAGATAACAATACATAGAAAAATATGAAATTGAGTTTACATAAAAATAATGCATAATGTACTTTATATACACACAATAAAAAGCCAAAACATAAATTTATCGGACCCATATCTTCTCCATATGAACTCAAAATGTATCAAAATCACTATAATTGTATATAACTTTTAATAAGCTATTTAATGTAGGTGGTTTCATCCAATTTGGAGTTAAGATGCAAAAGTTAGGTTTTGGAACCCTATTGTATAATATACCTGAAAAATATTCATTTTATTTATTATTTATTATTTTTATGATATTAATTTTTATAATTTTATAAATATTATTTATAATATATGTACATGTTTTGGATACAATAAAATAATAAAGAAACACAAAAATAAAATAGTCTACCAAAATACATAGATGAAATACCTATACAACCTAAGTATACATATTATATAAGAGAAATACAACAAATATATATTTATGTAAATAAAAATAAGTTAAAATATATAAATTAAGAACAAATAAAAATAAAATCAAAAATACAAATAAAAATAAGATATACAAAACATCGGTAAATATAGCTATAAATAAGCTCGAAAATATAACTTATAATAAATAAGCCCGTAAAAATAAATAAAAATCATATTAAGAACCTACAGAAAATAATAAACACTTTATATTTTATAAATTTGTTTCAGTAAATTCATTAGTATTTCTTAATTAATTTACAAATAATTTTCACTTGCCTTTTTTCTGTTGGTTTACATTTCCCAACTAGGGGAAGAGTTGACCTTGGTCAACTCTTCTCCCCAGACGCTAGGTCTGTTAAACCGAGCTTTGACCCCTCCTTCTCCTTTTTCTCCAATCGTTGTAATTATCAAAACGAGTTGATTCTTCTTCTACTTTTCTTCCTCGATCCTTGCTCCATCACTCCACCATGATTTTTCTATCTGAGGAACGCTGCATCGAGCCAACGACCTCGATCTTTCCATCCACCCCATCACCTGTACAAAAGCTCCGCCCAATCCTTCTCGGATTTTTTGAATCCCTTCCTCCATGTTTCTCCCCTTCCTATCGTGTGCTTGGGCTTGAGTGAGGTGACAACTAACTCATCCTTATGTTTGGAGCGAAGAGATCAAGTAGCAAGGTTGATTCCACCATCTCTGGTGAGCTCCACCACCGTCGAGGTACACTTCTTTGGTTCCGACTGAGTGAGGTCCATTTTACTGTTTTTTAGATAGATTTTAGGAACTAGTTTAGTTCCCCATTGTTAGATTTAGGTTTTATTAATTGCAATAACATAGATTTTCATCTTTGTAGTTTGTTGGATCTCCACTCTGGTGAACATTTCCACTCTATTCACCCGTGCCGACCACCACCAGTCTTCTCATTTCCTCCCCTTAGCATTTCTCCACTTTGTACACTATCCAATTCACCCAGATCCCCATAGATCTGGTCCTTCGAAGTCCTATCTCTTCCACCTTTTGACGGACTTCACTCCATCACATTCCCTCGTCGCGCCTTTTTCATATTGTGCAGGTCCTGAAGGGAGCGTCTGAGCTCTATTTGAAGACAAAACAAAGCTTACAGGTCTACCCAAAGACCATTGAGCTCTAGGTACCTTCCAAGGGTCCCCAGAGCCATTTGAGGCATCAAGAAGCTTCACTATAGCTGGAGGATCAGAAAGAGGCCTTCGACGGCGCTGAAGGTGGCCAGAGGAGCCCGCTACACAGAATTCAAACTCATCTTGGATGTGTTCTTTGTCAGTTGTTCCATCGCCTCTTAGAGTTGTTCGATCAAGGAGCAGCTGTCAGATAGCACAGCTACTGTCGGATCTCCAGAGCCCTCCACCTTAGGGTCTCGACCTAGGATCTAATTCAGTCTATCAGTTTTCGAAGGAGTATTGTGCGTTGGGTCCCATCACGTATTTAAATGGGCCGCTCTTGCCCGTTGGATCGTGCCATATATGGGGTATTTTGCAAGTCAACCTCACGTTTTTGTTTTTTCCCATTTAGTCTTGTATTTTAGTTTGTACATTTAAATATTTTGGTAAAATTGCATTGTATCCCTTGTTGTCCAGTGATAATACAATTCGGTCCAGTCCATGTCACCCCACACGTGGTCCCACATGAGTTGGTGATTTTGTTGGGAACCCCTCATAGGTTTTTGTATTTCATTTTACCCAAGAAACTTTAAATACTAGTTATATTTTTTGGGTATTTTACAAAAATGACCTCGCACTTAATTTTAATCGCATTTATGCCCTTTCCGGTAAATGTATTTTTGTGGATGTTTTTACTTTAATAAAATTAACATCCGTGCTACAAAAATTATCAAAAAATAGGATTAAGTGCATGCTTGCTTGTAGAATCACATTATATTTTTTTATTTGCATTTTAATCACTTTAAGTATTTATTAAAAATCAAAACAACACATTTTGTCCCTGTTTAATTTATAAAATGCAAAAAAAAACTAAAAATGTTTTGAAAAATTTCTAAAAAAATATATTTTATCTAATGTAGTTCCTAACTTCAGAATAAAAATCTCTAAAAATAGAAAAAGATAAAGATAAAAAATAAAAAGCTCCAAAAATCAATAAAAAATATAAAAAAGCCCAAAATCGCAAAAATATTTATTTTTATCGCCATTTTTCTTTATATTATTATTTATAAATTAAATTGATTTGGAGAAATTCTGATATATATGTTTTTTATCTTGAAATCAATTCTACCGTTTCTATTAATCACTTATTTTTTACTTTAAAAATATATAAAAATAAAAAAAATCCACAAAAAATCATAAAAATAGTAGAAAATTATATAAAATTCAGAAACATTTTATTTCCTGTATTTTTATTATTTTTAGTAATATTTATAATTATCTTACTCTATATTATATATATAGTCTTATATATTATTATATTATATAAAAATAAAAAGAAAAAAAATTAAAATATAAAAATAAAATAAAAATTATAAAAAAAATAATAAAAAATATAGAAAAAAATTCGTAAAAACATAAAATTTAACCCACACAAAAACACAGACAAGAAGAACATAAATTTTTGATTTCATCTTCCCGATCTATCTTGTTTGCTCCCTATTTTCGACACTCTACACATACTTACACCTATACACACATTTGTAGAGTTATAATAAATTTTAAGTCCACATCTTATTTTTCATTCCTTGATTTTTATTGTGGATTAATTGTAGATTGACATGAGATTTCGTGAGCGGTCATCTCAGCGACATTTTTGTCTTCACTTCTCACTGAGGCTAATTATTAGAACCTTGCAAAAATCCTTGTTCATCATAAGGAGATGCGACATGACGATTAATTTTGTACTCATTCACAAGCTTCTTGACCTCTTTGTTAATGAAATGTCTACCCCATCTAAGATTATTTTTGAGATTTTGAACTGCGAGATAATGTTGTCCTTGAGAAAGAGACAAACTGTACGACTATCTACGGATAGGATAGGAATAGCCTCCTCCCAACGACTCACATAATCAATGACAAGTAAGTTGTATTGTGTATCCATTACTGTTAGAAAATGGGCTCATAAAGTCGATGGCCCAATCATCAAATCCATCATATTTTTGTATGAACTTGAGTGGCATTGAATCTTTATAACCGATGGTACCACCCAAATTCTGATAGTCAATGCAGCCTTTCACATAAGCTACGACATCCTTGAATAGTATGGGCTACCGGAAGTCACAACACAATACTTTCATTTCCGTTCTAGGTGCACAATGGTGTCCTCCTGCTTTACGCTTATGACAATGCTCGAGGGTACTGATGTACTCTTTTTGAGGAATGCACCAATGCCAAATGCAATCGGCACCTTCCCTAGAAAGGTATGGATCTTCCCACTAGTATAACAAAATATCGGAAACAATTATCATTCTTTATTCACGTCTAATCTTTTGGAGCTTTCCCAGAAACAAGATAGTTCACAATTTAGCATACTAGGCAAGCGATGCGACACTCAAAATCGATTTATTAGGAAAGGTTTATGTAATCGACACATTACTCAGTAGAGTCTCTGTACATTAAATTCTGGACAAATGATCTAGTACCACATTCTTGACTCTAGGTTTATCTCTTATTTTCAAATCAAATTCCTGGAGCAGAAGGATCCAACAGAGCAGATGTGACTTGGCATTCTTCTTTTAGTGTAAGCACCAGATAACAGAGTGGTTAGTGAATATTATAACTTTAGAACCCATAAGTGAGACATGAACTTCTCGAGGGTGAAAACCACTGCTAGCAGCTCTTCCTCTGTTGTTGTATAATTTTTTGTGGCCTAATCTAATGTTTTGCTGGCATAATGTATTTCATAAGGTAACCCATCCCATTGTTCTCCCAACACGACCCCAATGAAAAAATCGGACGCATCTGTAATGATCTAAAATGGAATAGACAATCGAGTGGTTCTAGGATAGATGCTTGAGTGACCAAATCTTTCAATTGATTGAAGGCCATAAGGACCTTGTTATCTACAATGAAATCTATCTCACTGCCTAATAGTTTGGTGAGAGGTTGGGAAATCATGCTGAAGTCCTGAATGAATATTCTGTAGAATCTGACATGCCCCAGAAAAGACCTCACATGTTTCAATGATTTAGGTGGCTCAAGTTTAACAATAACATCAACCTTATCAGGGTTGGCCTCCATACCTTGTTTGGAGTTGACATGGTGATGAATCTGTATCCATTACTCTGAAAGGCATTAATTAAGCTCAGATCCCCAAAACTGATTGGCATTTCATCACCTATATTGCATTACTAACATTCATGCACACGTAAATAAGAATTGCATTTTATCACTCATCATTGCATAAAACAAGAAGCCAAGAAATCTAAGCACATTTGACATGTAAAATAGCTAATTTCCCTTACTTTAAATTAATTCTTTCAAACCCTAAATCACTTAAAACCACCTCCATTGTGTACATATCACTAATAAGAATAAATAAAAAAATACAAAAAAATCACCAACATAAATAAGTGGCTCACAAACTGAAACCTCTAATTTCAGAATTTCCAGACTAAAACACTAATATCTTCCTTATAAAATATCCGATTTAATTCTACTCATTTTTTGAGCTAATTACATTCAATTACATTCAAAACAAGACCAAGTTTAAGTGAATCAGAGCTCATATGAGAAAGTTAGGTTTTGGGCTTCTTTTGGACATTGTGTATTTTTGCCAATTTTGACTAGATATTTTATGTACATATTTAACTCATTTTATTTTATTCCTTTTCCATTTATTTTATTTGATAAAAGTTTTACTAAAATGTGTAAAAATCCTAATCTAAAAGAAGACTACAATCAAAGAAGCTAATTGAGTATGAGTCTGCACTAATAGTTTGTATAATAAGTCCTCTATATTTTATTTTCATATTTTCCTAATTATTAAAAATACAAATAATAGAGTAATGTGTAAATATTTGACTTTGATTTTATCTTAATTTTCCTTATTTTCATTTCATTTAAAAAATGCGAAAAAATTGAAAACCCAAAAATCATGTATTTTATACGCATAGAGTACCACCAAAAATAACATTTTATACAAATGGCCTATTTGGGTTTTGGTCTCTTCATAAAAGTTGATCTCATTGAGATGAGAAACTTTTATGAAGAGAATATTTCGATCCGAGGCCATTTACTATTTCTTTTTTATTTATCTTTGTATTTTTTCGGAGTGACAAGTGGAAGCTCCTGGAGCTGCCACATGTCACCCATTCTTGGAATATATATTATTTATTTAGTATAAATAATAATATAAGTAGAAGTGTATATAAATCATAAAAATAAAAAAAAATCTCTAACACGTGACTTGATCGCTGCCTTCCACCGTCAGTCGATCTTCGTGCACCAATAAATTCTCCTTCGAATCCTAATCTCCCCCTCATTTCAGATTGCCTTTCCCAAGGGGTCTAAAGTAACACTGCCTCCCTCTACTATATAACCCATCTCCACCTCTCGAAACTGCTCATCAATAGTAGATCCGTTGGTCGAGGAGGAATCGACAGTGACAATGCCCCTTCTCCTCAAATCCGGGGTCTGTGGTTCTCCCAACCTCATTGCAGCTAGCCCTGGCACGATTTTTGTGCTCTGGCCTTCGAACCGTTGAACACCACACCATACCCCTGCATCACATCGACCTTGTTCTATCGTCGTCACCCTCTTATACCCCTCTGTAAGCAAGCAACTCCTTTGACTCCTCCAATTGTCATCAGCACCATCAGAAGGAACCCCTGCATCGCCAACTCCATTGATGCTCTAGCACCTAGGTCTTCATCTTCCTTCTCCAGGCTCACCCCTCCACTAGGACTTCACTGCCATCAATCGTCATCGATGCAGGTCTGTTCTTTATCGACAAAAGGGTGGGATCCTTCGCCTTTTCGTTGCCCTCAACACCTCCAACATCATGCCCCACCGCTGGAGATCTGCCTTCAATAGCCACTCCTGAAGCCTTGCTCTGCCAGGTTCGAGGCCTGAGGCACCTTCCCACATATGTTTCACGTGTCAAGGGGGGATCGTTGCATCGACACCCCTCAAGTTCAGCTGAATCGCACAAAGACCTGCCGCTCAAGGGGCACATGCCTCCCCTAGAGAATTTGCATAAAATCCCCCTACAGGGGTTGATAATTACCATTTAGTCCATGAATTGCACTTTTATTTATTTTATTATTATTGTAATTTGCAGTTATACCTTTATCTTTCCTCTATAATTTAAATAGCATTTTGCATCATTTTATTATTTGAAAAATAACATTTTGTTCATCAACTATTTATTTACAATGTGGTAGTTCATTAATATTTTTTGATATGTGTTTATTTAGTTAATAATATTTTTTGGCAAAAATTTGCATATTTTTCGAATTCTATACACTGAAATTTATTGATAATTAACCACTACTCGGAAAATTGCCAAAAATTTACACTTATTTGAATTAGTAGTATTTTACATTGTGCTTAAAAATCATTGCAATGCATGCATATTTTGCTTTGCAAAATTTTGTATAGTAGTAGTTAATTTTTAATAAATATAAAAATCCACTTTTTTAGGTTTAAGGTTTTTTTTTTCAATAGACCACTACTGATAGATCTCAGATAGTTTTATGCCCTAAAATAAGTAGGGTTAATATTTTTATAATTAATTATTATGATTCACATTGCTGCACAATTTAATTCATTAAATATTCATATTGCATCAAAAAATTCCAAAAAATTATAGTGCATTCATTTTAGCATAATTCACATCTTTATCAAGTTTTATTCTTTTTGGACATCGTTGGTTAACATTAATTTTCTCATCCTTAAAATTGGCCCATATTTGCATCTTTTTTCAAAAATTGCATTAAAAATATCAAAAAAATTTACCTCGAAAACTGTGCATTAAATCCAATAGACTTAAACCTAGGTTGTTCCTTTACATCCTTGAGTTTGACCTTTGGACTTGCCCAGGTTATATAAACAAAAAACCACCTCGCATTAATTAAATAATTAATTTTTGTTATTTTTGATTTTTCCCAACTACAACATAAAAACGAAAATTAATTAGGGTAATTTTGAATCCATAACATGTCCCGACACAATACCTTTGGTCACCATGAAGTGAGTCTTCTCTCATGATAATACTAAATTGAGTTCGCGACATCTCTTCAATACTTAGTCTAGACGCAAGATATCAACATCAAAAAGAACTCCATCGATTAATAAATCATCCACAAAAACCTCCAGAAAACTACCCACCATGTCGACGAACACAATCAACATACATATTTGCAATGTAGCTGGTGCACTGCAAAATCATGCATATGTGCCAAACATATAAGCGAAAGTGCTCTTCTCTTGATCTTCATGGGCGATCATCACTTGGTTGTACCCAGAGTACCCATCCAAGAAACAAAAGTACTCTTTACATGCCAATCATTCTAGAACATGATCAATAATGGGCAGAGGAAAGTGATTCTTCTTGTTATCTGAGTTTATGCACTGGTAGTCTACATAGATGCACCAAGGTGTAGGAACTTGGGTCGAGATATCATCTCCTTGGTCATTTGTAACCATCGTGATTCTGGATTTCATCAGGATCACATGCAATGGGTTTACGCATTTAGAGTCGATAATGTGATAAATAAAGCTAGACTCACATCACTCCGTTATCTCTTACATGACAACTTCCTGAAGATTAGGGTTCAGCTACACTGAAACTTGCAGGACAATTTATTGTCATGTTGTAAGTAGATATGATGTGAAAACAAGGCCAGATTGATCCCTCCGAGATTAGGATCATTCCAATGAAGAGTCTTGAAGTTTTTCTCTAAAACCTTTAGCAAGTGATATTCTTGATCCATGGTCAATCATGAGGTGGTGATGACTGGATATTGTTCAGTCATAGCCTGAGGAAGGTATACTTTAGATTTATTGGAAGTGGCTTTAATTGTAGTGGAGTCTGTGTCAGCTTATCAGTGACATCTGAGACTGGGTTGATGGTTTGTGCATGATATGCTAATTATTTGCTATCTACATTTGTCACTCTTGGTTCATATAATAAAAAACCAAACATATCTACGTTTGTTTCCTCTTGTTTAGTTTGGGATGAAGTTTCTTTAAACAATTCAATCAACTCATCTGCATGGATCTCCATGTCAGCATAGGAACAAAAATTTACTATGCTTTCCAAGTCTTCCTCTAGGAAGAGGAATTCTTGGGTCAAAATGTCATTCAAGGATAAATTTGAATCTATGAATTCTTCCATGATGTCACAGTCCTCTGTAAAATAGTGTAACATGTTCACTTCTCTCAAATATTTTATCTGTGGGTTTCAGTTCTATGCTCGTCTCTATGGTAACCTTATCAATATTAGAGCAAAAGGTAATATTTCTAGATGCGTAGTCAACTACCTCCTAGTTTTTTTGAATGAACAACCAACCATGTATGATAAGAGTATGGATTAACAGTGTAGAGGATTCCATATCTCGGACAATAAAGACTACTGGGACTTTCATGTCTTGCACGGTTACAATAACACCCTCAAATATACCTTGGGTCTATCAATAGATCGAACAACAAACTGAAGGATCATCCTTGTTGATTTTAGTAGACCCAACCTGAATTCCTTGAGAAGAGATGTGGGCATGACTTTTATTGAAGAGTCGCTATCAAGAAGAGAGCGCTCAGAAATTTGTTCAATGATCTCACATTTGATTATAGGCACTCCCATATCTTTATCTTAGGATGGGAGGTTGCTAATCACACTCATAGTAGCCATGGTCAGGATGTGCTTACAGTTGTGTCTGTCCTTGCGGGGATGATGCTTTGATGTACACGTCTCTTTTAGTCCGTTCTTCACAGTTGGAATGTATTCCATGGCTTTCAATAAAGGCATTTTCAGAAATATTTTCTATAATATTTCTACAATATCCAGTTCAGACAAAGTTGTTTTCAATTTTCTAATTTTTTATTATTTTTATTACATCAGAAAAAAATATATTTACATTTCTTGAAAAAAAACGTTCTTTGGAATCATAATTTATAAATGAATGATTAGAAAGGATACAATCATTCATTACAGGTGAAGGATAAAAAGTATATACAATGGCTTCGTCGACAAACACGGGATTGGCTGCAAGTGATGGCGTCACCTTATTTTGCATGCTCAACCATGGCTGTTATTGTTATTGTTGTTTTGTTATTTTTCATTTTTGGCTTTTTAATCTGGTGCGACTCCTCTCTCTTCATCTTCTTCATCCCCACTTGATGCTCGACCAGCTCCTTCGAAAAATGGTGTTGGGCCCTCTGAAGCTTTATTAATTTCCTTCGCAGTTACATATTACTGTACAGTCCTACTCCTATTAAGAGTCACACTATTAGACAACATAAATGAATTATTTGTACCTGACTTTATGGAGGAGGAATCATGACAAGCTACCTACTTCTTATGACAGAAATTATTAGGATTGGCCTCGACTTGTGCAGGAATGATGGTCTTTACAGCAGTTAGGTTGTCTAACCTATGACTCATCTCCATTAAGTTCTTCACGAGCTGAGCCAAGCAGTCAAGTGTGGGATTTACTAGTGCAACCTCAATCTACTCAGCAAGCGAAGCATGCTGACTCTGATAGTGCTGCGGAGGATATGACTAGTAACCCTAATAATAATGATAAAGAGGGTACTACTGATAGTGTGGAGGTAGGGGATACTGGTTCTAAAATTGAGCATCCGACTGATAGTGATACGACTGTTGGTGATATTGTCTCTTGGTGTTAGCATTCTGTGGATACTGGTGCTGGGAAGGCTGGTGCTAGACAATTCTTCCACCTTGTTGTTGGTGGAGCGATCGGATGGCAGATGATTGACCCTGCGGATGTTCACTAGGACATGTCAATTGCATTTTATTTACCCAAATTTTGTTCACTTATTGAATTTGGGATGGAGGTGGAAAGTACGTCTCGACAAGGTTCGGGGCTCCGGATGGTACATGACCATATGTGCCTGTTATTGTTGGAGTGATGTACCTTGGTCGGGTGCCTACACATAATACACGTCTAGACTGACTGTAGTTGCCCTAGACTCTGCTATTGTGGTTGTTCGTTAAGCTCAAGAACAGAAGTTTCGGCTAGAGCATTCGTAGATTGAGATGTGTTTATCGAGCTCACTAGCAACTCTTGCTACTTAATAATCTGGTCAAGCTTGTCTAGATTGTTTATTCTTTACTAGATCACATTAAGTTTCTCGAGGTCATGTGATAGTTTATCAATGATATTCACATGTATAGATGATTCCCGATAATACGCAGGTTGGAAATATTGTGCTTGTCTTCATCATAAAATGCCACCATGTTGCTGGCTTGCTTAGGATCTAGGGGTTCTTTTGAAAAGCTCAGGCTGAAGATACCATGACTGATCCTTTGTCCATTTCCTCAAAGATTTGCCAAACAATATCCTCATCCTTGTTAAAGTAAGATCCACCGTAGGCAGCATCTACCAGCCTTTGTTTGTCTTGGTTCAAGATCCTAAAGTAGTTTTGAACCAAACTAGACTTTGGTATATTGTGTTGATTCACTTCTCTTATAGATCTTTGAATCGTTCCTACACCTCATGAATTGGTTTGTAGGACATCTGTGAGAAATTTGAGATCAATGCTTGCATATGATTGAGACAACCCATGGGATAGTACCTGTGCAAGAAAGCTGATTTCAACTCCTCACAAGTCGAAACCACTTTCCCCCAAATGATTAATCCAATAAAGAACCTTATATTCAAGGATAAATTGGAAAGCAGTCATCTTACTTTCTCCAACGATTTGTTAGGGCAGTGCTTTGTTTCACAGATGTGGTTAAATTGACGCAGGTAAATATAGGGTCTTCATTTGTATGATCGTGGAATGTCGACAATCGAGTAATTACAGTTTCAACTCGAAATGTGCATGGATCTACAGTATGCGGATCCACTCGGTATTCTAACTGGCTCCAAGAAAACATGTTTCATTGAGCATCGGTTTCACTGCCCCTCTCCTCTCTTCCTCTCCTCCATGGTGTCCATCTGACCGGTGTTCTTCTTCTCCTCTATTATCTCTATTCCTCCTCATCTCCATTAACATTTCATGGAAGGCAGCCTGAGTCTCGACCTATGTGGAATCAAGATGAGCATTTGTGCGTTGATCTTATTCTGCTCTACTTGTTGTGCCTTCCCTTTTTGAAGAGTCGTTTTAGTTTTAGAATATGATGATAAAGGATATAGATCAGATTCTTAGTCCGCAATAGGAAATATGCCTTGATCAATCTTGAAATATGCACTAAATAATTGTAAATGTTTTAGATTAGTGTCAATCCTAAATTATTAAAGAAGGAGATGTAAATGGAGATTGGTGGATCTCCATTCGAAAGGAAGATAATTCAGAAAGAGAGCCATCCTGATTTATTGGTGAAGAAAGAAGAGGGGAGTCTCAAGAGTGATTCATGAAGTCCGAACCCATCTCCCTAGAACTTCCCTGAATTATTGGAGATGCCAGCATTGGGGAATCGATGTGGGTGTTCACAGAGTCTGAACAAAACCATCCTTGATCCGCCATCTTGAGCGTAAAAGAGGAGTAAGATGAGAAATTAAGAGCACAAAGATTAACAAAAAATAAAGTGAAGAGGAAAAAGATATGAAGGCTCATAATGAGCAAAATGAAAAGAAGTGATGAAAAGAAGTAAAGTAAGAGGGCGCAAGTGCATGATTTTTTTGATCTTTGACTTAAACAAATCAATCAAACCTAAAACAAGGGTGGGTTCACCAACATAACACATGAAACTGTGAGAGTTTTTCTATTAATCTTGGTAGATTTAATTGGTTGTTTTCAATCAATCTTTCAGGTTAATTGTTGAGGTCCTTGTTATCGGATTTGGGCCCACTACTCAAACAAAGAATAGGGGGAAAGGAAATCTATAAAAAGAATCAAGTACTTCCCCTGAAGGGTAATCAAATGTGGCACAATGAGACAGGATCCCGCCATCGCAGTACGCCTATGCTCAAGTAATTCATACCAGATCCACAAGCGAACTTGGCCCTACTCACCCATGCATAGGTATAAGCGCTAATACTTCGTAGACCCAAGCGATTAATAAGGAATTATCTAGGATGGGTTTTGGGCTCTATTCCTAGGGTTGTGCCTTACTTAATCTGAAAGGTACATGAGAACAATATGGGCTTTACGCATCAAATACAACATAGTCCATAATCAATTTATTAAGGTCAATGTTTTAAGCAACCCTTTTTTTAATTTCATTTTCACTTTTTTTGATATTTTTCAAATATAAATGCCTCATGAATTTGCAATGTCCTATTATTCCTAAGTTCAAGAAAATAAGGGGAGGAATTTGGAAAAGCCAATGCATGAGAAAACGATGAATGCAAATGCTAGAGTTAGAAATATGTACATTATGCCATCACTCTACATGCAAGTGATCCACGCATAAAATAAAACTAATCTATATGATGCATTCAATGAAATCTCCTTAAGCAAAAATTGTTATTAATCATGAAGCACTTTTTTATTGGACTAAGATTATGGGCACATGGAATAAATTTGACTGTGGACCCAATTACCGAGTTAAGCAATCCTAAAACTACAATCTCAACTAACGAAGACATAAATAGAAAATAAGATGAAAAACTCAAAACATGATAAATAAAATAAAACATAGAGAAAATAGAGAGAATAAAAGGTAGAAGCGATAAAATCATGAAATATCCGATCGGGTCACCAAGTGAACAAACACTTGGTATAATAAACTCGTAAAATCTAAGTGTCTTGAGAGTGTCTTATTGTTACAAATTATTTATTAAATTACTCTCTCACTAAAGAAAATGAAATATATTCTAATTTACACTGCTCTATTGCTCTTCTTAGATCTTGTTCCTCTTCTGCTGCTCTCTAATGTTGGTATAGTGAAAGAACAAACCTCTTCTTCACTTAGGTGCCTTGGATCTCCTAAGAAATCCTCCCTCACTCTGCAGGCCCTTGCAACAAAGACAAATAAGAGGTGATTAGAACAATTATGAAAATATAAACAAAGTAAAATAAAAGAGCAAATAAAATATGTACATTAATCTACCCTAACCGTTGCACTCCCCAGCAACAACACCATTTGTTGATTCGAGTGATTAGTATACTATGTTTAATAAGCTAGATAAGCCAACATCTCATTGACAGACCACTAAATAGATGAATAAGTAAAGTGTGTATGAGTCAAATTTTTTTTACAACTCTTAAATAGATGCATAAGTGTATGTACAGAAGAAAGTGAAACACTAGGAAGTGAAATGAGGGTAGAAAACTACTATAAATTATTGCTAATTAATTATATTATTTGGATTTTATCTTTTTTATTTTTGTGGGTTTTCAATTATTTTTTAAAATTTTTGAATGTTATATTTTTTTGTTTTCATTTATTAATTTTATGTTTTGCTTTTAATTTTGTAAATTTTTAATTTCTTCTTGATTTTTAAAATAAGATAATTAATTATATAGATATTAGATAATATTTATATAATATATATAATATATTTTTTTGGATTTTTAAGTAAGTCAAATAATGTGAAAATTAAGAATATAAATTATTTTCTATTTTTGATATTTTCTCTATTTTTGGTAGTTTTGTGGCATTTTTCTAATTCTTATTTTTTAAAAGTAATAAATACTCAAAATAGTGGGTATTATAATTCTGTCAAATTGTTTAGGATTTTAAAAATATTTACAAGTCCAAAATAAAACCCTAACTTATTTTTATATGTACTATATAAGAAAATTCAGAAATAGAAAAATAAATATTTCCAGAATTTTATAGTATTTTTGCTTTTTTTATAAGATTTTTAGGATTTTGTGACTTATATGTTTTATATTTTGTATTTTTTTAGTGATTTTTGGATACGTGATAAAATACAGTAAAATCTAATTAATATAATTTATTTTAGAATTTTGGGATGCATATTTTAATTTTTATTGGTTTTTAAATGCTAAACTGGGAAAATATGTATATTTTTTTTATAAATAAGAAAATAGAGTTGAATGCCAAAGAAAAATTATACGTGAGATATCTATTCAAAGCATCTATCCAAATTTTCCTAAATTTTTTGGATAAAAGAATTACTTAATACAAACAAAAGATATAAAATAAACTTACATCACAGAACATGGAACTATTTGCAAATAAATAATATAAGCATGCATTTATGAACCATTACATAATATCTAGGGCTAACAACCCAAAATATCCAACATTTACAATAATACAAAATACTAAAGAAAAAGTGCAAATATACAAAGTTCTAGGGTCCTCAGATGCAATATTTTCAAAATATATTACATGTTAAACTATATTTACAATACTAAAGAGAAATATTAAAAGGTGTAGGGGTCAGCGGTGCAAAATATCCAGCAGCATATGCAGGGTCACGTGGGGGCGTTGTTGACTTGATGGTCCATACACGCCCATTTATCTACATGGACAACATAAATGTGATACCCCGTATCTTTAAATTAATAGCCCAGAGTATATCTGGGCTGAGCTCTTCGTCAAACGGCTCAATGGACATCTGGAAGAATGGGGAAGAACCTCGTCTTCCCTTACATTCGATCCGACCAATCTCCACTCTATGACTGTCTCCCTAGTTGTTGATGGTCTGAAATCGATCCTGAGAGTCTTCCGCAGCCCCAGGTGGTCTCAAAAATTTTCGACCCTCGTCGGAGGAGTCCTAGAGTCTATCTTGGTTTGTCGACTTGGGAGTTGATCTTGGGATCAAAACTCCATCCAGCCACGTACACATTAGCTCCATGGCTTAGGGATGATACTTCTTAGCCTTTTTATTGTACAAAAAAGGAGGAAATGAATGGGGGTAAGTCGCATCTGATGATAGTGATAGATAGGGATCGGATACCTTGATCTCTGCAAGATTGAGAGTGATTTGGATGGCTTGTAAGAAGGAGAACATGAAGGGGTACTAGATGAAGCAATTAACAAGTCGAAACAAGGGATTTTCACAGTAGAACAAAGGAAGGAGCCTAGTTCTCCGGCAAACTTCGATCTTTAAAAAATAAACAAAATGAACAGAAATACTTGGAAACTAAAAGCATATCTAACCTAAGGAAAAAATGGTGAATCTAAAAACTTAATCTGAACAATGCCTCGACCAAGGGATACCTAGGAATCATACCTCATCGGAGTTAAGCCCCTGTGATGGTGGAAACCATGACTCGCTGACCTCCTCACCTCAAACCATGGAGAACAACTCCCTGTCACGAGAGGCTCGTTCCTAGCCAGGATTCTAAGGGTTTATGGTACACAAAAATGGATAAAACCTAAGGTACAGGAGGAAGATGGAATTTTATTGAGGAGATAGAGGAGGTGGCTTGCAAGTGGAGTTTCCCTCAGATCGAAGGAGTTAGGTGAAAACTAATGATATGGCATGGGAGACCATGATCTTATTAGTATTTTTTGTTGAGGAATCTAGGCGATTAGAGTCATGGATATGGAGTGAAAATTTGGAAAAAGTTAGGGGTCTGACATGTACGGGGCGATGAACCATGAAGGAGAGATGTTGACCCGGGGGGTCAACACTCATGATCCTATTGATCTACGAGAACCACAAGAAGACCAAAAAATAAATAAAATATGATTTAATATAGTCCATTATTATATAGTATTATTTATAGGTATATATACATGTTTATTATGTATTTCTATTTTATTTTGTATTGTTAGGCATAATATAAAATTCATATGATTTATATATTTGCAACATTATTTAATACATATTTAGATATTTTTATGAAAATTCTTTCATTCATAAATAAATTGGTATATGTACATCATATGTACATTATACCTATGTATTAGGTTTTATTATTTATTTTGGCATTTTACTTACTTTTAAATTTGTATTTATCTTATAAATGTATGTTAGAAAATATGTACAATTACTCCAAAATATAAAGAATTAAATAATTAGCTTTATACACAGATGTACAAGTACAATATTACCCAAATTAGCCCTCTTTCTCATCTCTAATCCAACTTAAATGAAATCAACTTCGATTGAAAGATAATTTAATTTTAAATATAATGGAGTAAGTTTGGTTCAATTTGAGTTTATATGGAGGAGATATTGGTCAATGAATTTTTGTTTGTAACTTTTTTAACAGAGTGTACCTGGTGACTTGTGCATGATTTATTTTTACCAATACTTCTATGATTTTCTATACATTAAAATATACAAGCTTTGTGTTGTAACCTTAATTGTTTGAAGTGTGTAAAATGATAAAGAAAATAGTAGAAGTTTTGGTTATTTACTCAATATTGTACTTAGAAGAATTTGGGTTTCTTTTTATTTTTTGTACCTATCTCCCCTACTTTATTCCTGGTCGACCTAGTTAATATTTGACTTGGTCTCGGGGTACAGGGTCAGTCAGTGCCAAGAATTCTTCCTTTATTTTTCTTTTCTTTCTTTATTCTTTTATTTAGGGTTTAAACATAAGTATTTATACAATATTTGTACAATAATGTTAGAGTAATAATTTGTGCTTGTTGGTGATTTTTACATGTATTTAACTAGGGGTTTAAAGCCTAAATGAATGAATAAAGGTGAATGAAAGACCATTAGTCCCCTATATGTTGTCATACTTCACATATGAGAGCACATACGCTATACACTATATCTCAAGTTTGACTTCAAAATCACAAATCCTATTCGAATAATTTTGACCAATCAACTAACTAACCTTAATTAAATTGTTGAATAGGATGAGAGATTTCACCTGAAATCAAATAGTAGACTTTAATCAATCTTAATTATGGTGATTAAACATTAAAATGTTTTTAAATCCAGTGTTCTCGTATTTGTCGTACTTTGAAAGTCTTTCCCTTGTACGTTTTCAAAGCATGATGTAGGCTAACCAATGGCCTCACTACGAGATTTGAGTCTCCTTTCAATTTTCATTGCACCCAAAAAATATGAGAAAATATAACTCTGATAAAAGAAGTGGGAACATTGTTCGCTTTACAAGTCCAACTTGTATTCTCAGTTCAATCTTTAACACCCACACCCCCACATATATGGAGTTGGCATGTTGTCCATTAAACCATACATCAATGAGCAAAATATAATACACACTATGCTTAATCCAATGTCGCCTCAATAAAATGGGAAACAGTGTTGGGATCACTATGCCATACGACACATCTCTTTCGATATATGAAGTGTGAATTTTTTTCTGGAGTCACGACTACGCATGAGCATATCCAAAAATACAACCCATTGCGACATAGTTCTTCACAATGACGGGAGAACATGGATGTCATTATATGATGTAGTCCATATTTTGTTTAAATTAGTGAGTAATCATTTCGAACATATTCTCATGACTAATCTTATAAGGGAATAAGCTAGGATACTTGATGGATATCTTAGTTTTAATCAAACTAAAATAATGATAATCAATCAATCTAAGCAATTCAATCTTTATGTAATTGATGTTATCATATACTATACACCCTAACTTTGTACACTTCATTATTCCAATTTTAGTTGTTAAAGTATGCCATGACTTCTCACGCTACCCTTACTTGAAACAGACCCAACCAGGTGAAATGCATGAGTATCGATGTGTCTAACATCCGATCTTGGAGGGCCTGTGGTGTCCGACTAGTCAGATCCAGCATTTTTTGTATCAGCACCTCTCTCGACTCTCGATAATTACTCTTGTGCAATCTCAGCGATTAACCCAAAACAATGATTAAGCAATAAAATAGATGAGCTAAAATTAATTATACCTTACAAAAATGTGCATAGTACGCAAGCACTAGAGTTTAAACACTAATGAGCACATGAGGTAGAGCGACAAATGAATCGATAACTCAAGCATTTTTATGGTATTTTGAATTTTTAAATGTTTTTCTAGGTTTCTAATTTTTAGTAATTTTTTTGTGTTTTTAATTATGCAAATTTTTAATTTCCGTTTTTAAAATAAAGTATATGTTAATAGATACTAGATAATTATATGTAGATAAAACATATAAAGGAAAGACATTTTTAATTTTTCAAATATAACAAATAAAATAAATAATTCAAGAATAATTTTTTTTGCATTTTTAAAAATTATTCTCAATTTTTCTTATTTTTTGGATAATTTTGGGAATTTTTATGGATTTTTAAATAAGGAGATACACTAAATAAACAAAACAGTAAAGCAAGGAACTTGAAATGGGCTTATGAAATATATATTAAATTAGATTGAGCCCAAATTCAATTTTCCTAAATTCTATATATTTGAAAGCAAATTCAAAAACATATAAATTATTTTTTATGATGTTTTGTGAATTTTCAGAATTTTTATAAGGTTTTTTTAGTTTTTCAATTTTTGGGAGTTATAATTAATATTGCAAAATTGTTTGGTTAGAAAATTATATATAGTGAAATAAAAAAATATGAATTTCTTTAGGAATTTTTTAAAACATTTTGTATTTTTATGGATTTTAAAAGCTAAATAGTGAAAAATGCAATATTTTTATACTTTTATATTTAGAAAAATAATTTTAATTGTCTTAAGAAAATATATGTGATATAATATGGTTCCAATAACATAAGAAAATTTTCCTCTAATTTTTCGATGCAAAATGAAATTTTTAATAATTAAAATACAACTACATAATTAAATATGTAGAATAGGGACGTAATTACAATTTCAAAAATTTGCATATCATTTCACAACACTTTAAACAAGCCCAGGAGCATACATAAAATATTTCCATATTTTTAACATTATCTGTGTTAGGAGGGGTACAAATGCAAATATCTAGAATAATAGATACACAAATTTACCAAAAAAATTAACACTGATATTTAAACTTCTTGGATCAAAACGAAATACACAAACCTAAAGGGGCCCACGCAAAATTCCCACCCCTTGATAGATACTGGCCTGCCTGGAGTATAAGTTTGACTTGATTCCCCTTGCCCGCCCTCCTCCTAGAATGAGACCTACACAAACAAGTTCGGGGCTCAAAGATGATCGTCCTTGACCCATGGGTTGAGTAAATAGGTGGAATGGTCGGGTGGAGGTTCTCCAGTGAGGCGATGGAGTTGGAGACCCTAATCTCCCTAATCCAAACAAGATCAGGGGTAAAATATGATTCAAGGTGATAACAAGTGAAGAGAGGAGGATGTGCAGGTGATCAAGCTGGTCGGACAACAGTCAAATCGTGGTGAACATAGGTCGGAGCCTAGAGATCTAACAAACAATGTTTTTTTAAGATAAAATAAATGAAATTAACTGAAGTAAAATACAAGGCTACACTAGTACTCCTACAAATTGAAAAATCAAAAGAAATAGAATCTCACATGCCTGATGTGTTCAGGAGAAAAGATCCCATGGAGGAGCTCCAGCGAGTGGTTGAATAGCCTCAAAACTGCCTTCTCTTCAATGTACGCTCGATGGTGAACTCTTCCTATTACTATGGGTCATTCCAAGCTTCATTCCAAGGTATCAAAAGTGAGTCAAGAAGGATTAAATTTTGAATCGAAGCTGGGGGTTTGATTTTATAACTGTGACAAGGAGGCTCAGAAGATTTAGATTTTCCACACATATCGATGCATATTTGACTAATCTTTTAGTTTGTCATCAAAGATCAATCTCAAAGGAATAATTTTCATGAAATAGTTGAGTTGATTCGACCAGTGTAGAGTAAAGGAAGAATTGATGAAACGAGGGAATCAACAGTTCCGACATAGCTATAGGAGTATGGGGTAGTTGACCAATGAGTTAACCGAGGTTGCCTTGATTGGGTCGCATCAACCACAAAGAGACAAGGCAAAAATAAAAAGGGAAGTAAAATAAAAATAAAACAACAAACAGTTTTATTATTTTTTTCTTAAATTATGGAAGTTGTATTTTATATACAATTTTAGGTGATTTTTATTTATTTTTATCTTGCTAATTTTTACAAGTATAATTATAGGTATAAATACATATATAATGTATACTTGATTTTTGTTTTATATCTTATAGTTTACTACTTTATATACATAATTTATATATTTACAATATCTTTAAATATGTATTTACATATTTTTATTTTTTTCAGAGTTTATTTGTGTATTTGAATAAATGCATGTATATATGCATTATATGTATAATATACCTATGTAATTTCTTATAGTATTTATTTCATTGATTTTTATTGATTTCTTTCTATGTTTATATTTTTAATATGATTCGAATAATATTTACAAGAAATAAAAAATATAAAAAGAGTGAAAATTATATAATGAATAAAAATATACTAGTATACCATACATTGGGACCCAAAAACCAACTTTTGTATCTTAACTCCAATTTTAATAAATTCACCTTCATTAGATAGAAATTTAATTTAGAGTACAATAAATATGAGTTTGGTCAATTTTCACTTCATATGGAGAAGATATGGATCTGTGTAGTTTTGTTTAGCAGCTTTTTCATATGTATGTCCCATCCATATGGTGCATTATTTTCATGTGCTATAATTTTTGTATTTTTTATGTATTATTATGCACCAGTTTTGTGTTAAAAACATCTTTATTTTAAGTGTATAAGAGTGTATGAAAATTAGTGTAAGTTTGAGCTATATATAGTGTACTAGTCACCTAGGATTTCTAGGTGACATTGTTATTTTGTTTGTATTTGTTTGTTCTTATCTCCCACTACTTTATTCCTTATGGACCAAGTCAATATTGACTTGGTCTCTGTATTTATAATACTTCCTTTATTTTTCTTTTCTTCTCTTTATTCATTTATTTTGTATTTTTCATTTAAATAAATGTATTCAAGCACTATTTATAGATAAAGGTCAGAGTGTAAATTTGTACAAGTTAGCCATATTTACATGCATTTATCTTGGTATTTAAAGACAAAATAATGGAATAAAGGTGAATGAATGTGTATTAATCACCCTCTATACTTAGCTATACTAGTCCCTAGCAAGCACTTATTAGGAGAATATGTGATGCAAGATGAAAATAAAGAAAAGAAAAATGAAGAAGGTAGAATGTTTATGATTTATAACTTATATTTACAAAATCAAAGTACATATCTCAATTAGGACCTTTGGATTATTAATGTGTTTGAAACCATATTAAGGTTAGGTCTTGTGACTCAACAACCCTTAGACTCTATACTCCTTTCTTTAGTTCAACTCAACAGTCTGGTCAGAACCATCCTTTCAGACATATACTATTGTAATCTTGAAATGTCTTGTACCTAGTGTCTGGATGGTGTTAGCTCTTCTCAGATAAGTTATTGTACTATCCAATGGTCTCCTCCTCTTGTAACTCATCCTCAGGGAGCTAGATATTTTCTTCTAAGTTCAGGTACATGCTAGTGCACAATGAATTAGGGAGAAGCTAGAAGAAGGAGAAAAGAAGTGGGAATGGAACAATAGTTGCATCTCCCTGTGAAGTTCTATTAGTGTAACTAAGAATCCACCAAGAATAATGCTTTTACTGAAGCTCAAGTGTTTTTTAGTATAGGCTTCTTTTTGATATTCCTTTGTGTGGCATGGCACTGCATTCTTGTATTACCTAATGGATATAGAATTTTTCGTTCCGCCCATGTTTGGTGTCTTAGAAAATTTGTTCTAGCTGACCATACCTTATCTAAAGCTTTATTTCAATCCATTCCCTAGTTGTTAGATGTCCATGCTACCAAAGAAAAATCAGGTCGAAGTACCGATTTTAGCAGTCTTGAAGAATGGTTCCTCAACCACCCTTGACAAAGAGGCCTAGTATCATCTAGATTGAGACTCCCATATCTTTCAACAAGACATCTTGGTTGAGCTAAGTATTGAGTGCAAGGTTATAAGTCTATCCATTGTCTCAAGAATCGTACAGATGCCATGAAGGGTTCTAGTTAGCCATATTGAACTAACACATGAACACAATCTCACAGATTCTAAAGAATTAAGTCATAATGACCCGAAGCATCTCTATTCTAGTCCTCAACAGATTCCTTTGAAATTAGGAGGATTAAGGTCTAGACCTAGCTCCAATCTTTAGATTTTATCGAGACTTGTTCAATTGCCATCAACTTCAGAAAAATGCAAATGCCAATGCAAGGAAATAGTTCATGAAAGCATTTTCTGGTTTTGAACTTTTATGGGATTTTCAAAAAAAAATTGCAAATTTTTCTGGTTTTTGAAAACATTTTGTAAATATTCAGATTTTTTATTTTTTTCAAATTTTATGAGATTTTTGAAAAATGTAAAAGAGTTAGTGAAAAAGTAGAAGAGTTAGTATGTTAGCAGTATGTGTGTTATTCTTCACATATGGTTAATTATATACCCTTACCCAATATAGTATATTAGCCATATTATTGAAAATATGAAATATGTGCTATGGCTGAAGTATATGCAACATATACATAACCCCTTATACTTAACATGGACTATGTCATCATAGTGATCAAAGAGAAAATGGAAGACATAACTCATGTTGGGTATAGAAAAGCCAACACTTCAACGAGTCAATTAATGTGAAGTAAGCCACCCCCCTATACTTAGGATTAACTAATCCTAAGTATAGCAGATTATAAACAAAGTGAGGATGATCAAGGGTTAGAATGTATGAAATCATCGGCAGAGACTGTCCCCCTCCCTCATACTTAGGGTTAAATATCCATTAATTATAGTTAGAATATCAACAAGTTGAGAGACAGACATGGGATCAATGAATGAACACCCGAATTAGTCACCCCTCCTATACGTAAGATGAGGCATATCCTAAGTATAACAATGATGAAAGGGATGATTAAGTAAATGGAAGAATAGAAAAGGAGAAAAAAGTGAAAAAAAATAAGAAAATGAAATGATATTTTTTGGATTTTTATATGTCATCCATGATGAATCCACGTTTCATCATCTTTATTCTATCATTTTGGCCTTAAAAATCCTAGTAAATGCCTGTAAATAGCGTTAATTCATGCATTTTATCATCTATGCATTTGTGTATAAATTGTGAAGAAAAGAAAAAGAATAAAATATTGTAAATATTTTATGACCCGAATCCCCGAGACCAAGGCATCTCGATGACTAGGTCAACAAGGAATAAAGTAGGTGGAGATAAGGGTCAAAATACCAATAAAAATCCCTTTCATTTCATTCATTCTTTATTAACTTTGGGACCTTTTTTTGGTTTCACTTTTTATACATCAAATAAAGAAACTTTGTACATGAAAGTTGTAGATAATTAAATAAAGAAAAATACAAAATTTATTTCACTCAAAAATAATGTACAGATAAAAAGTTATGGTCTGGATAAAAATCCAGAATCCAAACTTCCCAGACCTGTATCTCACAGATGAAAACTCCAAATGCAGCAAACTCACCTTTAATTGTATGTAATTTAAAATAAGCTATTTAATGGCGATGGTTTCGCATTTGGCGGGGCTACGGTTTGAAAGTTGAGTTTTGGACCCACATTGTATATCTGTACAGATTATATTCAAGTTATTATTTGTACATTATTTTTGTATTTTTATATTTTTTATAATTTTGTAAATATTATTTATAATATAATTATACATTAAAACCAGAATAAAAATCTAAATACAACTCTAAATAAAATACTTGTATATTAAATACATAGGCATTATACCTATATACATACTTGTATAAACTATACTTATAATTTATTAAATATACAAACTACATCAGAAAAATAAAATAAAAATATATTTATGTATATAAAAGTATTTTACACATACATAAAATAATAAACAAAATTAAATAAATTAAAATACACAAAATAAAAATAAAAGAGTAAAATATATAGGTAATATACCTATAAGGGGTATAACAGGTAACATATAATAATACGCATTATAAAAATAATTAAATTCATTATAAAATAATTCATAAATTAATAAACATTTTTTATTTTGTAACCAAAATTTATTTAATCCATTTTCTATTTTTAAACGATTTTTTGAAATAATTTTAGGGGATTTTTCCTGGTTGGTCCACATGGACCAACTAGGTTGGTCAGTCAACTGTCTGACCTCCTCCCATAGACCTGTCAGAGAGTCGTTTGTCTCTTCTTCATGGATTTTTTGAGGTCTTATCTTTCACCTATTGAGGTTGAGACCTTCTGCAAACTTGTTGCTCGAAGACCCATGAATCACGCCCCTATCTTAGATCGGTCTTTGGACCCAAGATTCGTCAGATACGCTTCGATCGTTGAGCCCACTCGACCATGTTTCAA
The DNA here is from genome assembly GCA_037367405.1 of Ottelia alismoides. Taxonomy (NCBI): domain Eukaryota; kingdom Viridiplantae; phylum Streptophyta; class Magnoliopsida; order Alismatales; family Hydrocharitaceae; genus Ottelia; species Ottelia alismoides. Next base: position 173,024 of record JAZKJV010010891.1, read on the forward strand.
AACAGCCCCGTCGACTTCCAGTCCTCTTTGATCCCTCTTCCTCCATCATTCCCGACATTTAGGACCTCCTCCGAGTTCCTGGTGACAGGAGCAACTCAAGGACCCCTAGCGCGTGGAGTTTGGAGTTGAATCGAGGCGTATCCAAGCCCCTCGCGAGAGCGCCACCTGCAGCCTGCTGCAGCCCACGCCGGTGAGCCTTACCCCCTTCTTTTTCCCTTTTCTCGTAGCTTTAGCTTAGTGTAATCTTGCCTAGTGGCAGTTTAGTGTTTACTAGTGTTAATCGCCGTGAATCTTCAATCAAATACCACGGCGGAGCTCTGCTCTACCACCGTGTTACGCCTCATCCAACCGTTGAATCGACTCACTTCCATCTTCATCTGCTTCCCATTCTCCTCCTCTCGCCTGACGCATCTCCATACACCTCGATCTCGCTCAGATCGAGATCACTGAGCTCCTTCTCCGTCGATCGCCGGAGCCACCATACCTGAGCCACACTCCACCTCCATTTAACCTGAGAACACCCCCAGTCGCCTCGCCTGGTTTTTGCGCTTCTAACCCTGCAGGTCAGAGCCCAAGAGGAGGCTCTATCGAGACTCGACAACTCGGGGAAGCACCTCCCAGGTCATCGCCGCTGTCTGTCTTCATCTCGCCGTCTCAGGCTCGCCCGAGACCTCCATTTGACGCGGAGGGGCCCCAGGATCGTTTTTCCCTTGATCCTTGGGTCGGAGAGGCCGTGTGTCGGCCGAATTCACTCGCCAAAGCTTGCTGGGGAGAGTGTTCTTCGTGAACCTCTCTCCACCGTTGGATAAGGAGCACCCTCCAGTACGCACAGGAGCCGTCAGATCTTCAGCAACCTCCACTGTCGGATCTCGTCACGGGATCCAATATTGGACGTCCGTGCGAAGCGCCATCGGACCACCAGATCAGGCCACGTGGATAGGTGGGTCGCCCTCGGCCGCACGATCTTCATCTTGGGTATTTTGCACTTTCAACCCAAGAGTTTTTATATTTACGTTTTAGCCCTAAAACTTTCATATGAAGTTTAAAAATATTTGTAATAATTGCACTTAGGTCCCTGAACTTCTTTTATTTGCACTTCAGTCCTCGGCCACGTCACCTTACGTGACCGGGCCACGTGACTTTAAGCATTTTGCAGTTTTGATCCCGAACTTTCATGTATTTGTAGTTATACCCCTGTGCGTAGTGATTTAAATATATTTCTGGGATAATTGCATGTTTGTCTTGCCGTTTTTTAGTATTTGCAAATATGCCCCTGTGAACGATAGATCACATGCTTCGCGCATGTATTTTTGGTGACATTTGCACCCAAGCCCCTGGATGTTTTAACAATTGCACTTATACCACTACTAGGCTTAGGATTTTTATGTGTTTGCTCTATTTATTTCACGCATCATTAAAGTGCCAAAAATTCCACAAAAATTATTTTAAGCTCCTGTTAACTTGCACTTTCACGCCATAGTTTTGTATTTTATTTTTATTGTATTTTAGCATTTATTAAAAATCGAAAATAGGCATTTTAGCGACTTTCTAGCTTAGAAAATACCAAAAAATATTAAAACACCTTAAAAAATTCTGAAAAAATCTCCTACTGTGTATTTTAGTGTCTATTAGTGTCAGTCCAAAAATTACTAAAAATTTTAAAACCAAAAACGTAAAAATTAGAAAATACCTTAAAACTTCAAAAACAATCTAAAAAATTATAGAAAACCCCAAAAAATGCAAACTCAGTTCCTGTAGGCTCTCTACTTATATTTATTTTAAAATTAGTTTGGACAATTTCTGTGGATGATTGATATTTTTCATTCATATTTTACTCACAGCTAGTAGTTAAGTCAATGTTTGCCTTTATTTTGCCATTTAGAAATATCAAAAAGACTTTGAAAAATACCCAAAAATCACAAAAAAGTAAAAATTTATAAAAAGTCCAAAAATATTTTATTTCTAAATTTTTGAGTATTTGTACATATTTTTATAAATACCTTAGTACCTCCTTTCTAATACTATATATCTATTCCAATATTGAAAAAGAAAATATAAAAAAATAAAATATAAAAAAATAAAAAAAATCAGAAAATCAAAATACAAAATTATAAAATAAAAAAATTTAAAAATAAAATAAAAAAATATAAAATAAAAAACACACAAAAAGGTCCAGATTGGCTAAGTAGTCTATTAGACCTAGGAGTTGACTTTTTGTCTTCACTCTACACCTTTGTTTCCTGTGTTCGACCCCTACTTGCTTGCCATTGTACATTTTTAGTAGGGAATAATAAATTTTAATCCTTTCTCTTGATTGATTGATTGATTGTGTGGGTTAATTGTTGACAAACGGGAAGGCTTGAGTAGTCGCATCAGCGACAGTGAGTCTGACTTGTCAGACCACTATTTAGCGGCTCTCACATTTTCATTTTTCAAATGGCGTCGTTGTCGGGGAGCATCGGCTTGTAGAGTACATTTGTGTCTTTTATCTCCTTAGCCATATTTGATTATTTGTTTTTCATGCATAATTTATTTTGAACTGTCTGACACCTCTCTTGTTTTCTTGCGAGGGATCATTGGCCGAGGAGGACCGCCTAGGGGATCCTGCGCATCCTTGGGAGGAGGAGCCGGCTATTCTACCCTAGCCGGCAGGAGAGAGCAGGAGAGCTTGAGAGAGAGAGATAGTTAGATTTTTTCTTATTTTTAGAGTAATTTGACTAATTTGTAATAATACAGGACTTGGACTCTCAGACACTTCGGGCCTAATTTCCGGGTGTTTGTTCACCCGGGAGCTCACCGCGGATTTTGTCGTGTTTTCCGCAATCATTTTCCGGTTTTGTTTTCATTTTCTATTTCTTTTGTGGATTGAGCCCTTAGTTCTAGGCATTGCTTGATCGATTAGATTAGGTCCAAACAGCCTAACAACAATTGCATGTACCTATAGTTCGTGCTTGGACTTAATTTAATTAAACAGATGATTCACTCTTCTTTGATCCACGCACCGCGAGCTCATCTCGCCAAGCGCTTCTCCTAAACTCGATGTGTCGAGAGAAGGAGGGGTGAGCCTAAACCGGACCTTAGGATTGTAGATTGGTGGCTAACTTGTGGTTCTTAACGCTAGCAATTGCATGCTTAGGATGATTTCCTCTTGCATACCGACATATAGTGTAGGTTTATAAATTTCTGCTTTGCATCCTGCATGGAGAGAGCTGGGATTCACTGTAAGTCCTCTATCTTTGCATCCATCATTTAGGCACAAAGGTGAGATTTTCATCTTGGTGCCGACTTGCATTGGCTTTTCCCGACTCTTTTCTCCCTCTGTTTTTAGACAAAGTAGGATGAAGAAAATATAAAATCGTTAGGCGCTTGTTTGAATTTACACAAAAGAAGCGATAACACCAAAAAATTAAAAAAGGGACTGCTAAGAAAACTTTGACCTAAATAAAATTGGTAATTGTACTCATTAATTGGGGAGAGTAACACCCTCACTTGTTTTCAGGTAGCATGGGAAGGCCTCCTTCCAATTGAGCAGAGTGCTTCGTAAGGATTAGAGCCAAAAACCCAGCTTGTGGCTGCCTTGTGTATCGTCTGGATTTTCGAAGTATTGGTGCTACTATCGTACGTAGGCGAGTAGGACTTGGTCATCATTGGTGACTCACTATTGTGTGAGAATCAACCCTGTCCGAAGTACCGAGCATAGGCCACGCCTTGACGGGTGTGTCTGTCTCACCATCTGCGTCCGAGTAGGATCTTGCACGCTCACGAGTGATTCCGTTGCGAGCGAGATCCGAAGTATCGGTTTTGCCTATCGGCTTCCTCCCTCTTTTCTTTGGCTGAGTAGGGATCCAGGAAGGGTTACAAGGACCTCAAAAAGTGCAAGCTACTGGTTACACAGGAGGAAGACAAGTACGGGAATACTTTTCCGGCAGTACTCTCGCTCCTATAGGCGTAGCGCTCTAAGGACTCGTTAAAAGATAACTTCCTGAATTCAAGTTAAAAATTAAAAAGATAAAAGCCGAACCTTCACGACTTCACGTGTCGAGTTGGTGAATCCCCTTGTGTTGTGTTTGATTGCTGGTAGCATTTAGGTCAAGATAAAAAATATTGCACCTTTGCGCAAATTTTGTTCTCCTTCTATTTGATCCTTGCTCATTGTGAGCCTTCTACTGTTTTACAATCCTTTTATTTCTTGTTTACCATCGTGCTCTTAATCCATCATCTTTTCCTGTTGACCTTCTCAAGATATCGTCACACGGATGGTTTAGTCGGGACCTCGCCGACGCCCACATCGATTCTGTATCGGCAACGTCTTCAATAAAGAGGGGTGATCTCCAGGAAGTCAGTTCGGATCTTGCGGATGTCTCCTTAGACTCCCCTATTCTAGATTCTTTCAACACTTGCCTTTCCTCAACAAATCCGCTGTTCGGGATGGACTCGCAACCCGAATTAACTCTTACCCTTCAACTAAATAGGGATTACTCTTGTCCCCGAAATAACCCCTTGTGGATGGAGATTGATTTCAGTCAATATCCTATGCTCTGTTCACAACATTCTGGGATTGACCTTAATCCCATATTCATCTCCATAGTAGGTGCTCAAGAAGATACTGATCATGGTTTACTCCGTCATGCAGATTTTTCACCCGATCACGAGCTAGCAATTCAAGTTCAGACTGAGATGGCAGGTGGAAAAGGAAAGGGACCACAACCCCCACCTAAACCTGAAGTCAATCCGGGGGAAGGGAAGTACACCACACAGAACGAAGTCAACAGTCAGCTGCTGGTTTCCATTCAAGCCATCCAGCATCAGTTGACTAACCAAGCCCTGGCCCAGACCGCCTTCCAAGATATGCTGAACGATCTGAGGAGGAGGGCCGATGCAAGATATGGCCACCAGGAGGATGATCCAAACCAAGATCCTAATTTTCAAGAAGTCAGAGATGAATTATCAGTGGGAGGACCTGAATTTGATGCAGCAGAAGTGGATCCACCGCAACCGAAGCCTACACTCAAGGAAACATACAACCCAGGGGCAGGTCGCATCACTGAGTGGATTCAGGTTCCACGTATGCATGCCCACTTCAAGCTGAAGTCGCAATTCCTATCCCTTCTTCCCTCATTCCATGGGAATACCACTGAAGAACCATATATTTTTCTCAAGAAGTTTGGTCGCATCTATGTCACCGCTCACTACCCGGGCATTCCTCTAGGGGTAGTAAAGACGACCGCCTTTCCCTTCAGCCTTGAAGATAAGGCCTTATATTGGGTCGGCCATCTTGGGAAAGTCGTCACGACCTGGGAGGAGCTGAAGTCTGCATTTCTCCATAAATTCTATCCTCTCGGGAGATTGAATCAGATGCGTGCCCGTATCTCCAGTTTCTGCCAGCAGCCCCACGAGACTATCCATGAAGCGTGGGAGAGATTCAAGGACTTGCAGGAGAAGTTCCCATACCATGAAATTCTAAAGACCAGTCTCGTACAACATTTCTTTGGGGGGCTATCACTTGAGAGCCAAAAGCTTGTAGATGTCGCTTGTGGCAGTTCGCATTTCAACAAAGACGAGGACGTGGTATGGAATGTCTTTGAGGAAATGGCTGAAGGAGAAGACGCTCAATCCTCGTCCCGAGCATACCTGAAGCTACCAACCGCCATCAGCAAGCCAGTAAACATGGCTTCTCACACCGAGGACAAGGATGAGAGCTCCAACCTGAGCATCATTGGGAGCCACCTCTTTAAGGTGGACATCATTGAGAAGAGGTCGCAGGACCTCGAAAATTTGGCAGTTATTGAGAAGAGGACCCAAGGTTTGGAAAAGCTCGACCAGATTTCCCAACAGCTGGAGCAACTCGTTCGTGCATTTTATGCAAACGTGTGCAGCGCTGTGTCTACTTTTGCCGAGCCGAATGCCGAGAAGAAGGAGCCTACAATGCAGCAGGACCCTCAGCCGACTCCACCGCAGCCCCAGCCTGTTCAGCACGTGTATTACCTGTAGGTTCCGGAGCAGCCCCCGCAGCCCCAGACACAGATGGTTGTATATCAACCAGAGTCCCAGCCAGTTTACTCTGAGCAGTTCTCTCCACCCCCGCCACTGATCCACGAGATCAATGGCGTATGGAACAATGAAGCGCAGCTGACCCGTCCTCAGGGACACTCTCAGGGTCAGAATAATGGCAACATGCTCTATCACCTGCAGCTGCAGGGTGGGAGACCCTTGCAGCCCTCCTACCAATACCAGCCTCCATCTCACGGTAACACCTGGAGGTAGAATTACCAGCAAGATCCTCAGCAGTCCGGATATCGCAGACAGGGATACAATCAGCAACCGACTGCTCAATACAATCAACAGAATTCACAGTGTTCCTCCAACCCTCCTCCTCACCAATTTTCTCAGGGTTATCCGTCACAATCTCAGTCGCCATATCCGCATTCTAGACACCAGCAGGGGGATTCTATTGAGATTGTGCCGGTTAATCTGACCCTGGCCTGTTTAGAACAATTAATGAAGAACATGGCTGAGATGACCCAGAAGATTGACGACCTGACGGCAGCCAAAACCGCCATACCATCCCAGGTCGAAGCTAATCCGAACAACATCCGATGCAAGGAGCAGGTAGTCGGCAGTGTCCAACCCGAATCAGGTGAATTAAATTGTTTTTTATCTAATGTTGTTACTCTTAGGAGCGGTAGGACTCTCCAGCCATCAGCGACGGCGAAGGGAAAGCATCTTGCATCTGACGGGGAATCGTCAGTCCAACTAACACCAAGGCCAAGCATCATTTTGGGAGAAGCACCATCATTCAAAAAATCACAAAAAAATGAAGAAAATAGCAAAACACAAAAAGATAGCAGCAACCTCGATGGAGATCGGCGAGCATTGGAGATGTCAGCACCTGCCTCACAGCCAGTTCCTGACAGGAGGAGTATTGCACCGGAAGCAAGCCCAACGCCAGCACCTGAAGATGAGCCTGCCATTTTTGGTCCACAAATTGTAGATGAATCCATTCCTTTTTGCCTTCTACCTGTACACAACAGTATGGACACTCTTTTGAATGACATTGGTGAAGATGTTGTAAATATTCCTTTCCCAGAAGCAATGAAAAAACACAAAAAATGAAAAATTTGAAAAATGCTTTGTCTAATCCTGCCATTATAGAAATCATCCAGAATTTGGTGTTGAATATTCCATTAGTGAAAGCTCTTGAGTACATGTCGGCTGTGAAGAAAGGATTGAAAGAGGCATGCACAACCAAGTGCAGACCGCATCCCCACAACTCCAGAAGCAAGGGCAAGTCTGAAAATCATATCTTTACAATGGCCACCGTTAATGCCATCAGCAACCTCTCGGATAAAAATCCAGATATGGGAGCACCTCTTGTACATTGTCAGATGTTCAATCAGGAGTTTGAACGAACACTTCTCGACAGCAGGTCTTCTATCAACTTGATGCCAGCTTTGCTACTTACAGAATTCAGGCTAGGACCTCTCAAGCCTACAAAGATGATTCTACAGTTCGCAAACAAGTCAGTCAAGTGGCCTAGGGGTCTGTTTGAGGACGTGATCGTCACGGTTCATGGAAAGTCATTCCCGGCTGATTTTGTGGTCTTAGATATGGACGTCCCCTCTCCATTGCTCCTTACCCCAATCATACTTGGAAGACCATTTCTGCGGATATCAAACGCAATAGTGAATTATGAGACGGGAGAAATCACTTTTGGCGTTGGCAACAAAACAATCAGAGTAGAGACCCTGTTTGAGGGGACACCAGCCGAACAAACATCTACATCATGTGCAAGGGTGATTGAGTATGCTGGCGACTACGACTTTCTAGCAGAAATTCAAGATACCGACTTAGTTTTGGATGACAATGAGATCCATGAACTCCTCTACCCCGAGGAGGAAGTGGAGACCGCATTCGAATTTCCCCTTATCGATTAGGATGAGGAACTTACCAATGTGCTGCAAGAGACTGCCGTGGGAGTGATGTGCCTTCAAATCCAAGAGCAAATTTTTTAAGAATCTTTGAATGAAGACGACATCATCGAGGAATTCTATCAGGATTTGAGAGAAGAGGTAGAACCGAATATGGTGGGCACCGAACAGTTGAAAGAATCACCACCTACACTAATAGTTGATGTCACCGCTGAAGCAGCTCAGACCCCGCGAGAGCTAAAACCCTTGCCTTCCAACATGAAGTATGCCTTCCTCGCGGGAGAACAGAACATGTAACCGGTCATCATCAACGCACATCTGACCGAAGACCAAGAATCTCGTCTGATGGAGGTTCTTGAACGCAACCGCAAGGCGATAGGCTGGCGAACTTCAGATCTCCATGGGATCAATCTGTCACTGTGTTCGCATCGCATCTTTCTGGAAGAAGATTGCAGGCCCTCTCGAGAACTTCAGAGAAGATTAAATCCTAATCTGCGGGAGGTCGTTATGAAAGAGATCCAGAAGTGGTGTGATGCGGGATTTATCTATCCCATCTCCGACAGCAAATGGGTGAGCCCTCTACATGTTGTGCCCAAGAAATCAGGGATCACCATTGTGAAGAATGACAAAGGAGAGGAGATCGCGACCAGAGTACCCACTTCTTGGCGAGTGTGCGTGGACTACAGAAGACTTAATCCCGCTACCAAGAAGGACCACTTTCCTTTACCCTTCATCGACCAGATCTTGGAAAGATTAGCCGCGTAGGAATATTTTTGCTTATTGGACGGTTACTCTAGATACAATCAAGTTGCTATTGCTCCTGAAGATCAAGAGAAGACCACGTTCACCTGTCCTTTTAGTACATATGCCTTCAGACGGATGTCGTTCGGGCTTTGCAACGTCCCAGCCACATTTCAAAGGTGTATGCTTGCAGTTTTTGCCGATATGGTGGAAAACTTTCTCGAGGTCTTTATGGACGATTTTTCGGTCTACGGGGATTCATTTGACCAATGTTTGGATTATTTAGACCGAGTCTTACGGAGGTGCTACGAAGTCAATCATGTGCTCTCGTGGGAGAAGAGCAACTTCATGGTGACCGAAGGAATGGTGCTGGGTCACGTGGTTTCTAAACGTGGTATGGAGGTTGACCCAGCAAGATGGACGTGATTTTCTAACTTGAGCCACCTACAAACATCAAGCAAGTCCGGTCATTCTTGGGCCATGTCGGTTTTTACCGACGATTCATCAAGGATTTCAGTAAACTGGCCAGACCGTTGACTGAGTTGCTCGGCCAGGAGAATGAATTTATTGTAGATGACCCAGTGCTCCTTGCCTTTAATCAGTTGAAAGAACTCATCACACAGGACCCTGTCTTACAACCACCGATCTGGACTCAGCCTTTCGAGATAATGACCGACGCATCAGATTATGCCATCGGAGCTGTACTGGGACAGAGGAAAGATAATATACCATTTACGATTCACTACTTTAGTCGAACGCTCGACGAAGCCCAGAGAAACTACACTGTCACTGAAAAGGAGCTACTAGCGGTAGTCTTTACTTTGGAAAAGTTCAGATCCTACCTCCTTGGATCCAAAGTAATAATTTACACTGATCATTCGGCCATTCGGTATTTACAGCAGAATAAGGACGCCAAACCACTTCTCATTCGATGGATCCTTCTCCTCCAGGAATTTGACGTGGAAATCAATGATAAACCTGGGGTAAAGAATGTGGTGGCCGATCATCTGTCAAGGCTTCCTGAGCCGGAATCTCCTGAGCTGAACCTGCAGCCGATCACAGAGACCTTTCTAGAAGAGGCAATTTTGTCTGTCACCTCGCTTCCTTGGTATGCAGACATTGTGAATTATCTGGTGACAAAGAAAATCCCACAAGATTGGCCTAAGTTGAAAATAGATAGATTGTTGTCTAAAATCCATTTCTAACAGTGGGAGGATCCGTATTTGTTTCGTGAGGGAGCAGATTGTATCTGGACAAGGTGCATTCCAAAGGAGGAAGTTCCAAGTGTCCTCGCTTTATGTCATGACCAAGATTCTGGAGGACATCATTTAGGCAAACGAACGACAGCAAAAGTTCTTCAAAGTGGCCTCTGGTGGCCTTCATTATTCAAAGATGCAGATGAGTATGTCAAATGTTCCACTGACTGCCAGAAAATGGGTGGAACCATAGGACTGAGAGACACGATGCCTCTGAAATACATTCAGATCTCATACGTCTTTGACGCATGAGGCATCGACTTTATGGGCCCGTTTCCTAACAGTCAGGGTTATGAATATATTCTGCCTATTGTCGATTATGTAAGTCGATGGGTGGAGGCTATTCCTGCCCGAACTGCCGACAGTAGGATTGTCTGTCGATTTTTGAGAAATCACATCATAGCACAGTTCAGGATTCCCAAGATTCTCATATCTGACGTGGGTAGTCCTTTCATAAATAGAGAGGTGAAGAAGTTGACTCCAGAATTCTGCATTGCACATGGTGTTGCTTCACCCTACCACCCGCAGTCCAATGGCTTAGCTGAATGTTCCAATAGGGAGATCAAGACAATTTTACAGAAGCTTGTATGTCCGGATCACAAGAATTGGTCTCAGCTGCTTGATTCCGTTCTTTGGGCTTATAGAATGACGTATACGTAACCCTATGGAATGTCTCCCTACCGCCTGGTGTATGGCAAGCCATGTCATTTGCCCGTTGAACTCATTCATAAATCTTTATGGGCCATTAACATCTGTAATTTGGACTCCAAGCAAGCAGGAAAGAATAGAAAACTGGATCTTAACAGAGTACTAGAATTCAGAGATTATGCATATGACAATAGCCTGATGTACAAGGAGAAGGTCAAAACATGGCATGACAAGCATATCTGCCGCAAGTCCTTCGATCCAGGTCAGAAGGTGTGGTTGTTTGATGCGAAATTGAAGATCTTTCCAGGCAAATTGAAGAGTAAATGTACTGAGCCGTTTATGTTTAGGCAGGTGCGTGACAATGGAAGTGTATTGATATCCAATCTGTCAGCTGACGCACAACCATTTGTGGTCAATGGACAGCTTCTGAAACCATACCTTGAACATGATACATTCATGGTTGTCGTTGGCTCGTTTCAAGTAATCTATAAAGATGAGCTGGATATCTCCAAAGAGGCAGTGAAAGGCCAAGCACAGCAAAACATTTTTGAATGACTTTTTATCTTTTCTTCTTTTCAATTTTCTTTTATCCTCTTCTACCGACATAATGACATCCCTTTCATCATTGCTACACTTAGGACGTACTTTATCCTAAGTATAGGGGGGATGCGCATCCCGAGTTGTTCATATCCGCGTTCATCTCTTTTCTTCTTTTCCTTTTCTATCTTCTGTATCTATCCAAAAAGTGCCGCCCTTGTAGAAAGTTTTCCATACTTAGGACGTACTTTGTCCTGAGTATAGGGGGGTGTGCACCCCTTGTTCTGTCATTATTTTCGATCCTCTCCATTGTCTCCTCTTCTTCTCTATACTTAGGGATATCTTACCCTAAGTATGGGGGGGGGACAATCTGAGTACGATATGTTCATTCCCACCCTTGACCCTCCCTGCGTTGTGTACAGCCTGCTATACTTAGGCTTATTCGATCCTAAGTATAGGGGGGACGGTCAACTTCTCATTCGTTTATTCATTTGTTCATTCATTTATTTATTCTTTGGACTTGCCTATACTTAGTATGAGTTATGACTTCTCTTTTCTCTCCGATCTATGAGGACATAGCTCAAGCTAAGTATAGGGGGGTCGTATATACTACGTATACACTTTAGCCATAACTCGTACTTTCATATTTTCTTAATAATATGGCTAATAACTCTTTAAATAAGAAACCTTAATAAAAAGGTATTTTGTTCCTCAAATTCTTTTTGTATATACTGATTAATAAATCAGGTGAAAATGTTTTTTGCAAAATGTTTGAAAAATAGTTTGAAAATCCTTGTGAACATTTATTGAAAACTATTTTGAAAATATTTTGTTACATGTTTTCAACCTATGTAAAAATATGTGTTTTGTAAAACTTATTTTCTTTTTGTGAAATAAAATGTTTGAAAAATGATTTGCAAATGGTTTGAAAAATGGTTGCAAAAATATTTTGAAAAATCTATCTATACTGTTTGAAAAACCTTTGCAAAATGATTTTCAAATGTGTGTACATGTTTGCAAAAATGTTTGTAAAAATTATTTTGGAATATAGTTTTCAAAAAATGTGTGAAAAGCTTATGTCAAATAAGATTGAGGAATATATACATTACACCAAAAATCCTCTATATATATGTATAAAATTGACCACTTACCCTTGTAAATTCTTAAAATCCAGTTCTTGTATATATAAGAAGCACTCCCGTGTACATATTTTTCACCTAGTTTTTAGCCAAAACTTTTTGTTTTCAAAATTCCAAAAAACATTTGCAAAAATAAAATCCAAAAACATTTGAAAAATCTTTTTGAAAAAAAAATGCATATGCATCATCATCATGTTTTCAAAAATCCATAAAAAGTTCAAAATTTTTGAAAATTGCATCACAAAAATATTTTCTGCATTGCAATGCATAGCATTCGTATTTTTTGGATTGAGTTTGATAGTTGAACAAGTCTAATAAATCCGGAGATTGGAGCTTGATTGGATCTTAAAATCTACCTAATAACAGAAACCTTATAGGAACTGGGTTTTAGGTACTTCTGGTCTAGTTGACTTAATTCTTTGAGGATCACAAGACTTAATTCAATGGATTCTTGACTACCTAAGTAGAGTATTTCGGAGCACACGCACGACTCTTGTTGATAATGACCTAACTTGGACACCTGCACCTTTCACATGGCTCGACTCAGTTGGAGTGGTGAGGGGATTGGATTTGCCGGTATGAGACGCACACAAGTGGAAACATTTGTCCTCCTCTAGGGATGGAAGTGCACCCCAACCCATCCTGTGATGAGGAAGTCTAAAGACAGAAGGCTGTGGGTTGCGATAAAGCTTCAACAGAGGGATAGTCTACTGGCTCAAGAGGAAAAACTCCTTATGTAAATGTTGTTGTATATATTGTTTAAAAAAAGAGAAAAAAAAATGTTCAGGCACGTACAAAAATAAAAAGCATGCAACGTATGTACAAATGTGTAAAGTCAATAAGCAAGCTTGAGTTCCAAAGTCAAATATGTAAGCCTACAGTAGGATGACTTGACTGCACTGGTCTTGCATCCCAGGATAGGTAGCTACACGGCCTACCGTCCATTCTTCTCTCCACCCCCTCCTCTTGAGCTGTTTGCCACTTGAACTTAGAAGGGAATACCCCGCTCCTCGACGATGGAGATATTGGATTGGGGAATCATTGGGTTGTCGTATTGGAGAAGTCAGTTTCTTTGTCATTTCAGTTGGGGAGATCCACCATCACTTACACTGTACGAGTCAGACTCATAGTCGTAAGAGTTTGCGTATGAATTGAGATATTTCTGACCTGGCTATTGAGGAGACTTGAACAGAGTTTTGGGATTCTCAAGGACTGTTGAATTTTAAATCGGTTCTCAATAAGGTTCCGCCCGCATTAAAATTCCAAAGGTCCAACTTAAGCTCCAAACTTTGATTTTGTGAAGACAAGTTTGACAATTATATTTAGTCCATCTTTCTTCTTTTTCTTTTCTTTGTTTTTCTTTTCTGCACTTATTGCATAAGTGTTTGCTAGGGACTAGCAAAGGAAAGTATAGGGGGATGATGAATCCACATTTCATCATCTTTAATCTATCATTTTGGCCTTAAAAATCCAAGTAAATGTGTGTAAATAGCGTTAATTCATGCATTTTATCATCTATGCATTTGTGTATAAATTGTGCATTAAATATTGTTTTTAATGCCAAAATTATAGAATAAAGAAAAGAAAAGAAAAAGAAAAAAATATTATAAATATTTTATGACCCGAAACTCTGAGACCTAGGCATCTCGATGACTAGGTCGACAAGGAATAAAGTAGAGGGAGATAAGGGCCAAAATACCAATAAAAATCCCATTCATTTCATTCATTCTTTATTAACTTTGGGACCTATTTTTGGTTCCACTTTTTATACATCAAATAAAGAAACTTTGTACATGAAAGTTGTAGATAATTAAATAAAGAAATATACAAAATTTATTTCACTAAAAAATAATGTACAGATAAAAAGTTATGGTCTGAATAAAAATCAGAATCCCAACTTCCCGGACCCGTATATCACAGATGAAAACTCCAAATGCAGCAAACTCAACTTTAATTATATATAATTTAAAATAAGCTATTTTATGGCGGTGGTTTCACATTTGGCGGGGCTACGGTTTCAAAGTTGAGTTTTGGACCCACATTGTATATCTGTACAGATTAAAATATTCAATTTATTATTTATCCATTAATTTTGTATTTTTATATTTTTTATAATTTTGTAAATATTATTTATAATATATTTGTACTTTAAAACCAGAATCAGAATCTAAATACAACTCTAAATAAAATACTTGTATATTAAATACATAGGCATTATACCTATATACATACCTATATAAACTATACTTATAATTTATTCAATAAACAAACTACATCATAAAATTAAAATAAAAATATATTTATGTATATAAAAGTATTTTACACATATATACAATAATAAACAAAATTAAATAAATTAAAATACACAAAATAAGAATAAAATAGTAAAATACATAGGAAATATACCTATAAGGGGTATAACAGGTAACGTATAATAATACACATCATAAAAATAATTAAAAATCATAATAAAATAATTCATAAATTAATAAACATTTTTTATTTTGTAACAAAATTTAATTAATCCATTTTCTATTTTTAGACGATTTTTTGAAATAATTTTAGGGGATTTTTCCTTGTTGGTCCACGTGGACCAACCAGGTTGGTCTGACAGTTGACCTCGGTCAACTGTCTGACCTCCTCCCTTAGACCTGTCAAAGAGTCGTTTGTCTCTTCTTCATGGATTTTTCGAGGTCTTATATTTCACCTATTGAGGTTGAGACCTTCTGCAAACTTGTTGCTCGAAGACCCATGAATCATGCCCCTATCTTAGATCGGTCTTTGGACCCAAGATTCGTCAGATACGCTTCGATCGTTGAGCCCACTCGACCATGTTTCAAAACAGCCCCGTCGACTTCCTGTCCTCTTTGATCCCTCTTCCTCCATCATTCCCGACTTTTAGGACCTCCTCCGAGTTCCTGGTGACAACAGCAACTCAAGGACCCCTAGCACGTGGAGTTTGGAGTTGAATCGAGGTGTATCCATGCCCCTCGCCGGAGCGCCGCCTACAGCCCCTGCCGGTGAGCCTTACCCCCTTCTTTTTCCCTTTTCTCGTAGCTTTAGCTTAGTGTAATCTCTCCTAGTGGCAGTTTAGGGTTTACTAGTGTTAATCACCGTGAATCTTCAATCAAAGACCACGGCGGAGCTCCGCTCTGCCACCGATGTTACGCCTCATCCAACCGTTGAATCGACTCACTTCCACCTTCATCAGCTTCCCATTCTCCTCCTCTCGCCCCGACGCATCTCCATACACCTCGATCTCGCTCAGATCGAGATCACTGAGCTCCTTCACCGCCGATCGCTGGAGCCACCATACCCGAGCCACACTCCACCACCATTTAACCCGAGGACACCCCCAGTCGCCTCGCCTGGTTTTTGCGCTTCTAACCCTGCAGGTCAGAGCCCAAGAGGAGGCACTATCGAGCCTCGACAACTCGGGGAAGCACCTCCCAGGTCGCTGCCACCGTCTGTCTTCATCTCGTCGTCTCAGGCTCGCCCAAGACCTCCATTTGACGCGGAGGGGCCCCAGGATCGTTTTTCCATTGATCCTAGGGCCGGAGAGGCCGTGTGTCGGCCGAATTCACTCTCCAAAGCTCACTGGGGAGAGTGTTCTTCGTGAACCTCTCTCTACCGTTGGATCAGGAGCACCCTCCAGTACGCACAGGAGCCGTCAGATCTTCAGCACCCTCCACCGTCGGATCTCGTCGCGGGATCCAATCTTGGACGTCCGTGCGAAGTGCCATCGGGCCACCAGATCAGGCCACGTGGATAGGTGGGTCGCCCTCGACCGCACGATCTTCATCTTGTGTATTTTGCACTTTCAACCCAAGAGTTTTTGTATTTACGTTTTAGCCCTAAAACTTTCATATGCTGTTTAAAAATATTTGTAATAATTGCACTTAGGTCCCTGAACTTCTTTTATTTCCACTTCAGTCCTCGGCCATGTCACCTCACTTGACCGGGCCACGTGACTTTGGGCATTTTGCAGTTTTGATCCCGAACTTTCATGTATTTGCAGTTATACCCCTGTGCGTAGTGATTTAAATATATTTCTGGGATAATTGCATGTTTGTCCTCCTAATTTTTAGTATTTGCAAATATTCTCCTGTGAACAATAGATCACGTGCTTCGCGCATGTATTTTTGGTGACATTTGCACCCAATCCCCTAGATGTTTTTACAATTGCACTTATACCCCTACTAGGCTTAGGATTTTTGTGTGTTTTCTCTATTTATATCACGCATCATTAAAGTGCCAAAAATTTCACAAAAATTATTTTAAGCTCCTGTTAACTTGCACTTTCACGCCATAGTTTTGTATTTTTATTTTATTGCATTTTAGCATTTATTAAAAATCAAAACTAGGCATTAAAGCTACTATATAGCTTAGAATAAACCAAAAAAATTACAACACCTTAAAAAATTCCGAAAAAATCACCTACTGTGTATTTTAGTGTCTATTAGTGTCAATCTAAAAATTACTAAAAATTTCAAAACCAAAACCCTAAAAATAAGAAAATACCTTAAAACTTCAGAAAAATCTAAAAAAATTATAGAAAACCTCAAAAAATGCAAACTCAGTTCCTGTAGGTTCTCTACTTTCTTATCTTTATTTTAAAATTAGTTTGGACAATTTCTGTGGCTGCTTGATATTTTTTATTCATATTTTACTTACAGTAAGTAGTTAAGTCACTGTTTGCCTTTATTTTGCCATTTAATAATACCAAAAAGACTTTGAAAAATACCCAAAAATCACAAAAACAGTAAAAATTTATAAAAAAGACCAAAAATATTTTTTTTTCTGAAGTTTATAGTATTTGTAAATATATTTTTTTAAATACCTTAGTACCTCCTTTCTTATATTATATATCTATTCCTATATTGAAAAAGAAAATATAAAAAATATAATAAAATAAAAAAAATCAGAAGATCAAAATACAAAATTATAAAATAAAAAAATTTAAAAATAAAATAAAAAAATATAAAATTAAAACCCACAAAAAGGTCCAGATTAGCTAAGTAGTCTATTAGACCTAGGAGTTGACTTTTTGCCTACACTCAACACCTTTGTTTCCTGCGTTCGACCCCTACTTGCTTGCCATTGTACATTTTTAGTAGGGAATAATAAATTTTAATCCTTGCTCTTGATTGATTGATTGTGTGGGTTAATTGTTGACAAACGGGAAGGCTTGAGTAGTCGCATCAGCGACAGTGAGTCTGACTTGTCAGACAACTATTTAGCGGCTCTCGCATTTTCATTTTTCAAGACCCTTCAGCATATGGAAGCTCTTCTTGGTATATAACTTGAACTAAATCACATCTAACAGTAAGATGGCATGCTCAAGATACAATTTTAACAATTATTCGATGACAAGCCAGATATGATAATGCTACCGTTGTCAGGTACATTTTTCTGAATGAAAGGCCTAAACCACTTGCTCTTCAGTTTTCCTGGAAATAGCTTTAACTTTACATCAAATAACAACACCTTCTGATTCAGCTCAAAGGTCTTTCGTCTTTTATCATGCCATCGCTTGACCTTTTCATTGTCTATATTGTTGTTGGCATACACGAAGTCTCTGAATTCCAAAAAATGATTCAGGTCCAGCTTTTAGTTCTTCTTGGCTTCTCTCTGTCCAGATTGCATACATTGATTACCTACAAGGATTTATGAATGAGTTCTATGTGAACATGGCATGGCTTTCCATAAAACCAGGCAATATGGAGACATGCCCAAAGGGGTCTTGTACATTGTGAGATAAGCTCAAAGAACCAAGTCAAGCAACTGTGACCAGTTCTTATGATCATGACGTACAATTTTTTGCAGGATAGTTTTGATCTCCTTATTTGAACACTCTAACAAGCCATTAGTATGTAGGTGTTAAGGAGATGTGATGCGGTATTGTATTTCATACTCCTTGGTTAGCTTCTTGACCTCTATGTTGATGAAATGGCTTCCCACGTCTGATGTCAATATCTTCAGAATCCCGAACCACACAATTATGTTATTCTTGAGGAATCGACAGACAGTGCGATTGTATGCAGCTCGAGAGAGAATATCCTCCACCCATCGATGGACATAATAAACTTCTAATAGGATGTACTCATAACCATGATTGTTCAGAAATGGGCCCATGAAATCGACACCCCATTCATTAAAGACATCTTAAATCTAAATATACTTAAGAAGCTTGGTATCTCAGGAATTGATGGTTCTACCCATCTTCTGATAGTCAGTACATCCTTTGACAAAATTAGTAACATCTTTGAAAAGAGTCGGCCACCAGAGGTCGCATTGAAGAACCTTTGCTGATGTCCTCTTTCCGGAATGGTGTCAACTAGATTCTAACTTATGGCAATGGTTCAAGACACTCATATACTCCTCCCTAGGAATGCATCTTCACCATATGTAAACCGCCCCTTCATAAAACAATTAAGGATCCTCCTACTGGTAAAATGGATATAAAACATGAATTTGTCGCGAAACTTCCTTGGCGACAAGGTAGTTGACAATATTGGCATATCAGAGGAGCGAAGTGACTCACAATATGGCTTCAACTGGGAAGGTATCTGTCATTGGAATCATATCCTGCTAAGGAGTGTCAATCTTTATAATTATAAAAAGGTGATATGCCACCACATTTTGACTTGAGGTTTGTCTCGTATCTTGAGGTCAAACTCTTGGAGGAGAAGAATCCAATGAAGTAAGCATGAATTTCCGTCCTTCTTGATATGTAGGTACCAGATGGCAGAATGGTCTATGTAGATGATCACCTTCGAGCTAAGTAAATGGGACCTGAATTTTTCTAGTGTAAAAACTACATCTAGCAGCTCTTTTTCTATCATAGTGTAATTCCTTCGGGCTTCATCTAGAGTTCTGCTAGCGTAGTGAATTGCAAATGACCATCCATCCCATCATTGTTCCAATAAAGCTCCAATGGCATAATCAGATGCATTTGTCATTATCTCAAATGGTAGAGACCAATCTAGTATTGTAGGATAGGAGCATGGGTGATGTTTTTTTTCAGCTGGTGAAAAGCATGGAGCACTATACCATTTACAATAAACTCAGTGTCCTTGCCTAATAGTTTTGTCAACGGTCAGTCAATCTCGCTTGTCTTTGATAAATCTTCGGTAAAACTGACATGCTCCGAAAATGACCATACTTGTTTGCAGGTCGACCTCCATTCCTCGCTTGGAAATGACATGACCTAACATGATTCCTTCAGTGACCATGAAGTGACTCTTCTCCAAAGAGAGCACAAGGTTAATCTCGTAGCATTGCTAAAGTACTCGGTCTAGATAAGTCAAGCATGGATCAAAGTTATCACCAAAGATCAAAAAGTTGTTGGACATGCAAGCCCACAACGAGCAATTATGCAATAAATGTTATTGCAAATATCATTCCCTGATCAGAAATGAAGAATAACCAATTTGCATAATAGGTCCCTTAGTACAATTAGGGTTATGTACCATGGTCGTCTTGATGATCATACAGCTATTGATTCAGTTATTGAATCATAGAGGCTGGTGCTTGGATGAATATCTAAAGAGTTAGATTGAGAACTCATAAAGCACCGTCAAATGATTATTAAGAGTTGATCTCCAGCCTGAGTTGGAGATGGCAATCCTTTCTTAGTTAGGCTGATATCTGACTGACCTCTTGATGAAGGTCCTCTGCATAGGAATAGACATTCAGAGGTGTCAGATTAATTAGGTCAAAGAGTTGACTTAACGAGATCGAGATAACCAAAGTCATATATCATATGCTGTCATGATATAGGCACGTATCCTCTGACCAGAGACAGATGTGTTACTATATGTCTGAGTATGTACATTTGGTAGACCAATAGGTTGATGACCTACACATGGTTTATAAACGGCACGTTGGTGTGCATGCAAGGGCATATGAGTAATACAATCTCTCAAAGGGATCATACATGTTCATTACTTAATAGGAAGACATGAGCTCACTCATGAGATACTGGGAAGAATCCAATTCCGTGCACGGTCGTCTCGCTTTGGAAGCTTGACTGAATTTGTAGGTTTGATATATACTTTTGGAAAGTATATGATCAACACCTGGTTGTGATTTACGCTTTTGGAAAGTATATGATCGATACCAACTCCCAATAGTCAAATAAGAAACTTAATGATAAATCCCTAAAGTAGAGAGTGTAAAATTGATCTTATACGTCGGGATAATTCTGGGTCTTCCAGTATGCAGGATGTACAGGTATTGGGAATATTTGAGGGTGATGTGATCATAAATGGTTGTGTAACCATGATGCTTCCATTCGTAGGGAGTGATGAAACGGGTCGGGATTTTAGTGACTCCTCTCAGTGGAGAAGTAATCTGGTCTTAGTCCAAATGTTGGACATTGATCTGAATGTGATTCAGATGCAATGAGAAGATTAGATTTGCAGTCTTGATTTAATCAAGCGTCTATGAGAGGCCCAAGATCTGGATTTGAGATGTGATCTCAATATCCAAGTCACTATACGTGGAACAATACAATCGCCCTATCCTTATCTCCAAGTATTAGCGGAGAAAGCGCATTATCCTTGAAAGAGTTCAGGATAATTTCATTGTTGATATAAGTATCCAAGCATTGAGAAAATGGATAATTAAATGTGATTTAATTATCATGATTAATATGAAATCGATTCATATTATAAAGAGAGCTATCTTATATAATTAAATGTGATTTGATTATCAAATATATAAATAATGTGAATGTGATTCATATTATTTGGGCACATGAGAATAGAGATCTAATAAGATTAAATGTGATTTAATTATCATGGATATGAATGTGTATAGCACTATCCATACTAATCATATATATTATAAATGTGATTTATAATATATAAGAGAGAGCAATTTGTTATTTACATTTGTTAATTAAATATTAATGTGAATTGGATTTACATTGGACAATTAATTGAAAATGTAATTCACATTTTATTTTTGGCTGTGAATGTGATTCATAAATTTCTAATGGTAATATTACAATGTTCACAAAATAGATTGGATTTATTTTTGTGAAATACTTTGCAACAAAAGTTATTGCAAATATTGGAGAGAATCATGAGATAATGTAATCTCATGTAATAGGAGAGAGGCATCCACCTTCCATAAAGGAAGAGTGGATGGCCACAATTCCTATAAGGAATATGGTGACCGTCCACCCTCCTTATGGAAGGAGGCTTGCCTCCTTCCTATTTCTCTAATGGAGATTGAGTTGATATAAATCAAATTATATTCAATATATATTTGATTTTATTAAATTTATTGTTGTTGGTTTTTACCAACACAAATCTTGGCCATTAAAAGATACACAAATCAATGTGAGCCATTGGATTTGTGTTGTCCATGGATTGAGATCCTTGGATCCCAAAATAATATGAAAGGAGAGGCACCCCTTTGTGCAACATCGCCGTTATGCTGCCCGATCATTTGCTCGTGGATCTCCTTCTCCTTCGGTGCGCCTCGCTCGAGAAGAAGGCACTAGATCTTGTATGTCGAGATCAGGAAATTCGCCACTTGGATCATCAACATGGATTGTGAGAAAGCATGCGTTTCATCAACACGCTCGCAAGTGTTTCCTCTGTCGGATTAGACTTGAGACAGGAGGTCTCTTCGTTTAGAGACTCGATCGCAACCATGCTTCAAGAGGTGATCCTATTACTTGTTTGTGGTTTAGACGAAACGATCTGAGATGTGTTCTCGGATAATGTGGTTTCTTCACATGAAAAATTTTAATTTCCATTGCCTAGAGCAACTAGTGCGACAAGTCACTCTCGATCGCATACGATGCGATCCTCACGCTTCCGTGATGCGATTAAGTATTATCCCATATCCTTCAAGTGGTATCAGAGCCTTAGGTCGAAGGTTTTGGATACGATCCGTAAACCTAGGACGACTTGGGTACGTTAAGGTTGCGAAAGTTTTTAACACATTTCATTTTCGCACATCAGTTTACTGAACAAATTCAGCCCTGTTTAAAATGTTTAAACACGAATTAATCATTTGGATTTTGTTCCCCATTAAATAAGGAAACCATAGGATCTGAGTTACGTAATTTGGATTCCGTTTGCTCGAGATATGGTTGTTTTAATGAACATTTATTCACTATTGCGTGAAATGCGAATCTTAACATGATTAATGAGTTAATTACTATTTTTATCCGCCTTGAAATCCGTGAAATATTACTTAGATTCTGCTATAAATCAAATTAGCAATCTCAAGAAACTGATTTTGCATAATTTGGATTTGTTTTGATTGAGATATGTTAATTTTAGTAAGTAGGGGTCACTGCTGAAATTACATTCCTAATCAAGAACCAAGTGATTGCCAATTACTAAATTAATTGTTAATTTCATGAAATAATTATGGAAAATATTTGAAAAATATTTAATAATGATTATTTCCTTAATTGACTTGGCCTCAACAAATAAAATGATTAGGTTTGATATAGATCATAATTAGAAACCCAATCAACAAACAACTTGCTTGAATAGGATTGGGAATTTGGTTAGCAAATTTCCTTATAATCAAAATTGTTTTGATTATTACAATATGGTATAATTTCAGTTGAAGAACCGATGATCATCTCAAGTACAAAGTGATTGGCTCAGCATTATTTTTTCCCGAGGTGGATATGGTGTCTAGTCCGGGAGCGTTGGGGTAGCGGGTCGCACCGGTTGCGGTCCGTCCCACTCCTGCCAGTACTAGCCATGATAACGGGTAGGGAACAAATGATGTCTGAGAGATCATGATGTATTTTTTTAATTATTAAAATTCTAATTAATACATACTTTGAGATATTACTATATATTCAAGTAAAAATCAAATTTATTGATTGAACTGGATTGATAATTAGTTTAATGTGATTAAGTTAATTATATCCAATTAAAAACACTCTATTATGAATAGATGTGTATTTCCCTTGGAATAATAAATTATATGAATATGATTCATAATAATTAATTAAAATTTTAATATGAGGTGGAGGATCACATAAGTGACATCCATGGTCTCCCATCAAGGCGAAGGGTTCCGTCGCCAGATATTGTATGTAGGAGACGCCTGTCCGAAGTGACAGCTCCTGCATATGATCCATTTGGATCGGGCTCGTTGCTTCTTGAAAGAGTAAGGACGTATACGTAGTGACCCCAATATCGGGTCCTCATATTATTGGGGTGATATTGGATTGCACATATCAAGTTGTATTCATGTTGACGGTTGGTTCAATTAATGACGGGTCAACATCACCTTAGGGGTGGTGGATTCGGGTGTTAAAGATCGAATTGGGAAATGCAAGTTAGACTTGCAAGGCGAAATGTGTTCCCTCTTCTTTTTATCCGAGTTGAAGGTTCTCATATTATTGGGATGTAACAAAGTTAGAAAGGAGATCCCATATCTTGCTTAAGATATAATGGTAAGCATATCTCTTACATTGAAAGTGATTAAGGGAATTAACTTTCATTGTTGACATGGTAAGATAACTTTGATATTAAAACTCCTAAATCAAAGTAAAATATGTATATATGTATATATATTTATTTAAATATGCAAATTTCTTATTTCAAATAACCCTTCATTAAACCCCACTCAATTGTATATACTCAATAATAACCGGTATAATGTCATGGATTGGATCCATGATTAAGATATTGTACTTGCAGTAGGACACATACTGTATGTGGTTGCAATGTCCAAGTTTCCTCATAATAATGAGGAGTGACAATTAAATAGATAATAGGACTAGAACCCTAGGGTTTGTATGTCTCTATAATTCTTGATCTCATCGAATTTACTTTTGAAGTGACATGTCGATAATGATCATAATTATCAAATAATCCTTGAAAAATCTAATAAGATGTTCTGGCATACATATGTGCTCTCGACATATAATCATGAATGACATGGTTCTCTGCATTATGCAGAATGATGGCTCTATCGGAGATGATGTATTCAAATTGTTTGAGTACCCACCTTAACCTATGTTTTAAGAGGTTAAATGGATGTAGATACGATGAGTGTCATCATTCTACTATCTATACTTTAGTCATTCATGAAGCTTCATAATATTCAGATTATATGAATTGAATGAAGCATGTATAAATACCCTTATATTGAAATTTTTGATTTCAACATAAGAGATCCTTTGTCTTGATCAATGGTTGTTTATAGATAAAGGGAGCGCAGTGGAAGCATGGATTGGACCCAAGTAAGAAGTATAGTCAAAGAGTTGATTGTACTTCTGTGACTTCCATATGACATCAAAAGAGTTGGATGAATGCCAATATTGTAATAAGTTGATGTGTTGATTGTATGACTATCAAATCTATCTAAAATCCTTAGAGAAGGAATCAGATAGTACATCAGAATAATATACATATAATCATTGAAATTGACTTACTTATTTGATAAGATAAAGTCTAATAAGTTTATCTCAATCTTTTAGTGACACTTGCAATTGGTTGCATATGTATTAGAATATTAGAAATTTGGTCTTAAGGTTTAATGGTCATCCATGTTGGAAGTGATGCAACTGTTGCAAAAATTTCCATTGGATCAAAAGACTTCATATTTTTAGTGGGAGCCCTTAGTCTTAGAGAATGTCTCTGTGACCTGGATATTAGAATACACTCAGTTTATTTCTAAATGTTGGGAATAAGCATGAATTCTTGAATAGACCTATCATAAAGAGTTATGATGGGGATATTTCAGATAATAATCTAGCATCTAGTGGACTCCACTAAATTAATAAATTAATGAATGGTTCATTAAGATTTCTAATACTGAAAAATTGAACCTTTAAAGATCAATGGTAGAATGAAGATCATTTTACAATGATATGGCATCAAGCCTTGGATATTTCTCTATTGATGTGATCAATAGACTAATAAGAGATGAAACTTTGGATTGTCTAAATGTTCAAATCTTACATACTTGTGAATATTATATTCAAAAGTATAAATGTCCAATACACCCTTCTGTGGAATGGTGAAAGATATCAAGGTATTCAAGATCTCATACATATTGATGTATGTGAATCATCTATATCAGAATAAACATAATGGATATGTCATATCTATTGATGATTATTTGTGAAATGAGATTTCTTCTCTTCACCAAGAAACCTTTGAAATGTTCAAAGATTTCACAATTTTGGTTTAGAACCAAAGTTTAAAAGAAGATGAAATGAATTTTATCTAACCAAGTTAGCTTGTACCTATTAGTTGAATTCGTAGAATATCTTATGGAGATATGTCTTATCTCACTCCTCCTGATGAACCTAAACTCATTAGAGTTGTAGGGAGATACAAATGGATCATCTGTGTCATGATCTTATCAATGATGAATCTTAACATAATTATCTCTTAGTTTCCAGGTATATATTTGTAGTAGAGACTACAGTATATATCCTTAATAAAGTTCCATGCAAGTAAGCTAGAATCTAGCACCTGAGAGTGCCACTTCATTAGAAAAATAAAGGATGGTATTGGATACCTACATTATGACCTTGAGATTCTTAAAAGATCTCATCTTTGAGAATGTGATTCTTATAGGATGACTTTCTTGAGAATCGAGAAGAAAATGAAGTGAAGGAACTCATTTAATCTTGAGATGAAAATGAGGCTCCTGAAATCAGAAACTAAATAGACAATTAAAGATGAAACACTAATAGCTCTTCAAATAAGTTCGAAGATGGATTCCATGTGTCGA
The DNA here is from genome assembly GCA_037367405.1 of Ottelia alismoides. Lineage (NCBI taxonomy): Eukaryota > Viridiplantae > Streptophyta > Magnoliopsida > Alismatales > Hydrocharitaceae > Ottelia > Ottelia alismoides. The sequence goes on from JAZKJV010010891.1 coordinate 199,010, forward strand.
TTGAATCTGACAATGATCTGACTTCATGTGATGAAGCTTCCGAAGATCATAGCATGGAAAGATGGATGTTAGCAATAAAGTCTAAAGTTGACTTCATATACAAGTGTTGTATATGGACCCTCGAGGATCCACCTATAAGGTTAGACCCATTAAGGTGCAAATGGATCTTCAAGAGAAAGAGGGAACCTGATGAGAAGGTAGAGACCTTCAAAGCACGGTTCGTAGCCATGAGCTACACACCGAAGAGAAGACATCGCTTGCGATGAGACTTTCTCTTCAGTGACCATGCTTGAATCCATCAGAATATTGCTAACTATAGCTACATAACTTGACTATTGCATTTTTAAGATGTAAGTCAAGATTGCATTCCTCTATAAATGCCTCTCTGAGGATATTCACATGAAGTATCCCCAGGGCTTCATTGTTAAGGAAAGAAATACGTGCAAGCTAAAGAAATCCTTCTATTGACTTAAATAAGCTTCTTGTAACATATGATTTGATGAAATTATAAATGGTATGATTTCAGATAGAATCTTGATGAACCATGTGAAGCTTAGTGGGAGTGCCATTGTGTTCATCATGCTAAATGTAGATAATATCCTAATCATTTGGAATGATATAAGGATGATAATAAGTGTTTTATGATCTGGATATTCCATACCTTGAGATATGATCTCAAATATTCCTCTTGGATCTTAGTTCTGAAGGTGTTCAGAAGCAAAGAGAAGAGGATATTGGGACTGTCACATCTGTAGTGCACCTTGGACATGTTCCATTCCTGGAAATTCCAAGAGGGCTTCCTTTTTTTAATATACTGTACTGATCTATCTAAAGGGATATCACCTCAAAGAGTTGAGGAAGTGAATGCTAGAACTGCTTGCACTTGTGCATCAGTTACGAGAAGCTGAGTATATGCTAGATGTGTACAAGAGCCAGATGTATGCCATGCATTGGGAGTAGTAAAATGTTACTAATCCTACTATAGAGATAAAACACTTGATTACAATAATAACAATATCTTCAAAGATGATGAAACTTAGAGATAGTGATCTCAAAGTCTTATCTTCAAAGTTTAAGACCTTGTAGACAGTGATCTATAAGGGTCTTAACTGTAGATACCTTAGGAGATAGAGATCTCCAGGAATAAAGGTATTCTGATAAGGAATATAGGAATACTTGTTATAATAATTATTGAGGTGTAGTGTCAAGGACACTATGACTAATATGATTGAGTATTGGTTGCATAAGATGCAACATTCGCATTAAATGCGAACACTGTTACTAGGAGATATACAAGTGCCATAAAAGGACATGGCATAGTCCTTTGGGAACAGTGTGACTGATCAGCTTACCTAGATATTTTCTAAATAGCCTAGATTGTCACATGAGTGTGGGTTTAAATGATTAGACCATTAATGGCTCTTTGGGCTAGTGGGAGATTGTTGGACATGTGAGCTCACGGTGAGCCATTATGCAATAAATGTTATTGCAAATATCATTCCCTGATCTGGAATGAAGAATAAACCATTTGCATAATAGGTCCCTTAGTACAATTAGGGTATGTAGCATGGCCGTCTTGATGATCATACAGTTGTTGATTCAGTTACTGAATCATAGAGGCTGGTGCTTGGATGAATATCTAAAGAGTTAGATTGAGAACTCATCATGCACTGTCAAATGATTATTAAGAGTCGATCTCCAGCCTGAGTAGGAGATCGCAATCCTCTCTCAGTTAGGCTGATATATGACCGACCTCTTGATGCAGGTCCCTTGCATAGGAATAGAAATTCGGAGGTATCAGATTAGTTAGGTCAAAGAGTCGACTTAACGAGATCGAGATAACCAAAGTCATATATCGTACACTGTCATGATATAGGCATGCATCCTCTAACCGGAGACAGATGTGTTACTATATGTCTGAGTAGGTACATTTGGTAGACCAATAGGTTGATTACCTAAACAAGTTCTATGCACTGACGCGCTGTTGTGCATGCAAGGGCATATTAGTAATATGATCTCTCAAAGGGATCATATAGGTTCATTACTAAACCGGAAGACATGATCTCACTCATGAGATATAGAGAAGAATCAAATTCTGTGCACGGTGGTCTCGCTTTAGAAGCTTGACTCAATTTGTAGGTTTGATATATAGTTTTGGAAAGTATATGATCAACACCATGGTATGATATATGCTTTTGGAAAGTATATGATCGATACCAACACCCAATAGTCAAATGAGAAACTTAATGATAAATCCCTAAAGTAGACAGTGTAAATTGATCTTATACTTTGGGATTATTCTGGGTCTTCCAGTATGCATGATGTACAGGTGATGAATACCCATTCATCACTCTTTATTCTTATCTTTAGCTACAAAAACCTATGCAAATGCATGTAGATATGTGTAAATAGGCAAAGTTAGCAAAAGCATGCATGTTTGTAAAAATAAATAATTAGCATGTTTTTGTGCAAAAATAAAAGAATAAAGAAGAAAAAGAAAAAGAGGGAAATATTTAGAATAAATATTGAGCAACCTAACCCAAGGGAGGGCTCAGCATGGGCCTGACCGCATAAAAGCCACAAGTAGAGGGAGATAGGGGCTCATGTGTAAATATTTATGTGAATAAATAAAATAATATTTCCTCAACCAAAAATATATTTGTATATACTGTGTATATATTTAGAAACCATTAAAAACAAAATAAAAATCTAAAAATTAAAACCCAAAAAAGAACCTTCCACCATGTACATAGACCACCACCCTTATTTATTTCACCTTATAAATACACTTATTTATTTTCAAATCTTTTTGTAAATATTCCTTTTTATGTTTTGTAAATAAAATAAATAAAAAGAATTAAAACAAAAATCAAATAAAAATAACAAAATTAAAAATACAAAAATACCTTGTATATATACCATGTACATAAATATATATAACTAATTATCTAACCCATGTATATAAATAATAAAAATAAAGTAAAAATAGCCTTTTTTCCTAATTTTATCCTATATATAAATAAAATATAAAATGGGAATAAAAATATATAAAAATAACCAATTAAAAATCAAAATTAAAAATCAATATAGTGTATATATACCTATGTATAGCTAATATGTGAATACCTTATTTTCATTTCCAAAAATTAATTAAAAATCACAAAAAATAGAAAAAATTAAAACAAACATTTTCATGTTTTGAGTTTTGAAAATTCGGCCATTTAAGGCCCCAAAAAAATCAAATAAAACTTGAATAATTGGCGGGCTCTGATTGGTCCACGGGGGATTGTTGACCCCCGGTCAACACCTCCCCCGGGACCACCAGAGCCCGGGTCCTGTTCGCGGACCCAACTTTGCCCAATTACTCCCACCAAACCCGACCTCCATTTGGCCTAATCCCAGATCCTAATCGTCCCCCAGGTATCCGGGAATCTCGCCCGACATCCCTCTTTGGGATCCGCGCTTCACCTCGCCCTACCCGATCGAGTCTTCCCGGACCTGCACCCACTATAAAGCCCGAGCTCCGCCGCACTCTCGCGCTATCTTTGGCTACCCATTCTCTCTCCAGTGAGCTCCATCGAGACGAGCAAGGTGACAGCTTGCCCCCGCCGGTGTTGCAGCGAGGAGGAGGTGACTGACCATCGATCCGGCCGCGTTTAGCAGCCGTGCTCCGACGACCATCCGGAGCTCGAGCCTCGGGAGTGGACGGCCCTTGAGGCGAGGACCAGGAGCTAGCTGAGCTCCACCACAGTCTACAGCACCACCCAGGTATCCATTTCGCCTAGCCATTTAGTTTAATTTTCGATTTCGCCCAAATCCATCCTCCGACGTGTTCCCCTGATTCCGGCTATCTCGTGCATTATTTCGATCATCAGAACCCCCACACACCTTCGCCGTTCCTCCACGCACGTTCTCCGCCCACTCGTTCAACCCAGCTCGCCCCGGAGCTGGGAGTCGAGCTCCACCGTCTCCGCCTCGCCGGAGCTCCTTCGCCCCACCGCACCGTTCACCGTCACCTCGTTTCCTTGGATCGAGGCACTTTTCCCCTCGACCCAGCTTTCTTTCTGTGCAGGTCTTCAGGCGAATCGACCTCATCTGGAGGTCGAAGTTTCAGAGCACAGCAGCTCCAGCTACTCGACGTCGCCGGAGCTCTCCTGAGCTCCTTCCTTCCATCGGAGCATTGCATTGGGTGCGGAGCTTCTCGAGGAAGCTTTCCCGCACCTCAGGAGCGGTCGACGAGGACTACAGCGCACGCAGGAGCCCGGCGAAGCTCGCCGGCCGCCAGTTCTTCCACCATCTTCGTCCACCGTCGGATCGGCCTCGACGCTCCAGTTCAGATCTCGACCGTTCATCTACGGAGCCGCACGGACCATCAGATCTTCAGAGGCTCGATCTCCACCGTTGAGCGACGAGGTTAAGCCACCACGCACGAGGACCGTCTGATCTCACACGTGGCTGCACCTCGCCCATCCGATCCGAGCCCGGAGACCTTCGAAGACCCACGTCGCATCTTCACCGTTCGATCAGACACGTGGATACGCACCGGCCGTCGGATCGACTCGAGGGCTTCAACGTCGCCACTCGTTACCAGCCGTTCATCCAGCCACGTGGCATCCATCCGCCCCTCGACATTAATAAAAGGGGTAATTTCTCTTTAGGCCCCTTTACTTTATGCAGTTAGTTTTTAGTCCTGTAAATAAGTAGTTTAGTTCTTTTATTTTTGTGAACTTTGCATTGTGGACCTTATAATTTATGAGAATTGCATTTATGCCCCTGCCTGTTGTGGACACGTGCATCGACACGTGAATATTTGGTGTTTTTGCATATTTGGCCCTGCGTTTTTGCCCTGTTACGTTTCGTATTTTTAAAAATAGGAATTGCAATTTGGTCCTTCCAGGCCTGAGTCACGCGGATCGTGCGTGGCCTGGAGGGTTATTTGCAATCCTATACCCTTACTTTCTCGGGTTGTTCTTCCAGGGGCCCAGAACTTTACTTTAATTGCAGAAAGGTCCCTGTGCCCTGTTGCCCTTGTTATTTTTGAATAAAATATCAAATCACCTCCAAATCTAATGAAATTTCGACACATGGCTCCTGCCATGGTGTAGTAATTTCTGTGATTTTTGAGGACAATTTGGCTTTTATTTAGTATTTTTAAAAATTCAAAAACAGCCTTTTTAGCTACTGTTTAGGTTTGAAAATACCAAAAAAATATAAAATCACCTGTAAAAATTCTAAAAAAATTAGGTTTTGTTGTTTGCTCGTTGTTTGATTTTCCAGCCGAGTTTGGTTATTTTTCATTGTCTAAAAACCTTAAAAATTGAAAAACCCCAAAAAACCCATAAAAATTATAAAAATTAAATTAAAAATCCAAAAATAATAATTAGGGTACCTAAATTTTCCTCATTTTATCTAGTTTACAGGAAAATTACCTTCAGGGCTTTTTAAGACCCTTAAGTATTTTATTTTTGGGTCTTAAGCCTTGCTGGACAGTATCCTTCATTTTTAGCACTGTTTGATTTTTAGAAAATAATTTACCCATTAGAAAAATTCCAAAAATTCACCAAAAACAGTAAAAAACGTAAAAAAACTTAAAATTAATTTTTCCTTAATTTTTACTTTATTTTTGGTGTGTTTAATAATTTGTTGAAGTTGGCTTGAGTTTGCTTTCTTTTATTTTCTTAATCATTAAAAAAATCCAAAAAAATATAAAAATTCATAAAAACCACTAAAAATCATGTTTCTTTTCTTTTATTTTATTTTCACTACTTCGTAGGCTTCTAGCCAATCCGTGCTCCTTGTGTTCGACCCTGGGAGCTATACCAGGTTAATATTTTAGCGAGACCGCTCGTGTTTTGTTTTGATTTCTTTGATCTCTTTGAGTGGTTGATTTTTCTTGATATTCTCCGTCTTTGTGATTGAGGTCGCAACGACCATTTTTCGACCTTTACCTCGATCATATCATCGGGCTATCAGAATGGCGCCGTTGCCGGGGAGCACGGCTTAGTAGTGTTTTTATTTTCGTTTTCGTTTTTGTTTTCGCGGTTTTTCGCGGCTTTTCGGAGCTCGCGGCTTTTGTATCTACTTTCTTTTAGTTTCATTTTTGTTTTATTTTGATTTTCTTTTCTTTTTATTTTTTATTTTTGTTTTATTTGTGTGGTTATTTTATTTTCATTTTTGCACATATACCCTTGTCTTTATTTCCATTTATTATTTGATTATTTTATTGGTCTGACCACTCTTCCTGTTTTCTTGCAAGGGCCCGAGGTGCACGGAGGCGACTTTCGAGGAGCCAGTGCAGCCGCGAGACTCGGAGGCGGCTTCCTTCTCTACGAAGCCGTAGGAGAGAGCGAGAGGAGAGAGTTGAGTGGTGTGAGGCATTAGGGTAGTTTATTTTATTCATTGATTATTGTTGTAATAATACAGGGACAGGACATTCAGACACTCTTAGCCTTAGGCTGTAGCGGGTCTGTTTCGCCGAGCACCGGCGTGCTCGGGGGACCCATTAGGACCCTCGGTTTTTACGCGGCTTTTATCGCGGTTTCCTTTTTCTTTTCTTACTGTCATTTTCCGGATTTTTCGCGGTTTTATTCGAGCCCCTAGACTTAGGATTTTTGTTGATTGTGACGTAGATTATTAAGGCCCAACACCTAATAGAATATCTGTTCCTATAGAACGTAATTGGACCTTATTAAAATTAATTGAAAAAGTTAGCTTGATTGGATTTGAGACCACGTGCCGTTAGGAGTCACATACAGCGCTGGCAGGACCCGTTGTGGCGGGCACCGAGTGACTCCCGAGATCGGACTCCGGACTCGATTCGGTTGACTAGCTATTGTTCTTCACAATCAATAGAAATTGCCTGTTTAGGACTCGATTTTTACCGTGCATCATTTAGCTTAGTTTATTTTCTGCCTTTTATTTTATGCGCGGATCATTTTGCATGTAGAGTGCTGGCGGCAGGTACGCATTTCTGACTTTGCATGCATCATTGATTTTCTCGTGCATCGGCTTTTTCGACTTCTCCCCCCGTTTTTGGACTTAATAACCAGGAGAAACTGAAAAATTCGTTAGACGATTTTGTTTGCTTGAAAAATACCTAAAAAGAGAAAACATAAAATTGGGACTGTTTAAAATTATCGACCTTAAAACTCGCTCACCCTAAAAATTTGTCTTGGGGAGAGCAACCCCCTCATTGATTGGTTTGCTTGTGCGAGAGAGTGACCCGCACCCTAGGATAGAGCCACGCCTGAACTTCCATTAGACTACTAGTCTCCGAGTTAGTCGTTCTCCAGTGAGGATCTCTCCGGTACCCGGTAAAGCGGGCCGCGACATCCTTAACAGAGCGGGTTGATCGGGTAGCCGGTAAACGGTCCGCAACCTGTACTGGCTGGGAAAGATCTAGCTTTGGGATTGGGCCAGTCTCTTGGGAGCATCGGGTTCCCAACAGGTCTCGTAATCGCTCTGCTATCTTGATTGTTCACCAAATAAAATAGACAAGATAATTTGACCGAACTTTCACGGTCTTCAGCTCGTGTTGTGTTGGTGAACCGGGGTTTGTTTTCTGATCGTAATTTTTCCAGATCCCATCCGCCTTACTCGCTAGATCAAGATGATGGGTAGACGATCTCTTAGGCAGCCTCTGGCCGCACCGCTTTCGGGCGCGTCTACCACATCATCTAGGTTGGCTCGCGAGAGCTCAGACCCGCTCTCCGAGCCCGAGTATGATTCCGCCCTGTTCCCCCTCGACCCCCTTTCTGACTTACCTGAGAGACCTGAGCCCGAGGAGAGACTTATTCATTTGACAGCACCTGAGTTGGGCTCCTTCGATTTTGCAGACGTCGCGATGGCCGGCAGTTCTGACGATCACTCCCGCAGACCCGAGCACTTTGTATTGGACCAGGGAGCGATCAACTCCACCCTGATCGCACAGTTAGAGACAGTCCAGCAGCAGCTCCGCGATCAGGGAGCGTTTATGATAGAGATGAGGCGTGAGATGGAGAGGCTCAAAGCAGAGAGAGATGCACAGAGCGAGCCCGAGGACCCCGATGAGGCACAGGCACGAGCCGCAGCAGCAGTAGCAGCAGCAGCCGCGGCCGCCGCCGCAGCGGCAGCAGCCGCAGGAGGAGTAGGACCACCGAGACCGATGCGGGATTTACACAATCCCGGCTCTACACTGATGCACCACTGGGTGGTGGTTCCGGCTATCGTGGGGGACTTCAAGTTCCCCCCGAACACCTTGCAGATGCTTCCGAGGTTTCATGGGCTGGCTACAGAGGAGCCCCACCTCCACCTACAGGAGTTCTTGATGATTTGCAGTACTGTCCACGACAGGCACGTGGACCAGGATACCATATGGATGATGGCTTTCCCCTTCTCCCTAGCAGACAGAGCAGCCACCTGGCTGAAACACTTGGGGAGATTCGTCTACATCTGGGAGCAGCTCCGCACCGAGTACTTGAACAAGTACTATCCACTCGGGCGGACCAACGCGGCGAGGGCCCTGATCAGCAACTTCTCCATGTTTCCCAACGAGCAGTTCCACGAGGCTTGGGAGAGGTTTAGAGAGCTCCTAGATAGATGCCCACACCATGATATCACGAAGCCGAACCTAGTTCAGAGCTTCTTCAGTGGGTTGTCACCAGAGCTACAGGGCCTGGTGAACGCTTCTTGTGGCGGGTCCTACTTCGCCAAGGACCATGACCAGGTCTGGGCTATTTTTGAGGAGATGGCGGAGAACTACATGGTTATGTCCCAGACCCGCCTCTACACACAGAAGACCCAGCCACTTCAGCCAGGACCCGTGCAGTACCAGAGGATCGCACGGGTGGGTGCAGGTCCAGCCAGTTCGTCCGCAGCCACAGCAGCAGCACAGTTAGAGTCGTCAGCTGCGGACATGGGCATCATCAGCGAGAAGCTGGACCGCATGGAGCTGATAGAGAAGAAGCAGTGCCAGAGCATAGCACAGATGGATCAGATGGCACAGGTCTTGAGCGACTTGAAGACACAGATCATGTGTCTCCAGGAGGCACAGACGGCTTCTCAGCCCCATCTTCAGTCGCGAGGCGACTCCGGCAGCAGCAGCAGCTCGTCCCAGTGCTCCAGCGCCCCAGCGCAGCCTAGACAGGTTCACCTTGTACAGGCGGAGCCGTACCAGCAGCCGCAGCCTACCTACCAGTCCCCACCATCTCCAGAGGTGCAGATGGTGGTCTACCAGCCGGACCAGCCGTTGGCAGTGCTACCCCCAGCCCCCTTGGATGCAGAGCCATTGATGGATGTCAACGGGATCTGGTACGACCGTCCCCAGCCTGGGATCCGACGAGACCATCCAGGATTCAGGTGGGGGAGTGGTGGTGCCCAGCCCCAGCAGCAGCCGTCAGCACAGGGAGGGCAGTACTCCCAGCCGAGAGACCATCACGAGCAGCCGCAGCAGCAGCCCCCAGTCTACCAGCAGCAGTCGTCCTATGGTCCTCGTCCCTATCAGCAGCAGGGACAGTATGGGAGGTGTGAGCAGCAGGCTCACCAGTGATACCAGCACCAGCAGCACCCTCCGTCCTACCCTTCTCACCCACAGCAGTACCAGCAGCCTCACCCACAGAGAGGCTACCCGTCGGGCTCCCACGAGAGCCCTGCCTTGGATGACATCGCCCGCCTCCTCACGGACCAGCAGGCGACCTTCAGACGGGAGATGGATGAGTTCCGCCATGAGATGCGGGACTTGGTGAGAGGGAAGGCCGCCATACCTGCACAGATAGAGCCCAATCCAAACAACCTGAAGCGGAAGTCTGAGCAGGTAGTACATACTGAGTTAGCCACTCCTAGCGATCCATTTGATGATACTTCTTCAGATCTGTTTAATGTTGATTTTGCTACGCTTAGGAGCGGTAGGACCCCAGCCGGCGGCGGCGCCTCAGCTGAGCACCATCCAGAGGCGCCCCAGGAGGAGGAGGAGAGCGGTACTGAGGCCGCTCCAGTCGATGACGGTGGTACTGAGGCCACCGAGGATGCTGATCCCACCGGCGGTACTGAGGCCGCCACTTCACCAGATCGAGGAGGTGGTACTGATGCCACCACAGCAGCAGCCGAGCCAGTGAGCGGTACTGATGCCGCTCGACGTCTACCTTCGCCAGCAGCAGCAGAGCAGCCCATCCGCGGTGGTACTGAGGCCACCGGTGTTTGTAGAGATAGATCTGATTTTGTTTTTCCTCATGGTCATGTATCTCAGGATTCTGTGATGAATAAAGGAAAAGGTTTACATTCTTTTGGTCCCACTGTGGTGCATGATGTATGTGTGGATCCGGTCCTTGAACCGCGTAGATCTTTTCCTAGTCCTTCATCTGAGAAGGACCCAGTGATCCCCTTCCCTAGAGCCCTTCAGATGGGAAAGGGGAAGAAAAATGATTCAAAAAAGAGAGAGTTTGAGGAGTTCAGCCAGAGCATGATTGATCGCTTCCATATCCAGCTGACCCTCCAGGAGGCTTTGCAGCACATCCCCCTCCTCCAAAGATCTTTGAGAGAGAGGACTACAGTCAGGAGGAGGAGGAGGAACCACACTTCAGAGATTCATGTGCTGACCAAAGCCACGTGCTTTGCGATTCAGAACCGACTGCCAGCCAAGAGACCAGATGCAGGGGCCCCGTATGTCAGATGCCAGATCAGAGAGCAGTGGTTCGACCGTACTCTTTTAGATAGCGGATCTTCGATCAACCTACTTCCGGCAGCCCTTCTCGACCGCTTCGAGTTGGGCACTCTTCGACAGAGCAGGACAGTCCTTCAGTTCGCTGATCGATCTGTCAAGAGGCCGAAGGGGTTGTTACGAGACGTTATCGTCACGATTCAGGGTTTGCAATTCCCCGTGGACTTCGTAGTGTTGGACATGGAGATCCCTGAATCAGTGGCTGATACCCCCATCATACTTGGTCGTCCGTTCTTGGCCACAGCCAAGGCGGTGACTGATCATGATAGCGGGAAGGTGTACTTTCGCGTCCAGGGAGAGAGTATACAAATAGAGACGGTCGAGGACTACAGAGCCAGATCCAGATCCCGCTCAGATGCCAGTACCGATTCAGAGCAGCTGACAGACGCAGAGGCAGACATCCACCAGGACTGTGATTTTGTGATCACAGATGATGAGGCAGCTTGGGCAGACTTAGAGTCACAGACTACCCTCTCACTTTCAGACACAGCTGATGCAGAGATGATAGCAGAGGAGAGTCTGGAGAGCACAGACCTGGTTCAGGATACCATTGCGGCAGCAGAGCCGATTCTCGATCGCAGCACAGTGTTTTGTGATGGTGGTGCTGAGACCACCTTGTTTTCCGGTGGTACTGATGCCACCGTTTCGGATGCAGATCCCTCGGACTCAGAGTCTGATTGGGCCGATTGTTATGATCAGATGCCAGACATGAGTTCACCTGAGCCTACAGCGGAGGAGGTAGAGGCAGAGCAGAGCAGAGACAGTGCAGTTGAGCCACCTTCTCCCGACCCAGTTTGCGAGAGTACACTTTCACTTTCCCAGGCAGAGTTGGCAGACCTTGCAGCATTCACTCAGTTTCTTCCACAGCCAGATTTGCCAGCACCCAGCATTCCAGAGCTGAAGCCGCTCCCTACTTCGCTGAAGTATCGATTCCTTGCGGGCGATCCTGAGATGTACCCAGTCATCATCTCCGCTGAGTTGACTGGAGAGCAGGAATCCCGTCTGATGGGGGTTCTTGAAAAGAACCGCAAGGCGATCGGATGGAGCGTAGCAGATCTCCATGGGATTGATCCATCAGTTTGCTCCCACCACATCTATCTCGAGGATGGGGCGAAGCCGTCACGTGAGTTCCAGCGGCGTCTGAACCCCAACCTGAGAGAGGTTGTCATGAAGGAAATATCGAAGTGGTGGGGTGCAGGTTTTATTTATCCCATTTCCGACTCCAAGTGGGTCAGCCCCTTGCATGTGGTGCCCAAGAAGACGGGCATCACGACTGTGATCAGTGAGTCGGGAGAGGAGATTGCTACACGGGTACCCACCTCTTGGCGGGTTTGTGTTGACTACAGGAGACTCAACCAAGCCACCAAGAAGGACCATTTCCCCCTGCCTTTTATTGACCAGATCATTGAGAGACTGGCAGGGAAGAGCCACTATTGCTTCCTGGATGGGTACTCGGGCTACAACCAAGTGGCCATCGCTCCTGAGGATCAGGAGAAGACCACCTTTACCTGTCCCTTTGGCACATACGCTTTTCGACGCATGCCATTTGGGCTATGCAATGCCCCTGCGACTTTTCAGAGGTGCATGCTGTCGATCTTTTCGGACATGGTAGGGGAGTGCCTTGAGGTCTTCATGGACGATTTCTCAGTCTACGGCGACGGATTCAACTCCTGTCTTGACTGCCTAGACCGAGTACTCCAGCGATGTATTGAGTATCACTTGATGCTATCTTGGGAGAAGAGTCACTTCATGGTGACTCAAGGGACGGTGCTTGGCCACATCATCTCCAACAGGGGCATGGAGGTGGATCCGGCCAAGGTTGATGTCATTAGAAAACTCACACCGCCGTCCAATTTGAGGCAGCTTCGGTCATTTCTGGGGCACGTTGGATTCTACAGGAGATTCATTCAGGATTTTAGCAGGATTGCCCGACCGTTGACTGACCTCTTGACGAAAGACACCGAGTTCCTTGTCGATGACAAGTGTCTTTCGTCGTTTGCTACTCTCCAGAGATGTGTTATTGAGGCTCCTGTCCTTCAGCCGCCTGATTGGTCTCTCCCATTCGAGATCATGACGGACGCCTCCGATTTTGCCGTAGGGGCAGTGCTGGGACAGAGGAGGGATGGAGTACCATTTGCGATACACTATGCTAGCCGCACTTTGGATTCCGCCCAGCAGAATTACACGGTCACAGAGAAGGAGATGCTAGCAGTAGTGTTTGCCCTAGATAAGTTCAGATCATATATCATTGGATCCCGAGTGACCTTGTACACAGATCACACCGCCATCAGGTACCTCATGGCAAAGAAGGATGCCAAGGCCAGACTGACCAGATGGATCCTTCTACTCCAGGAGTTCGACATTGAGATCAAGGATAAGCCTGGAGTCAAGAATGTGGTGGCGGACCATTTATCCCGACTAGAGCAGCCTGAGGAGTCAGAGCAGATTGATCCGATCAGAGATACCTTCCCAGATGAGGCGATCCTTGCTATCGCCTCACTCCCATGGTACGCCGATATTGTGAACTTTCTCGTTGCTGGGAAAGTCCCACAAGATTGGCCCAGGCAGAGGCTTGAGACCTTCCTTGCGAAGGCCAAGTCCTACCATTGGGAGGATCCCATCCTTTACCACGAAGGAGGGGATAGCGTCTGGCGTCGGTGTATTCCTCAGGAGGAACACCATAGCGTCCTCACTTACTACCACAAGCTTGAGGCAGGAGGACATCATTCTGGGAGGAGAACGACACAGAAAGTGCTCCAATCCGGTTTGTGGTGGCCTACCCTCTTCAAGGACTCAGATGAGTTCGTGAAGAGGTGTACTGACTGTCAGAGGATGGGCACTTGTGGACAGCGTGATATGATGCCGATGCAGCCCATTCACTTCTGTGAGGTTTTTGACGCATGGGGCATCGATTTCATGGGTCCATTCCCTAAGAGTCAGGGATTCGAGTACATTCTGTTGGCCGTGGATTATGTGAGTCGTTGGGTGGAGGCTATCCCCACCCGAGCCGCTGATGCGAGGACAGTTTGCAGATTTTTGAGGAAGCACATCATCACGCGGTTCGGGGTTCCACGAGTTCTTATTTCTGATGGGGGATCTCACTTCATCAACGACCAGGTGAAGGCACTTGCTACCGAGTTCGGCATAGACCATCTTGTTGCTACACCATACCATCCACAGACGAATGGTCTAGCCGAAGTGTCGAATAGGGAGATCAAGACTATTCTGCAGAAAGTCGTCCGCCCTGACCGAAAGGATTGGTCACAGCTATTGGACTCGGTCTTATGGGCATATAGGACGTCTTTCAAGACACCTTTGGGCACATCTCCCTTTCGCCTCGTGTATGGCAAGCCCTGTCACCTACCAGTTGAGCTGAGGCACAAGTCACTCTGGGCAGTTACAGACATATTGATGGATCCAGATGGTATAGGAGACCAGAGGAGGGCAGAGCTAGCTGCCCTGGAGGAGCTTAGAGATGCAGCTTTCACGAGCAGCCTACATTACAAGGAGAGAGTCAAGGAGTGGCATGATTCTCATATCAGCCACAAACATTTTGAGATTGGACAGAGAGTATGGCTGTTTGATGCGAGGCTTAGATTATTTCCAGGGAAGCTACAGAGCAAATGGAAGGGACCTTATCTGGTTCGGAAGGTACACGACAACGGTAGCATCGACATATCTGAGTTGTCTTCTGAGAGTACCTTCCGAGTGAACGGCCAGCGGCTCAAGCCATTTCTAGATCATGAGCCGCGGGTCGCTGATCTTGCCCCCATTCATTTTGCGTGAGATGTAGTCTTTGACTCACATCTATTGCATCTCACGCCTGAGCTTTACTGATTCTCCGCTATACATAGATCCAGATGTCCATATCAGCACATTCTTTAGTCCCACATCCCTTTCTCCATCTTATGATTATGCTATACTTAGGGTGCACTTTACCCTAAGTATAGGGGGGATGTGAGACCTTTCGGGTATTTCTTTTGTTTCCGTCTACCCCTGTTTTTGCTGCCTATACTTAGGGGTATCTTACCCTAAGTATAGGGGGGGTAGACCCTGTGTATTCTCCACTCAGGTTTCCCTTCGTGTACAGCCTGCTATACTTAGGATTATTTGATCCTAAGTATAGGGGGAAGACCCGAGTCCCGCTTGACTTTTCTTCTTCCTTTTGTATAGCCTTCCTTTTCACTTCCCTATACATAGCACGAGTTATGTCTTCTTCATCGCTCTTGACTCTGAGGACATCGTTCGAGCTAAGTATAGGGGGGTGTGTATATATTTTATATATACTTTAGCCATAACTCGTACTTTGTGTGAGTGTGTTAATAAATAAAAATGGCTAAAAACCACAAAAATTAAAAATTTTTCATGTACATATATTCTTTTATTTTGCACATACATAGCTAGTGTACAAATTATTTTTGTAAAAATGATTTCAAAAATCTTTTGTGTGTAAAGCTTGTGTAAATATTTTCTGTATCAAAATTATGTATATAGTACAAAATTTTTCCAAAATGTTTTGAAAAATCAAAAGTTTGCAAAGATCTTGTGTAAATGTGTGTAAATACCCTTCTTGCAAAACTTGCACTTCATGCATCATCATTCATGATTTCAAAACATTTTTCAAAAATTTTGCATGTTTGTAAAATGTGTGTAAATATGCATCTTTTTGTACATATGTATATAGTTTTTCTGGATGATAGTTGACATTTAAACTAAGCCGGGAATCAAATTGAGAAATGGAGCTTGATTAAGATCTTAATCCACCTAATTTCTAAGAGGAACCTTATAGGGCTTAGGTTTAAGGCTTTTCAGGTCCATGGTGACTTAATTCTTTGAGTCCACTAGGCTATGATCACATGTCATCTCAATGAGCCTAAGTAGAGCACTTAACAACAACACATGACTCATATAGATTATGGCTTTACTTGGACAACCGCACTATGCACCGAGCTCTCTACGGATGAGGTGGTGAGGAGGCAGTCTTCCTTGACTTGGGGTAGCATATGAGGGTAGTACTTCTAGGCGGAACCTCTCTTCTTCATTTAGTGAAGGAAGTGCGTCTCAACTTGGTCTGGTTGCCATGAAGTCTAACGACGGGAGTTGTGGGTTGCAATAAAGCTTCAAAAGAGGGATAGTCTACTGGCTCAAGAGGAAAAACTCCTTGTATATATGCTGCACATGTACATGTTGTATAGATGCACTCGAAAAAAAAAATGTGAAAAAGAAAATAACTCCAAAAAAGTGGTGGGTCTGAGAGAAAATGATAATCCCACCGGAGTATGTATATAAGTGCAATAAGCAAAGCTTGGTTTCATGATCCACCTGTTGTAGCTTGCAGCAGGGAGACTTGGCTACACTGGTCAAGCTCCCAAGGGTACTTGGCTACACTGGCCTTGACCCATTCTCTTCTTCCCCCTCTTCTTGAGCCGGTTGTACTTGAACTTAGAAGGGAATACCCCGCTCCTCGAGGAAAGAGTGGCCAGATTGAGGTCATAGAGTTACCTTGTTGGGGAAGGTTGTCAAGTTGCCATTTCTGAGGTGGAGAGCTTAGACCTCACTTTCACAGGACAAGCAAAGATTCATGGTCTTCAGGGTTTGTGATTGATGACTTGTTCTGATCTGGAGCATTGAGGAGTCCTGGTTATAGAATAGTGGAACTTGGAGGCTGTTAGGTTTTAAGCTTAAGTCTAAATAAGGTTCCGACACATCAATAATCCAAAGATCTGATTAAGCTCCATACCTCAATTTAATGAAGGCAGGTTTAATAATCAACCTTGATCCATGTACATTCTCTTTTTCTTTTTCTTTTTCTTTCTTTTTCACTTCTTTTTCAAATAAGTGTTTGCTAAGGGACTAGCAAAGTATAGTATAGGGGGGTGATGAATACCCATTCATCACTCTTTATTCTTATATTTTAGCTACAAAAACCTATGCAAATGCATGTAGATATGTGTAAATAGGCAAAGTTAGCAAAAGCATGCATGTTTGTAAAAATAAATAATTAGCATGTTTTTGTGCAAAAATAAAAGAATAAAGAAGAAAAAGAAAAAGAGGGAAATATTTAG
This sequence comes from Ottelia alismoides, assembly GCA_037367405.1. Classification (NCBI taxonomy): domain Eukaryota; kingdom Viridiplantae; phylum Streptophyta; class Magnoliopsida; order Alismatales; family Hydrocharitaceae; genus Ottelia; species Ottelia alismoides. The sequence goes on from JAZKJV010010891.1 coordinate 215,768, forward strand.
AATAAATATTGAGCAACCTAACCCAAGGGAGGGCTCAGCATGGGCCTGACCGCATAAAAGCCACAAGTAGAGGGACATAGGGGCTCATGTGTAAATATTTATGTGAATAAATAAAATAATATTTTCCTCAACCAAAAATATATTTGTATATACTGTGTATATATTTAGAAACCATTAAAAACAAAATAAAAATCTAAAAATTAAAAACCCAAAAAGAACCTTCCACCATGTACATAGACCACCACCCTTATTTATTTCACCTTATAAATACACTTATTTATTTTCAAATCTTTTTGTAAATATTCCTTTTTATGTTTTGTAAATAAAATAAATAAAAAGAATTAAAACAAAAATCAAATAAAAATAACAAAATTAAAAATACAAAAATACCTTGTATATATACCATGTACATAAATATATATAACTAATTATCTAACCCATGTATATAAATAATAAAAATAAAGTAAAAATAGCCTTTTTTTCCTAATTTTATCCTATAAATAAATAAAATATAAAATGGGAATAAAAATATATAAAAATAACCAATTAAAAATCAAAATTAAAAATCAATATAGTGTATATATACCTATGTATAGCTAATATGTGAATACCTTATTTTCATTTCCAAAAATTAATTAAAAATCACAAAAAAATAGAAAAAATTAAAACAAACATTTTTCATGTTTTGAGTTTTTGAAAATTCGGCCATTTAAGGCCCCAAAAAAATCAAATAAAACTTGAATAATTGGCGGGCTCTGATTGGTCCACGGGGGATTGTTGACCCCCGGTCAACACCTCCCCCAGGACCACCAGAGCCCGGGTCCTGTTCGCGGACCCAACTTTGCCCAATTACTCCCACCAAACCCGACCTCCATTTGGCCTAATCCCAGATCCTAATCGTCCCCCAGGTATCCGGGAATCTCGCCCGACATCCCTCTTTGGGATCCGCGCTTCACCTCGCCCTACCCGATCGAGTCTTCCCGGACCTGCACCCACTATAAAGCCCGAGCTCCGCCGCACTCTCGCGCTATCTTTGGCTACCCATTCTCTCTCCAGTGAGCTCCATCGAGACGAGCAAGGTGACAGCTTGCCCCCGCCGGTGTTGCAGCGAGGAGGAGGTGACTGACCATCGATCCGGCCGCGTTTAGCAGCCGTGCTCCGACGACCATCCGGAGCTCGAGCCTCGGGAGTGGACGGCCCTTGAGGCGAGGACCAGGAGCTAGCTGAGCTCCACCACAGTCTACAGCACCACCCAGGTATCCTTTTCGCCTAGCCATTTAGTTTAATTTTCGATTTCGCCCAAATCCATCCTCCGACGTGTTCCCCTGATTCCGGCTATCTCGTGCATTATTTCTATCATCGGAACCCCCACACACCTTCGCCGTTCCTCCACGCACGTTCTCCGCCCACTCGTTCAACCCAGCTCGCCCCGGAGCTGGGAGTCGATCTCCACCGTCTCCGCCTCGCCGGAGCTCCTTCGCCCCACCGCACCGTTCACCGTCACCTCGTTTCCTTGGGTCGAGGCACTTTGCCCTCGACCCAGCTTTCTTTCTGTGCAGGTCTTCAGGCGAATCGACCTCATCTGGAGGTCGAAGTTTCAGAGCACAGCAGCTCCAGCTACTCGACGTCGCCGGAGCTCTCCTGAGCTCCTTCCTTCCATCGGAGCATTGCATTGGGTGCGGAGCTTCTCGAGGAAGCTTTCCCGCACCTCAGGAGCGGTCGACGAGGACTACAGCGCACGCAGGAGGCCGGCGAAGCTCGCCGGCCGCCAGTTCTTCCACCATCTTCGTCCACCGTCGGATCGGCCTCGACGCTCCAGTTCAGATCTCGACCGTTCATCTACGGAGCCGCACGGACCATCAGATCTTCAGAGGCTCGATCTCCACCGTTGAGCGACGAGGTTAAGCCACCACGCACGAGGACCGTCTGATCTCACACGTGGCTGCACCTCGCCCATCCGATCCGAGCCCGGAGACCTTCGAAGACCCACGTCGCATCTTCACCGTTCGATCAGACACGTGGATACGCACCGGCCGTCGGATCGACTCGAGGGCTGCAACGTTGGAGCGCCACTCGTTACCAGCCGTTCATCCAGCCACGTGGCATCCATCCGCCCCTCGACATTAATAAAAGGGGTAATTTCTCTTTAGGCCCCTTTACTTTATGCAGTTAGTTTTTAGTCCTGTAAATAAGTAGTTTAGTTCTTTTATTTTTGTGAACTTTGCATTGTGGACCTTATAGTTTATGAGAATTGCATTTATGCCCCTGCCTGTTGTGGACACGTGCATCGACACGTGAATATTTGGTGTTTTTGCATATTTGGCCCTGCGTTTTTGCCCTGTTACGTTTCGTATTTTTAAAAATAGGAATTGCAATTTGGTCCTTCCAGGCCTGAGTCACGCGGATCGTGCGTGGCCTGGAGGGTTATTTGCAATCCTATACCCTTACTTTCTCGGGTTGTTCTTCCAGGGGCCCAGAACTTTACTTTAATTGCAGAAAGGTCCCTGTGCCCTGTTGCCCTTGTTATTTTTGAATAAAATATCAAATCACCTCCAAATCTAATGAAATTTCGATACATGGCTCCTGCCATGGTGTAGTAATTTCTGTGATTTTTGAGGACAATTTGGCTTTTATTTAGTATTTTTAAAAATTCAAAAACAGCCTTTTTTGCTACTGTTTAGGTTTAAAAATACCAAAAAAATATAAAATCACCTCTAAAAATTCTAAAAAAATTAGGTTTTGTTATTTGCTTGTTGTTTGATTTTCCAGCCGAGTTTGGTTATTTTTCATTGTCTAAAAACCTTAAAAATTGAAAAACCCCTAAAAACCCATAAAAATTATAAAAATTAAATTAAAAATCCAAAAATAATAATTAGGGTACCTAAATTTTCCTCATTTTATCTAGTTTACAGGAAAATTACCTTCAGGGCTTTTTAAGACCCTTAAGTATTTTATTTTTGGGTCTTAAGCCTTGCTGGACAGTATCCTTCATTTTTAGCACTGTTTGATTTTTAGAAAATAATTTACCCATTAGAAAAATTCCAAAAATTCACCAAAAACAGTAAAAAACCTAAAAAACATAAAAATATTTTTTCCTTAATTTTTACTTTATTTTTGGTGTGTTTAATAATTTGTTGAAGTTGGCTTGAGTTTGCTTTCTTTTATTTTCTTAATCATTAAAAAAATCCAAAAAAATATAAAAATTCATAAAAACCACTAAAAATCACGTTTCTTTTCTTTTATTTTATTTTCACTACTTCGTAGGCTTCTAGCCAATCCGTGCTCCTTGTGTTCGACCCTGGGAGCTATACCAGGTTAATATCCTAGCGAGACCGCTCGTGTTTTGTTTTGATTTCTTTGATCTCTTTGAGTGGTTGATTTTTCTTGATATTCTCCGTCTTTGTGATTGAGGTTGCAAGGACCATTTTTCGACCTTTACCTCGATCATATCATCGGGCTATCAACAGGTATTGGGAATACCTGAGGGTGATGTGATCATAAACGGTTGTATAACCATTATGCTTCCATTCCTAGGGAGTGATGAAACATGTCTGGATTTTAGTGACTCCTCTCAGTGGAGAAGTAATCTGATCTTAGTCCAAATGTTGGACATTGATCTGAATGTGATTCAGATGCAATAAATAGATAAGATTTGCGGTCTTGATTTAATCAAGCATCTATGGGAGGCCCGAGATCTGGATTTGAGATGTGATCTCAATATCCAAGTCACTATACGTGGAACAATACAATCGCCATGTCCTTATCTCCTAGTATCTGCGGAGAAAGCGTATTATCCTTGAAAGAGTTCAAGATAATTTCATTGTTGATATAAGTATCCGAGCATTGAGAAAATGGATAAATAAATGTGATTTAGTTATCATGATTAATATGAATTCGATCCATATTATAAAGAGAGCTATCTTTGATAATTAAATGTGATTTGATTATCAATGATATAAATAATGTGAATGTGATTCATATTATTTGGGCAAATGTGAATAGAGATCCAATATGATTTAATGTGATTTAATTATCATGGATATGAATAATGTGGATAGCACTATCCATATTAATCATATATATTATAAATGTGATTTATAATATATAAGAGAGAGTATTTTGTAATTTACATTTGTTAATTAAATGTTAATGTGAATTGGATTCACATTGGACAATTAATTGAAAATGTAATTCACATTTCATTTTGGGTTGTGAATGTGATTCACAAATTTCTAATGGCAAGATTGCATTGTTCACAAAATAGATTGGATTTATTTTTGTGAAATAATTTGCAACAAAAGTTATTGCAAATATTGGAGAGAATCATGAGTTAATGTAATCTCATGTAATAGGAGAGAGGCATCCACCTCCCATATAGGAAGAGTGGACGGCCACAAAACCTATAAGGAATATGGTGGTTGTCCACCTTCCTTTTGAAAGGAGGCATGCCTCCTTCCTATTTCTCTAATGGATATTGATTTGATATAAATCAAATTATATTCAATATATATTTGATTTTATTAAATTAATTGTAGTTGATTTTTACCAACACAAATCTTGGCCATTAAAAGAAACACAAATCAATATGAGCCAGGTGATTTGTGTTGTCCATGGATTGAGATCCATGGATCTCAAAATTTTATTAAAGGAGAGACACCCCTTTGCTCTTCTTTACACACAAGAGAACATAAGTCTCTTTCTCTCTCTTTTTCTCTACACACCCACACACACTCTCTCTCTCTCATATTGTCGTCGACAATGGATCCCCTAGTGATAATCTCCATCGCCGCAGCATCGTCATTATGGTGCCTGATCGTTTTCTCGTGGATCTTCGTCTCCTTCGGTGCGACTCGCTCGTGAAGAAGACATTGGATCTCGTGTGTCGAGATCAGGAGATTCATCGCGTGGATCATCAACATGGATTGCGAGAAAGCTCGTGTTTCATTAACACGCTCGCAAGTGTCTCCTCCGTCGGATCAGACTTGAGACAGGAGGTCTCTTCGTTTAGAGCCTCGATCGCAACCACACTTCAAGAGGTAATCCTATTACTTGTTTGTGGTTTAAATGAAACGATCCGAGAAGTGTTCTTGGATCATGTGGTTTTGTTGCATGAAAATATTTAATTTGCGCTTCTTAGAGCAACTAGTACGACTAGCCGCTCCCGATCGCATACGATGCGACCGTCACGCTTCCGTGAAGTGATGTACTTAAGGATTATCCCATATCCTTCCAAAAGTCATCCATGAATACCTCAAGAAAACTGCCCACCAAGTCTACAAATACAGCCAACATACATGTTTGGAATGTAGCAGGGGTGTTACACTATCTGAATGACATGCGTATGAAAGCGTACGTCCCAAATTGACAGGTGAAGGTGGTCTTATCTTGATATTCGAGGGTTATAACAACCTAATTATATCCAGAGTACCGTTGAACTAGAAATCTGCTTGCAGGTCTGAAAGGATGATCCTCACTAGAACAGTAGTGAGGACAAAAGTGTCGCTGAGGCAACCTACAAGAAAATTCCTCGTTCAAACAACAGTTAACCCATAATAAATATGTAGAAACGAATATCAAAAAATGTGAAGTTAAATTTTATTATAACTCTACAACAAAGGTGTATAGTGTGCAATCTTGTGTAGAGGTCGAACTCAAAAAGCAAATGATATATTGGGTAATAATGCACAAATTTTTGTTCTTTTTTCTTATTGATTTATTTTTTTTTGTGGGTTTTAATTTTTATATTTGTTTATTATTAATATTATAATTTTCAATTTCCTTTTATATTTTCTGATTTTTTTATTTTTATTTTTATTTTTAAATATATAACATAAGAATATATAAGGCTATATATATTATAGAGTTTTATAGTTATAAATATTACTAAAATAATCAAAATACAAAAAACAAAGGGTTTTGGGCTTATATATATTAATGTTTTTGTGATTTTTCTGTAATTTTGCATATTTCTTTGTATTTTAAAAATAAAAAATATCCCAAATCGAGAACTAAATAAATGGACAGAATTGATTTGAATATTAAAAATAGCAAATAAAGTACAAAATTCTCCAAATTAATTTTATTAGATATATATAATATAAAAAAATTTAGAAACAAAATTAAATATTTTTTAGGTTTTGTAAATTTTATATATTTTTTATTTGATTTTGTAGCAATTTTAATTTCTATACCTTTTCTTTTTTCGTTTTTAGGGGTTGGTCTGGAGTTATAAAATATAATAATAAACAACACATATTTTTTGGTAATTTTGAAAACTTTATATTTCTGGGTATTTTTTAAATAAATTAGGAACAAAATGTGCTCATTTTGATTTTGAATAAATAGTTAAAATGCCAAAATAAAATGGCGTTAAATTACATGTTAACAGGCATCTAACCCTATTTTGCATAATTTTTGGAGCATGGGTGCTATTTTTAATAAATAAAATTCAAGCACAAAAAATACATGAATTAGGAAGGGCATATTTGCAAATAAAAATAATGTCAGAGGCAAATGTGCAAATTACACAGAAATATACAACTAATATTCGCATTTATTGAACTAAATATGAATGCAAAAACCCGCAAGGCTATACATGTAATTTTCCTAGCTCACATGGGATGACACGTGAGCTGAGCTGGACTAGACCCATTAGCAATATTATTAAACACCAACAACCATTTTGTAAAATTTATAGATTTATTTAAAGTACAAAAATTAACTACATTAAACACCAACAACCATTTTGTAAAATTTATAGATTTATTTAAAGTACAAAAATTAACTACATGACTAAATAAATAATACAAAAAGGTAGGGGGTGAGATATGCAATTTACGCCTATTATGCATGCCATCGTGCGACACTGATCATTCCACTTATACAAGTGTCACCCCCTCCTCTCCTGAAGATGGTTTACCGATGAATGATTTTGATCTGATCTTGGACTATTGTTGGACATGCGAGCCCACGACGAGCCATTATGCAATAAATTTTATTGCAAATATCATTCCCTAATCTGAAATGAAGAATACATAATTTGCATAATAAGTCCCTTAGTACAATTAGGGTTGTGTACTATGGCAATCTTAATGATTATACATCTGTTGATTCAATTATTGAATCATGGAGGCTGGTGCTCAGATGAATATCTAATGATTTAGATTGAGGACTCATCAAGCACCGTCAAATGATTATTAAGAGATGATCTCCAGCCTGAGTAGGAGATGGCAATCCTTTCTCAGTTAGGCTAATATCTGACCAACCTCCTGATGCAGGTCCTCTACATTGGAATAGAGATTCGGAGGTGTCAGATTAGTTAGGTCAAAGACTTGATTTAACGAGATCGAGATAACCGAAGTCCTATATCGTATGCTGTCATGATATAGGCATGCATCCTCTAACTGGAGACAGATGTGTTACTATATGTCTTAGTATGTACATTTGGCAGACCAATAGGTTGATGACCTAACCAAGGTCTATACACCGGCGCGTTGGTGTGCATAAAAGGGCATATGAGTAATACGATCTCTCAAAGGGATCATACATGTTCACTACTGAACCGGAAGACATGAGCTCACTCATGAGATATTGGGATGAAATAAATTTCGTGCACACGGTCGTCTCGCTTTGGAAGCTTGACTGAATTTGTAGGTTTGATATATACATTTTGGAAAGTATATGATCAAGACCTAGGTTTGATATATGCTTTTGGAAATTATATGATCGACACCAACTCCCAATGATCAAAATGAGAAACTTACTGATAAAACCCTGAAGTAGACAGTAAAAAGTTGATCTAATACTTTGGGTCTATTCCGAGTCTTCCAGTATGCAGGATGTACGTGTATTGGGAATACCTGAGGGTGATGTGATCATAAACGATTGTATAACCATGACGCTTCCATTCCTAGGGAGTGATGACACGGGTCTGGATTTTAGTGACTCCTCTCAGTAGAGAATGTAATCTGATCTTGATCCAAATGTTGGACATTGATCTGAATGTGATTCAGATACAATGAGAAGATTAGATTTGCGATCTTGATTTAATCAAGCATCTATGGGAGGCCTGAGATCTGGATTTGAGATGTAATCTCAATATCCAAGTCACTATACGTGGAACATTACAATCGCCCTGTCCTTATCTCCAAGTATTCGCGGAGAAAGCACATTATCCTTGAAAGAGTTCATGAATAATTCTATTGTTGATATATTTATCCGAGCATTAAGAAAATGGATAATTAAATGTAATTTAATTATCATGAATAATATGAATTTGATTCATATTATAAGGAGAGTTATCTTAGATAATTAAATGTGATTTGATTATCAAAGATGTAAAAAATGTGAATGTGATTCATATTATTTAAGCACATGAGAATAAGTTATCCAATATAATTAAATGTGATTTAATTATTGTGGATAAGAATAATGTGGATAGTAATATCCAATTATTCATAATATATTATAAATGTGATTTATAATGTATTAGAGAGAGCTAATTATAATTTATATTTGTTAATTAATTATTATGTGTATTGGATACACAATGTGTAATTAATTGATTTTGTAAATTATATGTGAATGTGATTCACAATTTTCCAACGTCAAGATTGCAATATTCCCAAAATTAATTGTGAATTATTTTTGGTGAATAAAATCCCAACAAAAAGTTGTTGGAAATAAATAATGGAGAAAATCAAGGAGGCATGCAATCTCATGGAAATCCATGAGATTGCCCCTACTTGGAAAGGTGGGGGCGGCACCAAATTCCTATAAGGATTGGGTTGCCGTCCCCCTTAAATGTACATGGAGATGTAATCTCCATGTATATTATCTCCTTATTTATTTGTGTAATTTTGGATTGATTTATATTTAATTTTGTCAAATATATTTTAATCTAAAGATTGGCTTTTACTAACAATAATCTTGACCATTTGATGGACATAAATCAATCTCATCCATTGATTTTATATGTCCCATGGATTGAGATCCATGGATCCTAAAACCCTATAAATAGAGAGGCATACCATGCTCTCTCTTGACACATAATGCTTGAGAAGCACATCTCTCTCTCTCTTTCTCTCTACACGTCTACTCTCTCTCCCTCTCTCATGGCCGTCCACCATGGATGACCTAGAGAGAAGTCTCCATCGCTGCAGCGTCGTCGTTATGTTTCCTGATCGTCTGCTCGTGGATCTCTGTCTACTTCGGTGCGCCTCGCTCGTGAAGAAGACGTCGGATCTCGTGTGTCGAGATCACGAGATCTGCCGCTTGGATCATCAACATGGATTGCGAGAAGCATGCGGTTCATCCCCGTGCTCGTAAGCGTCTCCTCCATCAGATCGGACTTGAGACAAGAGGTCTCTTCGTTGAGAGACTTGATCTCAACCACACTTCAAGAGGTAATCCTATTAATTGTTTGTGGTTTATACGAAACGATCCGAGAAGTGTTCTTGGATCATGTGGTTTTGTCGTATGAAGATGTTTTAAATTCCGCTGCATCAAGCAACTAGTGCGACTAGTCGCTCCTCGTCGTATTCGATACGACGCTCACGCTTCTGTGATGTGCTTGAGGATCTAACCATATCCTTCATCCATCAAACGAGCGAAAAGAGCACTGAGCGGATGGTGAGGATTAAAATTGACAACTCCCCTTGAACTTGCGGCAACTACTCCTCACGAATAACAAGGAAAAAGGTTCTCTGCCCCACGTTTTGTTCTATCAATTCTTCGATTCCAGGCCTTCTCAGATGATGTGAAGATGTGCAATGGCTTCCTGGAGATGTTTCGTAATAGGTGGATGCTTTAGAAACGTATGGGCCCCATCGATGGGGGCTTGGAGCTCGATGTCGCCTTGGGCGTTGTTTCCTTTCCTATTGATGAAATCCCTCAGATGGGGTCTTCTTGACCTGCAAAATGGCTCAAAATCTTGATGTTGCAAACACGACAAGGGCAAGACCTTTATTTGGTGGAATTGGAGGTGGGATGAAGGTGGCGGCGAGATCCGACGAAGGCGAAGGAGGTGGACTTCGATTTGAACAACAACGAGGGTTCTGGTTGATTGGATGGTTCATGAATATGGAGAAGGCATTGAAGAAGGTGTGGATATGGTGTGCATGGTTAGAGATAGTGGAGAACAAGATGAAACATTGGTTGTAGCTCTAGAGCTCCGGTGAGGTAACTAACTTATCCTAAGCGAAGTCACTAACTAGAGCACAAAATAAATTATAGAAAACAAAATACACAAAATAAATCTACCTAAAAGTCACAAAGGCGCAGCTCTTATACATGGATGGAGGACCAGGGATAAGGGTTGTCGAAGGACCATCGTTGGTGTACCTCCCTCCTCCTTCAGCTGCACTAGAGCTCCAGGGATTAGCTAGCAGTCACCTGATGACAAGCTTGACCGGAGAAGAGGGCTTTAGGGATCAGAAAAATGACCAAATCTGAGGAATAAGAAGGGAGATTTTATTTATGAACATGGTGGGGATCCCTTAATGATTTAGGGAGAGCGCAAGCTATGTACAACTTATCTGGAGCATGGATGAGTGAGATTGATTATGGAGTTAGACGCAAGTGTGAAGAATTGATGAAAGTGATAGATGGAACGCTTGGAAAAAATGGAGGTAAATGCGAGACTCGGCATGTCAATCAAGTCAGCAGCCCTAGGGAGGAAGTTCACTTGGGTCAACATTCCTCGCGATGTGATTGGTCCAAGGAAGACACTACATGACAAAATATGCTTTTTTATTAAAAGGAATTAATTAAAAATTGTAAACGATTTATTAATTTTTAGTTATGAAAAAATTTATTACTTTATAATGAATTTTAATATGAATTTTATTTATTTTTATGGGCTTCTTTATTACAAGTTAATTATTAAGGGTATATTTATAGGTATATTCGTATTTGTTTTTTATATTTTATTTTTTGTATTTTTTATTTTATTATTTTATTTTATCAGTTTATATATTTATAACTTATTTTTATACACCTAATTATATTTTTATTTTATTTTTATGATGTATTATATACACTTAAATAAATAGGGACACATATTATATAGGTAAAACTATAGGTATTCCATATATGTATTTCTACAGGCTATTTTTTGTTTTCTTTATGATTTTATTCTATTCTAGATATATACATACATTATAAATAATATTTACTAATTTATAAAAGTTTAAAATTATAGAAATAATAAAGAATCAATAAAATGATTTTTTTTCAGGTATATTGTATAATAGGGATCCAAAACCTAACTTCCACAAATTAACCCTAAAAATTATGAAATCGCCTTCATTAAATAGCTTATTAAAAGTTATATACAATTAAAGGTGATTTCGATATTTATTAGGGGATATGGGTCTGGGCAGTTTCATTTTTGGCTTTTTATTTTGAGTATAAGATGTACACTATATAGTAACTTTGTAGGAAATAAATTTTATAATTTTCTATATATTATTGTCTACAATTTTCATGTCTAATGTTTCTTTATATAAGGTATAAATAATAAAGAATAAATTGGGTTCCAAAAATGTTTTATTGATGAATAAATAAATGGAATTTTTATTGTGTATTTAACCCTTCTCTCCCCATACTTTATTCATTGTCGATCAAATCAATTCTTGACTTGGTCCCGAGTTTAAGGTCATAAAATACCTATGGTTTTTTATTCTTTCTCTTTTCTTTCTTTTATTCTATAATTTTGGCATTGAAAACTGTATTTTATGCACAATAAATGGATCAAATAATGAACATTAATTTATACATAATAATGTTATATACATGCGATAGCATGGATTTTTAAGGCCAAAATGATAAAACAAAGGTGATGAAATGGATATTCGTCAAGTACCATCAAAGAAATAGAAATATTCCTTTACATCAAGTCTTTCAACTATCGAATCAATAAAAAACAAAGGGAAATGATCTTTCTTGATCGCTAGGTTCAGGCATTTATAATCCACACAGGCGCGTCCAGAAGTAGATACTCTGGTTGGAATCTTCTCTCCTTTGTCGTTCGTTAAAATAATGATCCATGATTTCTTAGTAACTACATGTAATGGACTTATCCTTTTAGAATCAGATATGGGATGGATAATTCTAGCATAACACCACATCATGATGTCTTTCGTCATGACCTCCTGGAGATTTAGGTCCAACCTACGCTGAAACTCACGGGAAGGCATGCAGTCATCTTCCAAATAGATGGATTGCAGGCATAATGAAGGTTTTATGTCATGGAGATATGAAATTTTCCAGACAATTGCCTTGTAGTTTCTTTCTAAAGCCTTGATGAATCCATTATTCATTAACATTTTAATTTTTATCTTAAAGCCCTTAACAAATACATGTAAATATGCATTGATTCAGATGTTCTATAAAAATGACATTTATGAATAAAAATGCAATTTATGCATTAAAATGACATAAAAATACGAAAAAAAATAAAGAAAAGAAAGGCAGACTATAAGTCTGTGTATATTGTACATGATGACTAATAAAATATAAATATAGATTGAGGATATATCTATACAACTTAAACCCTTAGACAAAATTAGCATGAATTGGTCGAAAAATAATAAAGTAGGGGAAGATAAAGAAGAAAACACCAAAAATAGCTAACCTTGTATATAGCATAATAATTTTATTTATTTATTTTATATATACAATATTCAACTAATTTTAATAACTTCATTTGTACATAATATTCACCAAACGCACCCCTATTGTGTTTAGAAATATATATATATATCATACAAAATTTACATCATGTATATATGTTAAGAAATCTAGATTACAAAATATAAATTTCAAAACTTCTGAACCTCATAACTTCTTCATATGAGCTCCAATTTCACTCCACTCATCTTTAAATTTCATAAAATAAATTCTCTAATTAAAAAAATAATTTCATCAAAAACAGAGTCCGTTTGCAAAAAGTCAGTTTTTGGAATAATAATAGGGTTTCTGTGCTATTTATTTTATTATTTACATACTATTTATACAACAAGTAATTTAACAATTTTTAATTACTTTCATGATCTTCTAATTTATTTATAAAATAAAATTATAAATAAAATCATTATTTAATATTTTAAATAAATCAAAAAATAAAAAATAGGAAAAATGAACTATAGTGCAAATACCCATATTTATTAATATCTGTAAATTAATTTATTAAAATCTATAAAAAAATCACACAACTCTGATTTGTTATTATGTTAGTCTATAAAATATAAATATGATATCTTACTTAGTAGAATATTGAACTGAAATTATATATATTGTTTATCAAGTATATTATATATTTATTAATATTTTATTTATTTACCAAAAATTATATATTATTTATAAATATAATATATACCATAAATTAGATAATTTCATTATATATCATTTTTGTTTTTACATATTTTTAAAATAACTTCATTTATTAATTATTTTATATTTTATAAAGGATTCTTGGGGATTGGAATTTTGTGGTGCTGACACATGTCAGCACCACAACCTTCTTCCTCCCCAAGAACCCAATTTGTTTTCTGTTGAAACATCTTCATTTAATCTATTTATTTCACCTCAATCAAACTCCTAAAACCAAATCTGAACCCTCCAATCTCTTCACCTGATGACCCTCATCCATGCCCATTCATTGGACTTGATCCACAACATTTCCATCTCCCTATTTAATCACTCGAAGTATGCCAAACCAACTTAACTTCCTCCCATCCAGCCTAACTGACTAAAGCCTCCAACTTCGAAGCCTCGTCGTTTCCACCTCGAGTGACAGACGATGAGGGAGCAACAACCACATGGAAGAGGCTTTGATGGAGAGTAATTCCATGGTGTCTACCGCCTTGAATTGTGGCTACACCACAGTATAGAGCTTCGAGAAGCTGGCCTGTTGAGCAACGACCAGAAGGTCCAATACCTTCTATTCCCTGGTAACCTCCTACATCCATTTTCATTTCTTGAATTCTCTGCTTGATTAGGACTATTAATCTTCGATTTAGATAGGTAAATTTTTTTTTAAATTCCATTCACATCACCTTATTAAATCTATTGAATTCTTTCTAATTTCAAACTTGAAAAACTTCATTCTGAACTTTCTTTTATGTGCGCAAGAACTTCTTCTTCAAAGACGATTCTACTAGAATCGAGCCATCCTTTTATTGTTGGTATTCACATCTGATAGAGCCATCTTTTTCACAGATTTTCACCATTGTTTTGCATCTTCTTGATTTTTCACATTTCGTCTTGTTTTGAGTTTTGTATTTTTGCATCTTTTGGAGATTGTTGCTCAGTTGTCTTTGTGTCGCCTACCTATATAGTACCACCTATTCTTTATTTCACCTATATCTACTATATAGTATATCATTTACAAAATCTATCCTTCATTTTGAAAACAAATAAAATCAAATCATTTTCTTCACTTTAATCATTACATACAATAATACATTTTTAGATATTCCACCTATTATATAGTACTACTATTTTTTTCTCAAATTAATCATTTTTAAAAATCAAAAATAAATTAGAAAATAAAAAATAAAAAATTTCAAAATGAAAAACAAATAAAAATAATAAAAACAGAAAATACACTTTTGAGAAAGAAAATAAAATTCACAAAAAATTGATCCCGAAAATCTGAGCAAACTTTCTGCCTCCTCGTATTTGACACAGGGACACTTACCTGGTTAATAATTAGTGAGTAGAAATAGATATAAAATATTTTATCCTTTTATTCATATTTATTATTCTCTCTCTATTCTCTGAATTTTGTTTGAAAAACTTGTTTCTCTTTTGCATTTTCATTAACCGACATTTTTTAACCACAAGAAAAAATGTAGTTTTCAAAATGGCATTGTTTCTGGGCATGCAGAGTCATACTTAGATTTTTGATATATATTTCGTGATTTTTATTTCCTTTTCCTTATTTGTAGTTTTTCTTTGATTTTCTCAATATTTCTCTTCTTTTCTCAATTTTTCTTGGTTTTTGATTTTCTTTTTTATTTCTGGTTTTTCTCAGTTTCCTTTAGATTTGTGATTTTTATTTATTTTGTTGTTTTTCTATGCTAATAATGGTGCAGGGCTTGCATGATCAACCAGTTTTTTCATAAGTTGATTTAGTTGAGAGAGTAGAGACTTGGATCATTCTCTATGAGTGCCGATTGCGTAGGAGCAGTGCGAGTCAGTTTGAAACATTTTTTATTTTGTTTTAAAGAAGCTCATTTTCTATTTTCTTTGAGTTAAGGGCCTTTGCTCGTTTTTCTATTTTTGTGAGAGAGGAATGGGCACTAGACCATTTTTGCATTTTGTAGAAATAGGTCCACTAAGGACATCTTAGCTTGTGTCTGGACTTTGATACTTCTTCTTGGGGTATGCTTCACCAAGTGTCAGTGCACTAAGGGGACCCCACCATGATTTTTGATTTTTTTTATTTTTCTTTCATTCTCTTGATTTCATGAAGCCTACTGGTTTATGCCTACTTGATTAGACGATTAAAATAAAACCCACTTTCCTAATCCACACTTGGGCGTAAAAATTAGATGATTTTGAAAATCAACTCATTATTACGCTTGAGCTATCCGTTTAGGGTTAGATTTTATTGGACTTTGCTTGAATTAGAATTAGGTTTTCAATTTTATATGAATCACTTGTATGTCGAGTACTTGAGCCAGATATGATTCTTTCTCCGTATGCATCTTGATTTTTGCTACATTCCATGATTCTCCCCATGTACGCCACATTTTTTACAGTTAATGGAAAATAGACTTCCCATTAGATTATTGAAAACACCAAAAAAGTGAAAAACCTAAAAACAAGAAAAATTTTGAAACTTCTACAAAAATAATTAATTGGACTTTATTTTTTTGGGAGAGAAATACCCTCATTGTTGCATGTACTTACCTCCAGATAGAGTTGGTGAGGGCATTCCCTAAGGACTAGAGCCAAAAATCCCTGGACTGGTTCCCTAAGTACGCATGTATCACTTTTCGGTACACAGTCGCAACTTCAAGAACTTGCCTCCGACCATAGAAAGTCATTTTTTTGTACTCCGATTCACATTATTCTTTGGCCCTAATATAACCTGGAAGCCCAGACAGATGGTTCCACTGTTTGGGGAGTTTGAAGACATATGTTGGGCGTTAGAGCAACACCGCCTGTGAATCTACTTAAATAACTGCTTTAATCACCTAACTAATTTTGAAAAGATAAATGAACGAACTCTTACAGACATCATTGTGTGAAGTTGGTGAATTGGGCATTTGTTATTATGTTTATTTTGTGTTGTACGTGTGCTTTTGCATCTTACACGCCTTCCATCTATCTCTTGTTTTGACATTATGTTCCTATCCATATTCTATTGGCATCGAAGATGACGTGTCTACGATCTTTATTCTCGGACTTCGATAACCATCGGACTTCCATTGTCTCATGTACATCTTCACAGGCTCGGGATGACTCTCTTCTAGATTCAGTTCCACATTGTCATGAGGTTAGTCAGACCTAGACTCTCTCTTCTCCCAACCTTTTAGTCAAGGACGGCACTCACCTTGACATTTCTTCTTCTCCTCCTCCTGCACATTTTTCACTGAGTGCTTATGAGGCATTTTCCTTTCCTGAGAAGTTGATTTATACTAGGGAGAGAGGAAATGCACCTTTTTAGGAGATTCGGTCTGATGAGAGACCGGTTGAGGATAGACCAGATGCTGGATCAGATATGACTGCGGGGATCCTAGACACACTGCAACCCATGACTGTACAACTTCAATAACATTTTACAATGCAGGAAGAGCTGAGAGTTGAGATTGCTACACTAAGAGCTAGAGGCAGGAACCCGCCAGATGGAGTAGTTCCCATGGCCACATTATGTGATGAATACGACCCCGGAGCGAGCACATTACAACATTGGATTTGGTCACCACTGAATCAGGGTCCGTATGATTTGAGGTCATCATTCATTCCACTTCTTCCCAAAATTTATGGGAACATAAGCTGTTTACCTTTCTTCAGCAGTTCGAAATGATTTGTGGTACAACTATATACTCGAACAATACGCAGGAGGCTATACGCCTCAAATCCTTCACTTCGCCTTAGCAAATAAGACGCTCTATTGGATAAATCAATTGGAGAGGGGGGTTTATACTTAGGACGATCTAAAGTACACATTCCAGTGTAAATATTTTCCTCTTGGGAGAAACAACATGATGAGGAGCTAGATAGCGAACTTCACGCAACACTCCCATGAGTCATTCCATGACGCATAGGAGAGATTCAAAGATATGACTAAGAAGTTCCCTCATCATGAGATACCATTAATGGTGCTCGTGAAAAATTTCTTTGGAGGACTTCATATTGATATTCACGGGTTGGTCATTAAGACATGTGGTTGCCGTTATCTGAATAGGGATGTCAGTATGGACCATCTATGAAGGGATGACCGAGATTTCTAGAGTTATCGATTCCACTCGGGCATACCAAAAGACCACCTAGTCACCACACCATAGAGATCATCATAAGGTGGCTGACATTGTTGAGTCTTATTCGTTATATGCGAACATGGCTATATTAGTCAGAAGATGACAGTTATAGATGTGATTTAGAAGCATGTTCAAGATTTGCAGAAGCTACGAGAGTTAGAGAAGTTGTCTACATTACCACATCATATGAGTGATTTGGAGAAAAAGGTGGAGGACATGCAGAAATAAAGCCAGCAACCACCTTCATTTCAGCAGACACATAGAACTTTACCGGCACGTCCCACCCGTCATGTACACTTTGTACAGGGTGAGGCAAGATGTTCTACAAACACTCCTGGGGATTTATCCAGAGCCAGTTAGAGCAAGATCAGTTCACCTATTGTATATGATGATAATGAACCTCCTACTTTTGAGATTAATGGCATATGGAACGCTCCATTTCCTTATAAGTCTACACCACATAGTGTACATCATACACCGTAGAAGCTGCACCAGCAGCATGGACATCCACTTTACCATTAGCACCAAGGTCAGTTTGTATAGTAGCACCAATATCACCATTCTTTCTGTTAGAGAGAAACACATCAGTTCCACTCGCCAGTTCCACATTACCAGCAACAGTAGTCAGAGTTTACACATGAACGATCTCCACATTTGTATACTTCACAGTCTCCGCACACTTCTAGATAGGAGAGATCAGAGAGCCACAAACATGCTTCTGAACTTGAGTTTTCTACAAAGTCCATGGCCTTCAACCAGATTATGGACATGCTTAGTACGCTCCAGGTTGCACACAAGACAGAAATGGAGTTGGTTAACCATCATCTAGATAAGTTATCAATGCCTAAGACTACCCTTCCTACGTAGCCAATGATGAATCCGAACAATAAGCGCCATCATACAGATCATGTAGACAACACAGACAAATCCACTAGTAAGGTCACTATTCCTGAATTTTTAGGTAACTATATTCATCTTAAGAGCTGTAGACAGCCACGAGTCCTTGATACAGATGAGGAGGGAGTCATACATGATAAGGAGCTACAATCCACGCATTCTGATGTTGAGGAGGAGTGCCACGATGATCCTATCCTTGATGATGCCATGTATGATGATGCTAGAGATGGGAGCAATGTTGAGACAACAGATATGGACACTGGCAAGTCTGATGATGATACCACGCTAGCCCATGCAGACACTCCCAAAGGATTTTCTTCTCTTAATATTGAGAGATTTGTACATACTTCTTAGACTCTCGATGTACATGATGATTCCCATGTTGAATTGAATAAAAATGAAAATGTTGTTGTTCATGAGTTTGTTCCCTTTTTTTAATGCACTATTTTGTAAAGGAAAGAAAAAAGCAAAAAAAATGATCTAACCCTTGATATTGAGAGGTTATTAAAAGATCGCATATTTATGAAGATTCCACTCCATGATGCATTGGATCATTTTTCTACACTCAAGAAGCAGTTGAAGAATAAATGTACAACATGTAGGAAAAAGTAATCATGTACATAGAAACACATTTTGACCAAGGTTACATCTTGTGCTATCTAGAACAAGCTGTTAGCAATGTGAGCCCGAGGCGAACCATTCCTACAATAAATGTTATTGTAATAAATGATTTATCAATAAAAGTTATTGATGTTTTGTTTCACTCCCTTTCTGATATTGAATGAATGAATGCACTATAAGGTCCCTCTGTACAATAAGGGTTATGTACCATGGCCAACTTGATAATCATACAGCTGTTGATTCAATGATTGAATCATAGAGGCTGATGCTTGGATGAATATCTAAGGAGTTAGATAGAGGACTCATCAAGCATCATCAATGATTAACAAGTAGTGATCTCCAGTCTGAGTGGGAGATGGCAATCCCATCTCATTAGACTGATATCTGATTGACCTCTTGATGCAGGTCCTCTGCATGGGAATATTGATTCAGAGGTATCAGATTAGTTGAGTCAATGAGTTGACTTAATGAGATCGAGATAACCAAAGACCTATGATGAATACTGTCACATCACAGGCAAACATCCTCTGACCAGAGACAGATATATTACTATATGTCTGAGCATGTACATTTGGCAGACCAGTATGTTGATGACCTAATCAAGGTCTATACACCGGCGAGCTGGTGTGCATGTAAGGGCATATGAGTAATATGATCTCTCAAAGGGATCATACAGGTTCACTTGTGAACCGGGAGACATGAGCTCACTCATGAGGTATTGGGATTGACCAAATTCCATGCATGGTCATCATGCTTTAGAAGCATGATATGAATTTGAAGGTAAGATATATGCTTTGTGAAAACATATGATCTGTACCATATCCCAAGGACCAAGATTGAGAAACTTAATGATCAGACTATGAAGATGACAGTGTAAAAGTGATCTTTATCTTCATGATGATCATGAGTCTTCCAGTATGCAGGATGTGCAGGTATTAGGAATACCTGAAGGGTGATTTGATCATAAACGATTGTATAACCATGACGCTTCCATTCCGAGGGAGTGATGAAACAGGTCTGGATTTTAGTGACTCCTCTCATGAGAGAAGTGACCTAATCTTAGTCCATGTATTGGACATTGATCTGAATGAGATTCAGATGCAATGAGAAGATTAGGTTTACGGTCTTGATTTAATCAAGCATCTATGAGAGGTCCATGGGATCTGGATATGAGATGTGATCTCAATATCCAAGTCACTATACGTGGAACAATACAATCGCCCTGTCCTTATCTCCAAGTATCTGAGGAGAAATAGCATTGTTCTTAAATGGTTTGAGAACAATTCCATAAGATCTAAGCAAAGAGAAGTTGATAATTAAATGTGATTTAATTATCATGATGTATGAGAAATTATCCAATATAATTAAATGTGATTTAATTATTATGGATAAGAATAATGTGGATAGTAATATCCAATTATACCTAATATATTATAAATGTGATTTATAATGTATTAGAGAGAGTCAAATATAATTTATATTAGTAGATTAATTATTAATGTGTATTGGATACACATTGTCTAATTAATTGAAAATGTAAATTACATTTTGTTTTGGGTTGTGAATGTGATTCACAATATTCCAATGTCAAGATTGCAATATTCCCAAAATTAATTAAGAATTATTTTTGGTGAATAAAATTGTTGGGAAAATAAGTAGAGAGATAAATTAGGAGATATGCAATCCCATGTAATCCATGGGATTGCCCTCCCCATAAGGAAGAGGGGGGGCGGCACCAATTCTCTTTAGGACTTGGTGGCCGTCCCCCTCTCCCTAATGGGAAGGAGGCTCTTAATTGTTATCTCACTCCTTATTTGATTGGTTTGATTTGGTATTAATATATATTTGATTTATCAAATATATTTAATCAAAATTAAATCACAAGTTGTTGGCTTTTACCAACAACAATCTTGACCATTGGATTATCATAAATCAATCTCAACCATTGATTTTATGAGACACATGGATTGAGATCCATGGATCCCAAAACCCTATAAATAGAGAGGCACCCTTGGCTCTCTCTTTACACATGCTATTGTAGCAAAACTCTCTCTCTCTCTTTCTCATACTCGACCCCCCTTCTTGCCTTCTCTTCTTGGTGGCCGTCCACCTTGGTGGAAGAGAAACGTCGACGCCCGCGCCCTCGTGCTGCCGCCTCGACGCTCTGCGGTTCTTCGTCTACTTGGAGTGCTGCACTCACGAGGGAGACGTACGATCTCGTGTGTCGAGATCAGGAGCAACCGCGCTTGGATCAACATCTTGGATTGCGAGGACACCGCGGTTCATCCCCGCGCTCGCAAGCGATCTCTCCGACGATCGGACTTGAGACAGGAGGTCTCTTCTCTTAGAGACTCGATCAACCACGCTTCAAGAGGTATTGCATTATACTTGTTGTGGTTTTAGATGAAACGATCCGAGAATGGTTCTTGGATCATGTGGTTTCATCGAATAAATTTTTTAAATTCCGCTGCACCGAACAACTAGTGCGACTAGTCGTTCTTCGTCGTATCCGATACGACGCTCACGCTTCCGTGATGCGCTTGAGGATTTCTCCATATCCTTCAAGTGGTATCAGAGCCTTAGGTCGATGGTTTCGAATAGTGATTCGTTAACCAAGGACGACTTGGGTTCGTTTAGGTCGCAAAAGTTTTCATCGCATTTGATTTCGCAGATCTGTTTAGTGAAGAAATTCGGCACTGTTTAAATTGTTTAAACACGAATTTTTTAATTGGATTATGTTCCCCATTAAATAAGGAAACCATAGGATCTGAGTTTGCGTAAATCGGATTTCGTATGCTCAAGATATGGTCGTTTTAATGGACATGTATGCACTGTTGCGAGAACTGTGAATCTGAACGTGATTAAAATGTTAATTACTGTTTAGGCTTGCCTCGAAATGCGTGAAACATCACTTAGGTTCTGTCCTAAATCAAATTAGCAAACTTTAGAAATTGACTTTGCTTAATTTGGATTTAATATGATTGAGATATGTCAATTTTAGTAAGTAGGGGTCACTGCTGAAATTGCCTTCCTAATCTAGAACCAAGTGATTGTCAATTAGAGAAATTAATTGTTAATTTCGTGAGATAATCTTGAAAAATATTTGTGAAATATTGAAACATGATTATTTGCCTAATTGACTTGGCCCCAACCAATTAAATGATTAGATTTGATCTAAACCTTAATTGGAACTACAATCATCAAACTTCTTGCTTGAATAGGACTTGGGAATTTGCCTAGCAAATTTCCTTAAAATCAAAATTGTTTTGATTACTATATGGTATAATTTCGGTTGAAAAACCGATGATCATCTCAAGTACAAAATAATCAATTTGGCATTATCCTTTCCCGAGGTGGATATGGTGTCTAGTCGGGGATCGCTGGGTCAGCGGGTTGCAACGTATGTGGTCCGCCCCACTCCCGTCGGTACTGGCCATGACAGCGGGTAGGGCCGGGATAATGTCCGAGGGATTATGATGTATTTTTTCTAAATATTAAAATCCGAATTAATACGTATTTTGAGATTAATACCATATGTATATTCAAGCATAAAATAAGTTTGAATGATTGAATTGGATTGATAATTAATTTAATATGATTAAGTTAATTATGTCCAATTGATAATACTCTAATATGATTAGAGTTAATAATTCCCTTGGAAGAATTAATTATATGAATGTGATTCATAGTAAATTAATTAAATTTGAATAAGAGGTGGAGGATCACATAAGTGACATCCATGGTCTCCCGTCAAGGCGAAGGGTTTCGTCGCCAAATAATTATATGTGGGAGACGCCTGTCCGAAGTGACAGCTCCCGCATATAATTCGTTTGGATCGAGCTCGTCGCTTCTCGAAAGAGTAAGGACGTATGCGTAGTGACCCCAATATCGGGTCCTCATATTATTGGGGCGATATTGGATTGCGCATAGCGAGTTGTATTCCTGTTGACGGTTGGTTCAATTAATGACGAGTCAACATCACCTTAGGGGTGGTGGGCTCGGGCATTAAGGACCGAATTGGGAAATGCAAGTTGGACTTGCA
Source organism: Ottelia alismoides (assembly GCA_037367405.1). NCBI lineage: Eukaryota > Viridiplantae > Streptophyta > Magnoliopsida > Alismatales > Hydrocharitaceae > Ottelia > Ottelia alismoides. The sequence goes on from JAZKJV010010891.1 coordinate 238,820, forward strand.
AGGCGGAATGAGTTCCCGCTTCTCTTTATTGGAGTCATAGGTTCTCATATTATTGGGATATGACAAAGATAAAGAGGAGATCCCAGTTCTTGCTTGAGATATATTGGTAAGTATATCTCCTACTTTGAAAGTGAATAAGGGAATAAACTTTCATAGTTGACATAGCAAGACTAATTTGATTTAAAATGCCTTAATCAAATAAAATTAAATTGGATATATGATTATATGTTCTAATATAGTGCATTCTCAATTTCAGAAAATGAAGGCCATGAACCCACTGAATAGGCTTCTGGAGGTCAACCAACTGACCGGACCAAATTACTCGGATTGGATCCGTAATTTGGAGCTTGTGCTTTCAGCGGAGCGCATCAGTTATGTGCTCCATGATAACAAACTTGAAAACCCTAAATCTAAGGAAGAAAAAGCATATAATGACAAGTATGATGAAGATCATGTCTTGGCTAGATGTTATATCTTGGGTTCTCTCTCCAATGTTCTTCAGAAGCAACATGTGGAGATGAGCACTTGCCAGGATATAATGCAGAATCTGAAGGATATGTTTGGTGATATTAACCGCACCCAGTGGTACAATGTTATGAAAGATCTTCTTCGCTGTAAGATGCAGGAAGGGACCTCGGTCCGCGATCATGTACTCAAAATGTTTGGGTACTTGTCAGAGCTTGAGACTCTGGGGGCAACGATGGATGCAGACATGCAATCTGATTTCATTCTGCTGTCATTGCCCAAATCTTTCAATAACTTTATAGTGTCATTCCACATGAATAAGCTGGAACTGACAAATGCTGGGCTTCTTGCTGCATTAAAGTCTGCAGAAGACGTAATGAAGAAAGATGGTCCCTCTGCACTGCAATGGTTGCACAGGTCAAAGGGAAGCGCGGTCGGAAGCAAGGTTCTCGGAAGGGCCCGGCCCAGAAGAGAAAGAAGAAGGGACAAGGTGTTGCCTCATCTTCCAATGCATCCACTTTAATGGCGTCGAAGAAGACCGACGTCTGTCACCACTGCAAGAAGCCGGGGCACTGGAAGTGTAATTGCCCAGATTACCTGAAGTCGGTCGACAAAGGTAAAGCCCCTGCAGGTATGAAATCTACTCTTATCATTGAAACCAGCTTTCTCGTTGGATGAGAAGGAAGTTGGGTAGTTGATTCTGGTGCTTCTGTTCATGTATGCAATTTGTTGCATTTGTTTCAAGAAACTAGACAGCTTGAGGAAGGGGAGATAGTCATCCAGATGGGATCTGATGCAAGTGTTGCAGCAGTCGCCGTCGGGACCTGCAGACTATCATTATCTAGTGGAAGAGTCCTAGTACTTAAAGAGTGTCTTTATGTACCTGAAGTCAGAAGGAATTTGATATATGTATCTAAGCTAGTTAGAAGTGGATATTCATTCCTATTTTGTAATAAATTAGTCATAAATCATTATGATAAATATATTGCAGAAGGAATTTTGACTTCTGGAGGACTCTATGAATTGTGCATTAATGAGCATGTCATGAATGTTACAACCACTAATAAAAACCCTAAAAGATCCAGGAGTAATATAAATCATTCAAACATGATTTGGCATCAAAGGCTTGGTCATTTATCTGTTGATAGGATCAATAGATTGATAAAGGATGGACCTTTGGACTTTCTACAGGTTCAGCCTTTACCTACCTGTGAACATTGTATTCGAGGTAAAATGACCAGGATGCCTTTCCGTAACAAGGTTACAAGATGTGAAGGTATTATTGACCTAATACATACTGATGTATGCGGTCCCTTCAGTACCGCGACTCGAAATGGATATCGATATTATTTGACGTTTATTGATGACCATTCGCGATACGGGTTTATCTTCCTATTACGTCATAAGTCTGAAACCTTTGAAAAGTTCAAAGAATTCAAGGCTTTGGTTGAAAACCAAACCGATAGGAAGATTAAACGAATTCGATCTGATCGAGGTGGCGAGTACCTATCAGATGAATTTAAGGAATACCTTAAGGAGAATGGAATTATTTCCAATCTCACTCCTCCTGGAACTCCCCAACTTAATGGTGTTGCTGAAAGACGCAACAGAACCATCAAGGATATGGTTCGTTCAATGATGAGTAAAGCACATTTACCACTTAGTTTCTGGGGATATGCAGTAGAGACTGCAATATATATCCTGAATAAGATTCCTAGCAAATCCGTACCTAAGACTCCTCATGAGCTCTGGTATGGAACCAAACCTAGTGTTAATCACTTGAGGGTTTGGGGTTGCTTGGTCCATGCTAAGAATGTGGATGCAAGTAAGCTGGAATCTCGCACTCGTGAGTGCTACTTCATTGGGTATGTTAAAGATGGTATTGGATATCAACTTTATGACCCTGAGACCCAAAAGGTTTTTGTCTCTAGAGATGTGAAATTTCTGGAGGATGATTTCCTTAAAGGTCAAGACAAAAGTGAAGTAGAGGAACTCATTGAGTCCCCTGAGGACTCTGAGCTTCCTGAACCAGAAACTGAAGAGATAAATAAAGATGAAACACCCATACCTCTTCGAAGGAGTTCGAGGGTGGTTGCACCACCTGAAAGGTATGGATTCCATGTGTCAAGTGAAACTGACAGTGATCCTACTTCATTTGATGAAGCACTCGCGGATCATGACATGGATAGATGGATGCTAGCAATGAAGTCAGAAATTGACTCCATGCATAAGAATGGTGTATGGATAAGAATGGTGTATGGACCCTAGAGGATCCACCTAAAGGGGTAAAACCCATTGGGTGCAAATGGATCTTCAAGAGAAAGAGGGGACCTGATGGGAAAGTAGAGACTTTCAAGGCACGGCTCGTAGCCAAGGGCTACACACAGAGGGAAGGCATCGACTACGATGAGACGTTCTCTCCTGTGGCTATGCTTAAATCCATCAGGGCACTGCTAGCTATAGCTGCATATCTTGACTACGACATCTGGCAGATGGACGTCAAGACGGCTTTCCTCAATGGATACCTCGAGGAGGATATCAACATGGAGCAGCCCCAGGGCTTCATAACTGAGGATGGCAAAGTATGCAAGCTGAAGAAATCCATCTATGGGCTCAAACAAGCTTCTCGTAGTTGGAACATCAGATTTGACGAAACCATAAAGAGTTATGATTTTGTGCAGAATCCTGATGAACCTTGTGTGTACAAGAAGCTTAGTGGGAGCGCCATTGTGTTCATCGTGCTCTATGTAGATGACATCCTTATCATTGGGAATGATACAGGGATGATGACCAGTGTAAAGATTTGGCTGTCCAATACCTTTGAGATGAAAGATCTTGGAGAAGCCTCTTACATCTTGGGTCTGAAGCTGTTCAGAAACCGAGAGAAGAGGATATTGGGATTGTCACAACAAGGATACATTAAGAAGATTCTTGAACGATTCCGTATGGATAGTTCCAAGAAAGGATTCCTACCCTTAAGACATGGTATCCACCTGTCTAAAGGAATGGCTCCTCAAACTGTTGAGGAAAAGAAGACCATGGCTGGATGTCCTTATGCATCGGCCGTAGGAAGCTTAATGTATGCCATGATGTGTACTAGGCCAGATATCTGCCATGCATTGGGGGTGGTAAGCCGTTACCAATCCTGCTATGGAGAACAACACTGGAATGCAGTAAAGAACATATTCAAATATCTTAGACGGACGCAAGATTACATCTTGATCTATGGAGATGGTGATCTCCAAGTCTTGGGATATACAGATTCTGACTTCCAATCGGATATTGATGATCGAAAGTCGACATCAGGGTTTGTGTTCCTGTTGAACGGTGGTGCTGTGAGCTGGAGAAGCAAGAAGCAGGATACTACGGCAGATTCAACGACAGAAGCCGAATACATTGCCGCATCGGATGCTGCAAAGGAGGCGGTGTGGTTGCGCAAGTTCGTCCAGGAGCTTAGCGTAGTTTCCTCTGATACTCCCATCCCGCTACTCTGTGATAACACGGGAGCCATTGCCCAGGCGAAGGAACTCAGATGGCATCAGAAGAGCAAGCATGTAGAAAGGAAATACCACATCATTCGGGAGATACAAAAGCGTGGTGACATCATCATCACCAAGGTGGCCTCCGCCGACAACGTTGTTGATCCTCTTACCAAACCTCTGATGCAGAAGGTTTTTGACCAGCATGTAATGAGTATGGGTTTAAGGCTTGTTCCTGAATGGTTCTGAGGGCTAGTGGGAGATTGTTAGCAATGTGAGCCCGAGGCGAACCATTCCTACAATAAATGTTATTGTAATAAATGATTTATCAATAAAAGTTATTGATGTTTTGTTTCACTCCCTTTCTGATATTGAATGAATGAATGCACTATAAGGTCCCTCTGTACAATAAGGGTTATGTACCATGGCCAACTTGATAATCATACAGCTGTTGATTCAATGATTGAATCATAGAGGCTGATGCTTGGATGAATATCTAAGGAGTTAGATAGAGGACTCATCAAGCATCATCAATGATTAACAAGTAGTGATCTCCAGTCTGAGTGGGAGATGGCAATCCCATCTCATTAGACTGATATCTGATTGACCTCTTGATGCAGGTCCTCTGCATGGGAATATTGATTCAGAGGTATCAGATTAGTTGAGTCAATGAGTTGACTTAATGAGATCGAGATAACCAAAGACCTATGATGAATACTGTCACATCACAGGCAAACATCCTCTGACCAGAGACAGATATATTACTATATGTCTGAGCATGTACATTTGGCAGACCAGTAGGTTGATGACCTAATCAAGGTCTATACACCGGCGAGCTGGTGTGCATGTAAGGGCATATGAGTAATATGATCTCTCAAAGGGATCATACAGGTTCACTTGTGAACCGGGAGACATGAGCTCACTCATGAGGTATTGGGATTGACCAAATTCCATGCATGGTCATCATGCTTTAGAAGCATGATATGAATTTGAAGGTAAGATATATGCTTTGTGAAAGCATATGATCTGTACCATATCCCAAGGACCAAGATTGAGAAACTTAATGATCAAACTATGAAGATGACAGTGTAAAAGTGATCTTTATCTTCATGATGATCATGAGTCTTCCAGTATGCAGGATGTGCAGGTATTAGGAATACCTGAAGGGTGATTTGATCATAAACGATTGTATAACCATGACGCTTCCATTCCGAGGGAGTGATGAAACAGGTCTGGATTTTAGTGACTCGTCTCATGAGAGAAGTGACCTAATCTTAGTCCATGTATTGGACATTGATCTGAATGAGATTCAGATGCAATGAGAAGATTAGGTTTACGGTCTTGATTTAATCAAGCATCTATGAGAGGTCCATGGGATCTGGATATGAGATGTGATCTCAATATCCAAGTCACTATACGTGGAACAATACAATCGCCCTGTCCTTATCTCCAAGTATCTGAGGAGAAATAGCATTGTTCTTAAATGGTTTGAGAACAATTCCATAAGATCTAAGCAAAGAGAAGTTGATAATTAAATGTGATTTAATTATCATGATGTATGAGAAATTATCCAATATAATTAAATGTGATTTAATTATTATGGATAAGAATAATGTGGATAGTAATATCCAATTATTCCTAATATATTATAAATGTGATTTATAATGTATTAGAGAGAGTCAAATATAATTTATATTAGTAGATTAATTATTAATGTGTATTGGATACACATTGTCTAATTAATTGAAAATGTAAATTACATTTTGTTTTGGGTTGTGAATGTGATTCACAATATTCCAATGTCAAGATTGCAATATTCCCAAAATTAATTAAGAATTATTTTTGGTGAATAAAATTTTTGGGAAAATAAGTAGAGAGATAAATTAGGAGATATGCAATCCCATGTAATCCATGGGATTGCCCTCCCCATAAGGAAGAGGGGGGGCGGCACCAATTCTCTTTAGGACTTGGTGGTCGTCCCCCTCTCCCTAATGGGAAGGAGGCTCTTAATTGTTATCTCACTCCTTATTTGATTGGTTTGATTTGGTATTAATATATATTTGATTTATCAAATATATTTAATCAAAATTAAATCACAAGTTGTTGGCTTTTACCAACAACAATCTTGACCATTGGATTATCATAAATCAATCTCAACCATTGATTTTATGAGACACATGGATTGAGATCCATGGATCCCAAAACCCTATAAATAGAGAGGCACCCTTGGCTCTCTCTTTACACATGCTATTGTAGCAAAACTCTCTCTCTCTCTTTCTCATACTCGACCCCCCTTCTTGCCTTCTCTTCTTGGTGGCCGTCCACCTTGGTGGAAGAGAAACGTCGACGCCTGCGCCCTCGTGCTGCCGCCTCGACGCTCTGCGGTTCTTCGTCTACTTGGAGTGCTGCACTCACGAGGGAGACGTACGATCTCGTGTGTCGAGATCAGGAGCAACCGCGCTTGGATCAACATCTTGGATTGCGAGGACACCGCGGTTCATCCCCGCGCTCGCAAGCGATCTCTCCGACGATCGGACTTGAGATAGGAGGTCTCTTCTCTTAGAGACTCGATCAACCACGCTTCAAGAGGTATTGCATTATACTTGTTGTGGTTTTAGATGAAACGATCCGAGAATGGTTCTTGGATCATGTGGTTTCATCGAATAAATTTTTTAAATTCCGCTGCACCGAACAACTAGTGCGACTAGTCGTTCTTCGTCGTATCCGATACGACGCTCACGCTTCCGTGATGCGCTTGAGGATTTCTCCATATCCTTCACAAGCTACCAAAGAAGAAGAGAGATTCATGTGCACTTTTTATCTCCAATGCTACCTTCAATCACACTCTCTTAGACAATGGATCCTCCATTAATTTAATTTCATCTGGCTTACTTGATAGGCTCGAGTCAGGGCCTTTCTACAAATCACGCACGATCCTTCAGTTTATTAGTATATATGTAAATACACCCAGAGGCATATTGAGAAACATTATAGTGACCGTGTAGGGTCTACAATTCCTAGTGGACTTCACTGTCCAGGACATGGACTATCCTATTCAGTTACACCTTACCCAATCATTCCCGGGAGGCCTTTCTTACATACCACAAAGGCTCTCTTTGATTATGATAGCAGGAAGGTATCTTTTTGTGCTGAGGAGAGAAGATACACATTGAAATGGTGATAGAATCATCCAGTTCAGATACCACATCTACTCATAGTTCAGATGTCCAGAATTCTCCAACCAGCTGCGATTACATGGATGAAGTTCATTATGAAGTTCGTTTTGTGCCCATATTTTCTCGTCTTTATACTTGGGATACCAAATCCTAACTACAGGGAGACTGATTGTTTCCATTGATTTTCATTTTCATATTTTATTTTTTTCTTTCCTTTGGTGTACATTCTTTTACACTTATCGTTGTCCCTAATTTCGGCCACATTCTTTTCTAAGCTTAGGATGCTTGATCTTAAGTATAGGGAGACTGATTTATCCCCTTTATTTCATTTCTTATTTTTCTTTCTTTCTTTCATTTGTATATTCTTTTCCCTTAGTCACCTCATGATTGTCTTCCACTATACTTATGATGACCAGACTGTGGGGCGATTGACTTCTATTCTTTTATTCTTTTCATTCACTTTTACTTAGCATGAGTTATGTCCTCCTTTTTCTCTTTTTGGAACTACGAGGACATAGCACAAGCTAAGTATAGGAGGGTGCGAATATATTGTATATATACTTTTGTCCTAACTTGTACTTTTATGTATTTTTTATCCATAAAAAGTGGTGGGGTAAATTTTATTTAAAGTTATTTTTATTAAGTATTTATAAAAGCCTTGTAAATAAGTTTAAATATATTTAAAATTCCTATTAAAAATCTTTATTTAAATTTTGTATTTAAAATATATATTTAACAGTGTATAATACTTATTTAAAGTACTATTTATTAAAATGAGTAAATATTAACTTTATATTTAAAATCTTTGTATTTAATTTGAAAAATACAATAGTTATTTAATCCAAAACAAAATATTACTAACTTTCTTGTAAATTCTTGTAAATATGCATATTTATTAAAGTTGAAAACTCCAAAAAAATACAAAGTCCTTAAATCAATAAAAAATGAAAATACTTTAAAATCACTAAAAATGAATAAAATTTAAAATAAATACTTCACTAAAACATTTTTGTATTTGCATTTGTATTTTTCAGAATAAGTTTGAGTTCTTGAACCAATGATTGGAAATTGTTCAGAATATAAAGCTTCATCATGGCTTTTGACCCTATTCAGATCTTTGACTTAAACCTTTGGGTTCCATGAGACCATGTTCATACTTCAATTTAAACTTGCCTAAGTAGAACACTTGGTGTCATCCGTTTAACTCTTCAACAGCGGACCAATTTCAGACACATGCACTTCGCACTTAGCTTCACTTGCATGGGTAGAAAAGGGAACTTCATTTTTGTTGTGCATTTTCATCCTTTTCTAGTGGAACAAACGTCTAAAGACCGGAGTTGTGGGGTTGAAATAAAGGTTCGGATGAGGGGTGATTTGCTGGCACACTTTTTACAAGACACCAAAAAATAGACAGAAAAACGATGCTATACCCATCGGGGCACAAAAAGATTGATGTAGTACACACAACAACAATACAACTTATACCAAAATAAGACACACACCAAATACAAATATGACCACAATGGTCTAAGCTTCCAAAAATCCTGCACATTTTAGTGGATACTTGGTTATACTAGCTGAGCTTGACAAGGAGATGTGACTACATTGGTCACACTGCAGTTCTTTTCTCATTCTTCTACTTTATTTCCCTTATTCAATTGTGGACACAACACGAACTGAACTTAGAAGGAAATACCCCCTCCTCGAGAAATGAGTAGTCGGATGAGGAACGAATGGGAGTGTATTACTGGAGTTGTCGGTTTCTTTGCTTCTTTAAGTAGGAAGAGCTAACACAAATCACACACTGTACAAATTAAATTTAAGGATGAAGGAGTTAGCAATATGGATAATTGAAACTGAGCTGGATGTTGAGGCGAACCTGAATGAGAATTTGTGGAACATGAGGACTATTAAGGCTAAAATCTTACTCGTAGTTAAGTCTCCAATAAAATGCTTATTCTAAGGCATGATCATGCTCTATCCTTTGTCTATTCTCATGAATTGGTTTAGGAAAACAAATTCATTCTAACTTTCTTTCTTTTTCCTTATTTTTCATGTAAGTGTTTGCCAAGGGACTATCAAAGTTTAGGTATAGGGGTTGATGAATCCATGATTCATTAACATTCTGTCGTATTTTGTCTTAAAATCCATAACAAATACATGTAAATATGCATTAATTCTTATCTTTTACAAAATGACACTCACGGATAAAAATACATTTTTATGCATTAAAAAGACATAAAAAATATATTTATGGATTTGAGCAAGAATCCATGTAGTCGACCCTACTTATAGTGAGAGAAGGTTTAATTCATTTTATAAAAAGACATAAAAAGATAAGATTATGAAAATAAGGAAAAGAAACGAAAGACGTACTTTAAATATGTGTATATTGTACCAGATGACTAATAAAATATAAATATAACTGTAAGATATATTTATATAACCTAACTCTCGAGGTCAAGTTAGCATGGATTGGTCGACAAACAATATGTTGGGGGAGATAAAGAAGAAAATACCAAGAAAGCTAACGTTATATATGGCACAATTATTCCATTTATTTATTTTTTATATATGATCTTAAAATAATTTTAATTAATTCATATGTATATATTTTTCACCAAACTCTTCTCTTTTGCATTTATAAATATATACATAAAAATTTAAAAATCGTACAAAAATTTCAATCCGAATATATGCCAAGAAATCTGGATTACAAATTATAAATTTCCCAAATTCGAAACATCATAACTTCTTCATACAAACTCTACTTTCATTCTACTCACCCTTAAAATTCATTAATTAATGTAGATGATTTATTTGAAAATAGAGTTAGTTTACAAAAAGTTGTTTTTTTGACCTATTGACAAATGGGTTTCTAGGTTATTTATTTTATTATGTACATACTATAGAATAAGTGATTTAATAATTTTATTTATTTTCATGATATTGTTGTTAATTTATAATATAAAATCTAAAACAAAACCATTATTTAGTAATTTAAACAAATAAAAAATACCAAAAATAGGTAAAAATGAATTGTAGTACAAATACATGTATTTATTAAAATCTATATATTAATTTTTTAAAATCTATAAAAAATCACAAAACTATAATTTATTACTATTTATTTATTAAAATAATAATATTTTATTTTTTAGAAATTGAATGATAATTATATATTGTATTTTTCAGGTATACTATATATATTTAGTAATATTTTATTTATATACCCTAATATATATATATATATATTATTTGTAAATATAAAATATACCATAAACTAGATAATTTAATTATCTATCATTTTTGCTTTTACATATTTTAAATTAACTTCATTTATTAATTATTTTATATTTTACAAAGGATTTTTGGGGATTGGAATTTGTGGTGCTAACACGTGTCAGCACCACAGCCTTCTTCCTCCCCAAGAACTTGGTTGTTTTTGTTGAAACATCTTTATTTCATCTAATTATTTCCCTCTATCAAACACCTAAAACCTAATATGAATCCCGCCCCCCAATCGTTTCACCTAACCACCCTCATCCACGCCCATACATTGGATTCGATCCACCTCTGTTCCATCACCCCATTTTATCACTCGAAGTTAGCCAAACCAACTTAACTTCATCTGGTACAGTCTAACTGACCGAACCCTCCGACTTCCAAGCCTCGTCATTTCCACCTCTGGTGACAGACGATAGAGGAGAAGCCACCGCATGGAAGGGGATTTGATGGAGATTTGTTCCAAAGCCTCAATCGCTTTGAATGAGATCCCAGAAGCTGTACCGTAGAGCGAAAACCAGAATGTCCTATACCTTCTATTCCCAAGTAACATCCTTCAACCATTTTCATTTCTGGAATTTAGTGCTTGATTAGGACTGTAATCCTGGATTTTGATAGGTTAATGATTTTTTAGATTCCATTCAAATCACCTTGTCAAATTGAATGAATTCTTCCTAATTTTGAACTTGAAACATCTCATTCTGAACATTCTGTTATGTGCACAAGAACTACTCCTTTTTCCAGATTGATTCTACCATATCGAGCCATCCTTTCATTGCAACTATTCACTTCTTATAGAGCGATCTCCCAAATTATCTAAAGTGGTTCGTCACATTACTCGGTGGTCGACATCATGCTGAATCGACACTGCACCTGGAAGCTTTCATCGGTACCTAGAAACCCTAGTAGGGATTGAACCTTAATCTTCTTTAAGCTTCTTACCACAGGAGAGATCGAAGGGGGAGGAGCCACCTTCTAGCTATGCTAGAGTAGTCGCCAAAGTCTCCAACGCCGTTATAGTCAATCCACACGTCGGAGAAACCCGGTCATCACCATCGCTTCCCCTTAATTTGGGGAAGAACAATAAGAACTCTAGAAAGCACAAGCTGGCGACGTGTGGCATCCACCGATAACTAGGATCTTAAGCTCCCATCTTGTCTCGATCGTGCAATCTAAACACTAGACATTTTGCATATTCAACCTAGAGCATTTCCAGAATTGTTCGCATCGTGCAAGTTTTAGTTATTTTCAATTAGGTCCCCATGCGGTGACTTAAGCGCAAAATAACTTGTTTTTCTGACAGTTAGGTCACTGACCATAGAACAAATTGCAAAGACTTGTATCTTTTCTATTTATGCTTGTACCCTTATACCATGGACATTATTTGGACACTATAGACATCCTATTTTTTGTTGATTTTTCTACGGTAGCTCCCAAACTTCCCTAGTATGTTTTTGATATCCTTTTTGTAGATTTGATAATTTTTTACATTGTTTTGATTTTTCATATTTCATCTCGAGTTTTGTTTTGTGTGTCTTTTCGAGCTCATTTCTCGGTTGTCTTCACATCACCTACCTATATAGTACCACATATTCTATATCTCACATATATATACTATATAGTATATCATTTGCAAAATCTATTCTTCATTTTGAAAATAATAATTCAAATCATTTTCTTCACTTTAACCATTACATAGAGTAGTATATTACCCTATATTCCACTTATTATATAGTATTACTATTTTTCTCAAATTAATAATTATAGAAAATAAAAAAAATACAAAAAAATCTAATAAAAATTTGCAAAATAAAAACCAAATAAAAATATAAACAAGATAAAACCGCAAAAACCCTTTTTTTTAAGAAGCAAACAAAAATCACAAAAACATTTGACCCCGAAAATCCGAGTATACTTTCTTACTCCTTGTGTTCGACCCAGGGACACTTATATGGTTAATAATTAGTGAACAGAAATAGAGAGAGAAACTTTTATCATTTAGTCATCTTTCATATTCTCTAAATTGTGATTGAAAAACACGTTTCTCTTTTGTGGTTTCTACTGTCGATATTTTTTAACAACAAGAAAAAAATGTAGTTTTTAAACCTTGAGTAAGAGAGACTCTTTGTCCATCGTCATCTGAGAATTGATGATGACCGAGAACATGTTTTTCTCACCCACAAGGAAAGCATACTTCATTGATAAGGGTAATGGATTCAACTCTAGAAGGGGTCGAGTCGACTCTATGGAGACTTCGGCAACTGTGACCAGTATACAGTCTCTTGTTTATGTGTTATCCACCTGAATTACTTCTGGCTCAAAGCACAAGACATCTGAAAGATCTACAAGGAACTCATCTTGCTCTGAGGAGGATGATCAATTTCAATAAGTTCATATAACATATCAATAGGAACATCATGTTTGAGGATAGAGGGAAATTCGACTATGTTTTTCGGGGCTTACTTCTTGGAGAGAAACTCCTAGGTTTCAGTATCAACCAAAAACAATGTTTTATCTCTGATGGCTAAAAAGTCACAGTCTTATGTCTCTTTCTGAATCTTCTCACTCTCATCTGACGGATTCTACGAGCTTGGGTACTTGGATTGTTTGAATGAATACCTTATCGGTACTTGAGTGGAAGGTTATCTTCTCGATGCTGTAGTCAATCACTACTTCGGTCGTTTGACGGAATGGTCATCCCAATATGATCTAGGGATGAAAAAGTGGTGATGATGTGTCCATATCAAGCACAATAAAATCCATTTGGAAATGCATCCCTTGGATTATAATAATGACATCCTCCAAAATTCCTCTTGGATGTTTTACTAATGTATCTACAAACTATAGAATCATTCTTTTTGACTTTAGCGGTCCTAACCAAAATTCCTCGAGCAATGACGTGGTCATCAAAATAATCGATGATCTGTTGTCAAGGAGTGTTCTTTTAAACACCAGGATGAACATCTCGTATTTGATGAGAAGCGCCCACATGTCCTTCTTTCCCGAGAGGTTGCCGATGAGTCACAGAAATGCCTTGCTTAATTTTGTGTAACTTATCATGCGTTTAAAAATGTGTAACTTGTTTTAGGCGGGCAATTAGATTCGGTCAAGAAATGACCACAAGAAATTTAGTCAATTTTAATCAATGCGGTTTTATGTTTATTTTACTTGGGCAAGTCCCAAGGTCGAACTCAAGGGGGTAAAGGAATAATCTAGAAATTTGTCTATCAATATTCGTTCACATTTTTCGAGGCAATCTTTTTTTATTTTTAATGCAAATTTGGGGTGCACAATGCAAAGTAGGCCAATTCTAAGGAGTAGAAAACGAATATCAATCAAACGATGTCTGAAAAATATGAAACTTGGCCAAGATGACAATTATGATGATATGAATGCACTGTAATGTTTTTGCTTGGATGCAAGATAAATATTTTATGAATTTATTAATGCAAAAGATGCGAATTTCTATAAATTAAATTTAATAAATATCAAAACTATTTTTTTTCAAGAGATAAAATTATCCCAGATTTATCACTAGGGTGGTAGATCTTAGAAAAATCCCAAACCTCGAAAATATGAGATTTAAAACCTATAAAAATTAAAGATCGACATATGCAAAATGATTTTTAGAGGGCAAACAATGCATGAAAATGCAATTCTTTTTGGGCTTAATTAGTTATGGATTTTCAAGCACAGAATGGGCAAAATATGCAATTTTTTACAAAAAATAATTTTTAATTAACAACAGATCACCGAAATGTCAAACATATGCCAAGATGTAGAGAATTAGTTAAAGAACAAAATGCTACTTTTGTAAAAATAAACTGATGCAATAAAGAGGTTTGAAGTGGAGGGGGAACACAGGGGTATCAATGCAGTTATAATAATTAAAAATATGCATAGAGGGATGGATGTGTAAATACCTTTACCCCTAGGGGTATCTCTGCCAAAATCCCAGAGGGTTACGTACGGAGCACAAGACCTCTGGAGGAGGGGTCTTTTGAGAAATAGATGAGAATTCAGGAGATCTTCTGCAATTTATCTAGTGGTTACATGCTTAGCACGTGACCCTGGGATTGGCTGGAGCCTTTCCCCCGACACACGTGCCTCGCACGTGCGTGGGGGCCTCGGGCCTCCTGCGCCCGGTTCTGGCGTGGCGGAGCGGCGATGCTTGCCCACCGTTCAAGGGGAGGAGCCCAACTCTTGTGGTGTCTTGGAGGAGCAGGACCTGCTGGAGTTTTGTTGATGACGGGGGTTGGTGCGGCGGTGGCGTGACCTTCAGGGTGGAGCTGTGGAGCGTGGGATGCGCGATCATCGGCATTGACGATTGGAGGTTGAAGTTGATGAAGGTGGATACCCATTTGTGATCGAAGGTACCAGTAAAGTTGATTAAGGTGGATGCAGCATTGTCGTGGCTCGAGGGTTGATAAAGACCGGAGCAAGAATAACTGCGCGGTGGAGGCGCAACATTGCAACGATCTTGGAGGGTTGGATCTTGCCTAGAATGGAGAGAGGAGGAGGTACTGTCACCATCATCCCCCTCTATTTGTGCTAATTAGCGGATGGGTTCGAGTGGAAGAGGGCGCCAGAGCTTTATAGGCTGAGGGGGGTAATCGGAGATGGAAAGGGAGATCTAGGACTGATTGGCGAAGAGATGAAATCAGAGGGTTGGTTCGATGGGATTGGACGAGGTGCGTGGTGGCGGCGCGGCCTCATATGGAAGGCTTGAAGGTGACTGATGAGGAGATCGCGGAGGCGGTGTGAAGATTGATGGTGGATCATGAGATGGGCGGAGGGTGGAAAATGCGGGTGGCACCGCCCTCCCAATTGGGAAAGTAGGGGAGGAAGACGACGGGTATGGGGTTGTCCGATCGGTCGAGATCGGGCGACCCAGAACACGCCATGTGGCAGTTTTTTTTCTAATTTTAAATTATTTTATTTTATTTTTCAATAAAAATAAACGAAAGTAAAATCCAAAAATGGGTGATACGTGGCGGCTCCAGGAGCGACCACGTGTCATCCCCACAAAAATCGAAAAATAAATACAAGATAATTCCAGAATAAATGACAAACGACCTCGGATCAAAAACTTTTCTTCACGAATGTTGATCGTCTCGATGATATCTACAAATTTCATGAAAACGTCAAAATCAAAATTAATTAATTGCAAAAAGTGATATTTTTTGGGGTATCCCATTTACATAGAATACCTTGATTTTTGGGTTTTATAATTTTTTGTTATTTTTTAAACCAGATAAAAATCCAGAAAAAATATGATAAAATGAATGACAAAAAATTTACACAATAATCTATTTTTTATAATGTAATAAGAAGACGAAATAAAATAGAATGTGAAAAAGTTAATTTTTGTACAGACAATTAGTGAAGACTCCGACTCAGTTAGTTTCTTTAATTTCAAGCTTAGTTTAGACTTGGATTTTTGTGCATTTTAATAAAAATTTTATCAAAGAAAACAAATGAAAAATAAATAAAATAAAATGGATTAATTATGTATATAAAATATTAGGTCAAAAAGAGCTAAAATATAAAATGTACAAAAGAAGTCCAAAACTCAACTTTCACATATGAACTCCGATTCACTTGAACTTGGTCTTCTTTTGAAGTATTTGAATGTACATTAGTTCAAAAGTGAGTAGGAACAAATTGGACACTGGATGGGAAAGAGATCATGGTTTTAGTCCGAGAATCCTAGAACTAGGGTTTGGGTTTTTGGTCCATTTATTTAGGTTAGTGATTTTTTTATTTTTCATTTATTCTTGTTAGTAATATGTAAACATTAGAGGTGGTTTCAGGTCATTTGGAGTTAGCATGAATTAGTTAAAAATCAGGGAAGTTAGGCTATTCTACAGGCCAATTTGGCTAAGATTTTTGGCTTCTTATTTTCTGCGAAAATAAGTGATAAAATGCAATTCTTATCAAAACAGGCATGAATTCTAATTATGTAATATAAATGAAGAAAGGCTAGTGAATTTTAGGGATTTGATCTTAATTCATTATTCTTAGAGTGATGAATCTTAGATTCATCATCCCCTTATACTTAAACCATGCTCTCTCTAAGCATCAAAAGCAATGCAATGAGATGAAATGAGATATGGTTCCACACCAAGATCATGAGCGAAAGGTGAAAATAGAACTAGACCTAACCTTTGAATTATTAGTGTGGCAGAACTTCTATGAGACTTAGAGTTTCAAAATCAACAGCCTTCAAGTTCTACATATCATTTTCACAATTTCGGCTCAGAAGTCATCTTAGATCAATCCTCCTCCCAAAGCATACCCCATGAACATTGAACAATCAACTCATGTGTGTCAAAACTTTTAGCTCTTCCCATCCAAAATGCCGGACTACCATACGAACCTCTTCTCCAATAACTCATCCTCAGGGAGTCAGGTATTTTTTTCTAAGGTCTGTCTTGTTGTGTTCACAATCAAAATGAGGGAGAAAGTAGAAGAAGGAGAAAATAATTAGAGGGAGGCCAGTGTAGTCACCTCTCCTTGTGAAGCCGGTCAGTTTAGCCAAGTCTCCACCAAGATCTGCAGGTTTTCTTGAAACTTGGACCTTTTTAATCTGATATTTATTTAATAGTGGCTTCCTTGTATTTGGATTTTTGGTAGCTCTGCTTGGATCTTTGTGTGCCCCTACGGATAATCTTTTTTTCTGTACATATTTTGGGGTCTTAGATAAATTGTGCCCAACCCTCCATCCCTTTTCTGAAGCTTTATTTCACGTCGTACTCCGGTCTTTAGATGTCCACACTACCAAAAAACTCACACAGTCTTCCAACACCGCGACGGAGTTGAGCTAAGTGCATAGTGAGAGAATACAAATTAATTCCTTATTCCAGAGTTGTACCCAGAATGAAGAGACCAGGTTAGACACTAAGAGTCAAACGTTGCACATTGTCATGTGGAACTCGAAGAATTAAGTCATAGACCTGAAGCTTCTAAAATCCTATTTCTCGGTGAAGCTCCTCTGAAAATTAGGTGAATTAAGGTCAAGTCCAGACCACTCTCGGTTTCTGCTCATAACTCGGTTCAGAACCCAAGGACTTTTCACAAATGCGAATGAATGTAATGTTGGATGAAGTGCAAGTGTGTGAAATGCAGATACATTTTTATTGAGTTTTATTTATGCAAGGATTTTTTTTGAGATTTTTTTTGCAAAATTGAATAAGAAGCCATTTTTTTTCATTTTTTTGGTTAGACACAATCAGTGTTAGTAGCAAAACCCTTTTTTTCAAGTTCGTTACCCACCCTGTAAATACATATAGACTTACGCGAATGTAAAAGATATGGGTAAAATATATACATAGTATATATACACACCCTTTACTTAGCGAGTATTGTGTCCTCAGAGCACAAGAAGCGTAAAGAATACATAGCTCGCGCTAAGCGTAAGAGAGTGAAAGAAAAAGAACAAGAACAAGATAGATTCGTCTGCCTCCCTATACTTAGGTTGTCATCCTAAGTATGGAAGAAGGGTGGAAATGAGTTGATCGTGAGGATTTTGATGAGGGGAATGGTATATACAGATGGTATCGGTCCCCCCTATACTTAGGCCTTGTCCTAAGTAGAGAAAGAAGATGTACAAGGAGATCAATGTGGTCGGGACAGAGGGTGGGTAGCCGATAATTAAGGGCGGTTTTCTGTTGATCTTTTTATGAGCCTGTGGTGCGAGATCGTAATGATAAGAAGGATATGAAGCATATGATTCCCAACCATTATCAATGTTATCATCAGAGAAACCTTGCTGGATAGTAGATGATGCGTATGAATCATATGAAAGATAACCATCATCGGATTTATCCTCAGAGGAATAGTATTTGAAAGAGGAGGCACTCTGGATATTCTTATTCTTTAGTTGCTTTAGTTGTTTTCTCAGAATTCGTTCCTTCTTGGGATCAAGCGATTTGTCCTCGAATGAATACTTTGAAGTACCAGTCTCGATCAGCTCATAAGAAATTATTCCATATATTTGATGAGACCGGGATAATCGGCTTTGGATGATCAATAGTGAGGAACAGGAGTGATATGACCGAAAATTCCCACAAAATCCGGGTAAAGGTAAATAATGGTCATTGCGACCCGGATCTCACGGCAATCGGTCAATCTAGAAAATAATAAGGAACCACCAAACAGAAGATAAATCAATCAAAATCAAGAAGCGGTCCTAGCTACTTTAATTAACCTGGTATAGCGACCATGGTCGGACTCAGGGAGCATGAGTTGGCCTTGCGGCCTACAAAGTAGTCAGAATCAATAAAATTAAAGAGAAAATATTTTTGGTGGATTTTTAATTATTTTTATTTTTTTTGTATTTTTAATAATGAGGAAAAATAAGAAAATGGAAAAACAAGCAAAACCAACAATTTATGTAAGCATTCAAAAGTACTCCAAAAATTCAAATAAAATTGCTTTTGTGTTTTTTTATGTTTTTAAGTGTTTTTGGTGAATTTTTCAGAATTTTTCAATTTTTATATAATTTTCTAAAAATCAAGAAATGAGAAAACTGAGGATTATTGTACAGCCAGACTTGAAATATCCATTAAAAATATAAATTGAATCTATAAAAGTCTGGAGGCATTTTTTATGAAAACTATATACAAAAACTCAGCTACAGGAAAAGAGTTTATATTTTTTTATTTACATAGATTTTTTAGAATTTTTATAGATTTTTAGTGTTTTTTTATTCCTAAGTTTTTTTAACTACAAATAAGCTAACAAATGGATAGAAGCTAGAAAACAGTAAAACTAACTATCACTTATTTTTTTTAGAATTTTTAAAGGGTTTAATATTTTTCTTTGATTTTTCAATTTAGAAAGTAACAAAAATCACTGTTTTTGAATTTTTAAAAATATCAAAAAACCTTGGAAATGTCCCAAAAAGTTAGGGAAATTTTTACACAGTCGCAGGAGCTACATGTCCAAATTTCACCTAATTTGGATTTAATTTGATATTATATTCAATAAAATAAGGCACACAGCAGTCAGAGACCTAAATGCAAAAAAAAGTATTTTCAGGGCCAAACCATAACACGTATAAAAAGCTTAGGGGCCAAACTTGCAAAAAGCCCAAAACAACACACGCACTCTTGTGACAGGCACTCAGAGGGGCATAAATGTAATTCTTATTTAAAAATATGTAAACAGTAACACACAGGAATCACAGGACTGAAACTATAAATAACCCAAGACCTCACGTGTCGATGCATGTGGCTCACATACACAGGGACTAGATTGAAAATAAAATAAGTCTAGGGACCTAACTGCAAATGTTCCAAAAAAACAACGTGTTAAAATATTTACAAGACTAAACAGTAAATGCTAAAAGAGGAGGGGCCTAAGTGTAAATTAACCATATTATTATCGGATGGTCGAGGAAGCACTACGTGCCGATCAGACGACTGAGATACGTGCATGCCCTTTCGTTGGATGGATGGTCCTGATCAAGCCTAGATGAAGATCTAACTGCTGATAACTCCTCACGAACGGATGGACACGATCAAGTCTGGCACAAGAGGCTGATCAGACGGTGACGGAGGACTCTCGAAGAACACTTCGCCGGCGAAGTTTGCCGACCCAATACGTGCGGTGGAGGCGTCCTCTGGAGCTGTTGAGGTGTGGAAGAGATCGATTAGGCAGGTCCACAGCTGATGGGGACCTCCGATGAGGCCGGGGACCATCGGAGTGGCTCGGCGACGCCGGAGGAGCTAATCTCCTGTGCTCGAATGACTCGATCCTCAGATGGGGTCCTTTGACCTGCAAAAAGGCACAGAAAGACTATTGGGTCGAGGGAAAATTGCCCCGGCCCGGTTATGGGTGGAATGGGTGGTCAGATGGGTCGCGGCGTAGTCCTCCGGTGATCGGCGGAGGAGGAGGACCGGGCTTCCTTCTCCGAGACGAGTCAGGATGATCGGATGGGTGCAGAATGTGGCGAGAAGTCTGACGGAGGTGGTAGTCGGGTCGGATGGGCAAATGAGTGATCGGAGCGATGGGAATCGGTCGGCGAAGGCTGGCGGCGCAAATGTGCGTAAGTGGAAATTAAGCTAAGCTAGAGGGTATTGAAGGTACCTAGTGGTCGAGGTCGACTGTGGATGAGCTGGTAGAGCTCTGGGGGTCTTTGCCTCAAAGAATTGTTGGATTCCGAGGCTCGGCGCACCTCGCGGCGGCGCACAGCGAAGGGCTCGCTGGATCAGTGGCTGGGACATTGCCTCCTCGCTACGACACCACACTTGGCTAGCTGTCACTATAGGGAAGGTAGTGGAGGTCCTGGGATGGAAGGGCGGAGCCAAAGATGGCGTGAAAAGTGCGGCAGAGGTGAACCTATATAGTGCCAGGGGTCCGGGAAGATGGGAGTCGGGCGCGCTCGGTGAAGCACGGACCCCGAGGCAGATTATCGGGCGAGGATCTCGGATCAACAAGGGATAAATGGTTCCCGAGGTTTGGATAAATGGAGGTCTGATCGAGTCAGCAAAAATCGGAGAAGTCGGGTCAAAACCCGATCCGCCCAGAAGAGGGTCCGCGGGGGAGATTTGGCCGGGGTCAACAATCGTGGACCAATGAAATAATTCCATTTATTAATTATTTAGAAATCCAATTAAAAATAGTAAATGCTTTTATTTCGAAAAAGTTGAAACATGAAAAATGTTTCTTATTTTTCAAATTATTTTTAGTGATTTTTATTTATTTTTTGAAAAATAATTTATGTATTTACATTATATTATTATTATTATATATAGGTATATACATATATGTATTTTTAATTTTATTTTTAATTATTTATTTCTATACCATTATTCCAATTTTATATTTTATTTATTTACAACATAAAATTTGGAATAAAATGGTATTTTTATTTTATTTTTATGATTTACTTACATAAGTTAAATAAATAGTTTTATATACATATTTACATGGTATATGTACAAGGTAGAAAATTATTTTTATTTTTAGTTTATTTTTTATTTTTATTTTTCTGATTTTTATTTTATTTTTTTAAATATGTACAAAATATGAGAAATACTTTTTATTTTTATTTTGAGGAAAATAAATTTATTTATATACATAGGTGTATATACAAGTGTGATTGACCCTATCTCCCTCTACTTGGATTCATTTGCGATCAGGCCCATGCTGAGCCCTCCCTTGGGATTAGGTCGCTCAATATTTATTCCAAATATTTTCCTCTTTTTCTTTTATTTGCTTATTCTTTTATTTATGCACAAAAACATGCTAATTATCAATATTTACATAATGCATGCATGTTGGCAATTTATTCTATTTACACATATCTACATGGTGTTTTGCAATGGTTTTGTAGCTAAAATAAAAGAATAAAGAGTGATGAATGGGTATTCATCACCCCCTATACTTAACTTTGCTAGTCCCTTAGTAAACACTTATTTGAAAAAGAAGTGAAAAAGAAAAGAAAAGAAAAGGAGAGGAAATGTAAGGATCAATGCTGATTATTAAACTTGCCTTCATTAAATTGAAATATGGAGATCGGTCAGATCTTTGGATTATTAATGTGTCGGAACCTTATATAGACTCAGGTTTAAAACTCAACAGCCTCTAAGATCCACTAATCTATAGTCAGGACTCGTCAATAATCCAGATCAAAATAAGTCTACATACACAAACCATGAAGACCATGAATCTTTCCTTGTACAGTGTGAGTGAGGTATAGCTCTCCACCTTAGAAGTAGCAAAATGACAGCCCTCCCCAACAAGGTAACTCTATGACCCTAGTCTGGCCACTCTTTCATCGAGGAGTGGGGTATTCCCTTCTAAGTTCAAGTTCAACCGGCTCAAGAAGAGAGGGAAGAAGAGAATGGGCCATGGCCAGTGTAGCCATGTATCCTTGGGAGCTCAACCAGTGTAGCTGAGTCTCCCTGATGCAAGCTACATAAGATGGAACATGAGTCTCAAGCTTTGCTTATTGCACTATATACACTCCGGTGGGATTATCATTTTCTATCAGACCCACCACTTTTTTTGGAGTTCTTTTCTTTTTGCATTTTTTTATGTGCATCTGTACAACATATCTACAAAGTGCAGCATATATACATAAGGAGTTTTTCCTCTTGAGTCCAGTAGACTATCCTCTTTTGAAGCATTATTGCAACCCACAACTCATGTCGTTAGAACTCATGGCAACCAGACCAAGTTGAGACGCACTTCCATCACTACAAGAAGAAGAGAGGTTCCGCCTAGAAGTACTACCCTCATATGCTACCCCAAGTTAAGGAAGACTGTCTCCTTACCACCTAATCCGTAGAGATCTCGGTGTAAAGTGCAGGTCCAAGTCAAGCCACTGTCTATATGAGTCATGTGTGTGTTGTTAAATGCTCTACTTAGGCTCATCGAGATGACATATGATCATAGCCTAGTGGACTAAAAGAATTAAGTCACCATGGACCTGAAAAGTCTCAACCCTAAGCCCTATAAGGTTCCTCTTATTATTAGGTGGATTAAGGTCTTAGCCAAGCTCCATTTTCCAATTTAATTCCTGGCTAGTTTAAATGTCAACTCTAATCCAGGAAAAACTATACAAGTATTTACAAAGATGTAATTTACAAATATTTACACATGTGCAAAATTTTTGAAAAATGTTTTGAAACCATGGATGTATGTATGAATGCAAGTTTTGCAAAATATGTACAATAATTTACAAAAGGTTTTTGCAAACTTTTGATTTTCAAAACATTTTAGAAAAATTTTGTACTATATACATAATTTTGATATGAAAATATTTACACGCTATTTACACAAAAAGTTTTTACAAACATTTTTACAAAAATAATTTGTACAACTATCTACGTATGTGCAATAAAGAATTTTATTTACAAGGAAAAATTTTTAATTTTTATGGATTTTTGGGTTTTAGCCATTTTGTTTATTAACACACTCACACAAAGTATGAGTTATGGCTAAAGTATGTATGAATTATATACACACCCTCCTATACTTAGCTCGAACGATGTCCTCAAGGTCAAGAGCGATGAAGAAGACATAACTCGTGCTTAGTATAGGGAAGTGAAAAGGAAGGCTATATACAAAGACGAATGAAGGAATAGAAATGCAAGAGGATCTCGGCTTATCCCCTTATACTTAGGATCAAATAATCCTAAGTATAATAGGCTGTACACGAGGGGAGAGCCGAGTGAGAATGTACAGGGTCTACCCCCCCATATTTAGGGTGAAATATCCCTATGTATAGGCAACAAGATAGAGTTAGAAATGAATCAATAGAATACCCGAGAGTCCGACACCCCCTCTATACTTAGGGTAAAGTACACCCTAAGTATAGCATAATCATAAGATGAGAAAAGGGGAGTGGGACTAAAGAATAGAGTGATATATACATCTGGATCTATACAAGTCGGAAGAGCAGTGATAATCAGGCGTGAGATACAATAGATGTGAGTCAAGAGACCACATCTCACGCAAAGTGAATCGGGGAAACATCAACGACCCGTGGCTCATGATCTACATATTGCTTGAGCCGCTGGCCGTTTACACGAAAGGTACTCTCAGAAGACAACTCAGATATATCTATACTCCCATTGTCATGTACCTTTCACACCAAATATGGTCCCTTCCATTTGCTCTGTAGCTTCTCTGGAAATGGATGAAGCCTAGCATCAAACAACCATACTCTCTGTCCTGGCTCAAAATGCTTGTGGCTTATATGAGAATCATGCCACCCCTTCACTCTCTCCTTATACTGTAGGCTGTTTGAAAAGGAGGTATCACGAAGCTCCTCCAAGGCTGCTAACTCTGCCCTCCTCTGATCTCCTACCCTCTCTGGATCTAAAAGTATACCAGTGACATCCCAAAGTGACCTATGTCTCAGCTCAATAGCTAAATGGCACGGCTTGCCATAGACGAGGCGAAAGGGAGATGTACCCAAAGGCGTCTTGAAAGACGTTCTATATGCCCACAAGACCGAGTACAAAAGCTGTTACCATTCCTTTCGGTCAGGGCGGATGACTTTCTGCAATATAGCCTTGATCTCCCTATTCGACACTTCAGCATGACCATTCGTCTGAGGGTGGTATGGAGTGGTAACTCGATGGTCTATGATGAACTCGCTAGCAAGGGCATTCACCTAGTCGTTGACGAAATGAGACCCCCCTTCAGATATCAACACTCGAGGTACCCCGAACCGTGAAATGATATGCTTCCTCAAAAATCGGCAAACAGTCCTAGCATCTGCGGTTCGAGCGGGGATGGCCTCAATCCGACGACTAACATAATCCACGGCCAATAAAATGTACTCAAATCCCTGACTCCTAGGGAATGGACCCATGAAATCGATGCCCCATGCGTCAAAAACCTCACAGAAGCGAATGGGTTGCATCGGCATCATATCACATTGTCCACAAGTTCCCATCCTCTGACAGTCAGTACACCTCTTCACGAACTCATCAGAGTGAGGGTAGGCCACCATAGGCCGGATTGGAGAACTTTCTGTGCCATTATCCTCTCAGAGTGATGTCCCCCTACCTCATTCTTGTGGTAGTAAGTGAGGACGCTATGGTGCTCCTCCTGAGGAATGCACCTACGCCAGACGTTGTCCCCTCCTTCATGATAAAGGATGGGGTCCTCCCAATGGTAGAACTTGGCCTTCGCGAGGATGGTCTCAAGTCTTTCCTGGGCCAATCCCGTAGGACTTTCTTGGCAACAAGAAAGTTCACAATATCGATGTACCACGGGAGATAGGCGATAGCAAGGATCGCCTCATCTGGGAAGGTCTCACAAATAGGCTCGATCTGCTCAGAATCCTCAAGATGCTCTAATCAGGAGAGATGATCCGCCACCACATTCTTGACTCCAGGCTTATCCTTAATCTCTATATCAAACTCCTGTAGAAGAATGATCCATCTGGTCAATCTAGCTTTGGCATCCTTCTTTTCCATGAGGTATCTGATGGCGGTATGATCAGTGTAGACGGTCACTCTAGATCCAATGATGTAAGATTTGAACATACTTATGGCGAAAACTACGGCTAGCATCTCCTTCTCAGTGACGGTATAGTTCCGCTGCGTGGCATCCAATGTACGGCTAGCGTAGTGAATGGCAAATGGGACTCCATCTCACCTCTATCCCAACACGGCCCCTATGGAAAAATCGGAGGCATACGTCATGATTTCGAATGGGAGAGACCAATCAGGTAGCTGGAGAACAGGAGCCTCTACAACACAACTCTTGAGAGTCTCAAACGACGATAGACACTTGTCATCGACATGGAACTCGGTGTCTTTTGTCAGCAGATCAGTCAACGGTCGGGCAATATTACTGAAATCATGAATGAAGCTTAAACCGACGATCCCCAGAAAAGACTGTAACTGCCGCAAGTTGGACGGTGGATTGAGTTTCCTAATGACATCCACCTTGGCCGGATCAACCTCCATGCCCCTATTAGAGATGATATGGCCAAGCATCGTCCCTTGAGTCACCATGAAGTACTCTTATCCCAAGACAACACAAGGTGAACCTCAATGCATCGCTGAAGGACTCGGTTGAGGCAATCAAGACAGGAGTCGAATCCATCCCCGTAAACCGAGAAATCATCCATGAAGACCTCAAAGCACTCCCCCACCATGTCCGAAAAGATAGACAACATGCATCTCTGAAATGTCATCGGAGCATTGCACAACCCAAATGGCATGCGTCTGAAAGCATATGTCCCGAAGGGACAGGTGAAGTCGGTCTTGTCCTGGTCCTCTGGCACGATGGCCACCTGATTATAGTTGGAGTACCCATCCAAGAAACAATAATGGCTCTTTCATGCCAGTCTCTCAATGATTTGATCAATAAAGGGCAGGGGGAAATGATCCTTCTTGGTGGCCTTGTTGAGTCGTCTGTAATCTATGCAGACCCGCTAAGAAGTCGGTACCCGGGTAGCGATCTCCTCTCCAGACTCGCTGACAACTGTAGTGATGCTCGTCTTCTTGGGCGCCACATGCAACGGACTGACCCACTTAGAGTCCGAGATGGGGTAGATAAAATCGGTGCTCCACCATTTTGAGATCTCCTTCATGACAACCTCTCTAAGATTCGGGTTCAACCATCTCTGGAACTCATGCGTCGGCTTTGCCTCCTCCTCGAGATAGATATGGTGGGAGCACAGGGCTGGACTTATCCACTGGAGATCAGCTACACTCCATCCAATCGCCTTACGGTTCTTTTTAAGAACCCCCATCAGACGGGATTCATGCTCTCCAGTCAAATCCGCGGAGATAATGACTAGGTACATCTCATGCTCACCTGCAAGGAACCTATACTTCAGCGACGACGGTAGCGGCTTCAGCTCTGGACAAGTAGGTGCTGCCGGATCTGGCCTCTGAAAAGTCTGAGTGAATGCTGCCAAATCTGCATGGTAGAACGAAAACTCTCGCTCACAATCAGTATCTGGAAAAGGCTGCTCTGTTGGACTGTCTCTGCTCTGCATGGCATCAACCTCTTCCCTAGCTATAGGCTCAGTGGAAGTCAGACAAGGTATAAAATCATCAAACTCTGCCCAGTCAATATCTGACTCCGAGGGATCTATATCAAACTCACAAAAATTTGTCTCACGGTCGGGAACCGACTCTGCTTCCTGAAAAGTATCCTGGACCAGGAATGCGTTGTCCAAGCTCTCCTCTACTGGAATCTCTACATCAGTGAACTCTGAATGTGAGAGGATGGCCTGTGCGACTGAATCTGCCAAAACTGCCTCATATCTGTGATCATAAAATCACAGTCCTTGTGGATGTCTCGCCCTGCCTCTGTCATCTGCTCTGAATCTGTGGTCGGCTCTGAGCAAGCTGAATCTCTGACTCTGGTCTCCTCGACCATCTCTATTTGTATACTCTCGCCCTCGACACGAAAGTACACCTTCCCGCTATCATGGTCGGACACTGCCTTGGCTGTGGCTAAGAACGGGCATCCTAGAATGATGGGGGTATCGGTCACAGACTCAGGGATGTCCATGTCCAACAAAACGAAGTCCACGAGGAATTTCAGGCCCTGAATCGTGACGACAACGTCCTTCAGCAACCTCTTCATCCTCTTGACAGATCGATCAGCAAACTGAAGGATCATCTTGCTCTGTTGTAGAGTGCCCAACTCGAAGCGGTCGAGAAGGGATGCCGGAAGTAGGTTGATCGAAGAACCGCTGTCTAATAGAGTATGGTCGAATCTCTGCTCATGGACGTGGCATCTGACATATGGGGCTCCTGAATATGGCCTCTTGGCCGGCAGACGGTTCTGAATCGCGAAACAAGTGGCTCGAGTAAGCACATGGATCTCAGACTGATGGTTCCTCCTCTTCCTCCTGACTGTGGTCCTGTCTCTGAGTGATGTCTGGAGTAGACGGATGTGCTCCAAGGCCTCCTGGAGAGTCAGCTGGACATGGAATCTATCGATCATCTGATGGCTGAACTCTACATGCTGATTCTTTTTGGGATTTTCTTTTTTCTGCACCTTACCTAAATGGAGTGCTCAAGGAAAGGTGACTACAGTGTCCTTCTCAGATGAAGGACTATGAGAGGGTCTAGTCTGCTCAAGTACGACAGAATCCACACATACATCAACAAGCACCACAGGTGGATCAGAATAAAATAAACCCTTTTCTTTATTTCCAGACAAGTGTTGAGATACATGTACATACGGAAAGACAACATGACTAGCAGAACTGGGAATGGTGGCCTCAGTACCACCCTCGGCATGTCGACTCGCGGCATCAGTACCGCGCTCTGGTTTGGCAACTGTGGTGGCATCAGTACCACCTCCTCCAACTGGTGAAGTGACAGCCTCAGTACCATTGGCGGGATCAACATCCATGGTGGCATCAATACCACCATCATCATCTCTCGCGGCATCAGTACCACGCTCCTCCTCGCCTGGCACCTTGGAAGTGGCATGGGATCGTCGCTCAGACGAGCGCCACCTACTGGCATCCTACCGCTCCTAAGTGTAACAAAATCAGTATCAAACAGATATGCAAACATATCACCAAATGAATCACTAGGAGTGGCAAGCTCTGTGAAATCTACCTGCTCAGACTTCCTCTTCAGATTATTCGGGTTCGGCTCAATCTGGGCAGGGATGGTGGCCTTCTCTCTCACAATCTCCTGCATCTCCTGGCGAAACTCATCCATCTCCCATCTAAAGGTAGCATGCTGCTCTGTCATGAGGCGGGCTAGGTCGTCCAAGGCATGGTTCTCATAGGTCGGCCCATGAGAACCTAACGGGTGGCCTCGCTGGTAGGGAGGCTGCTTTGGCTGGTGCGGGTGAGAGGGGTACTGGGAATGATACTTCTGAGGCTGTTCTCGCCTCCATGGTTGTCCCTACTGATAGGGACGAGGACCATACTGCTGGTGCTGCTGCTGGGAAGACTGTTGCTGGTGGTGAACTGGGGTTGGGGCTGCTGGTGCTGCTCGCGCTGATGGTCGTACTGGACACCCTGAACTGGAGGTTGCTGCTAGGAACTGGAGTCTCTAGCCGACCAGCGGAATCCGGGATGGTCTCGTCTGATACAGGGCTAGGGGCGGTCGTACCAAATCCCTTTGACATCCATCAACGGCTCCGGCTCGTAGGAAGGTGGCGGGAGTACTGCCAGGGGCTGATCCGGCTTGTAGACCACCATCTGAGTGTCTAGGGATGGTGATGACTGGTAGTACGGTTGTGGCTGCTGGTACGACTCCGCCTGTACAAGGTGAACTTGTCTAGGCTGACTGGAGCGCTGGGACGAGCTACCACTGCTTCTCAGATCTCCTCGTACCTGAAGATGGGGCTGAGAAGCCATCTGTGCCTCCCGGAGACACATGATCTGTGTCTTCAGGTCACTCAGCATCTGTGCCATCTGATCCATCTGTGTGATACCCTGGCACTGCTTCTTCTCTATCAGCTCGATCTGGTCCAGCTTCTCGCTGATGATCCCCATGTCTGTGGCTGTAGACTCGTCCTGTACGGCTGCTGCGGATGAAGTAGAAGGACCGGCATCGACCTATGCTATCCTCTGGTACTGCATGGTCTGTGTCTATGGCTGCGGGCATCCCTGAGTGTAAAGATGTGTCAGGGACATCACTGTATAGTTCTCGACCATCTCCTCGTAGATGGCCCAGACCTGGTCCTCATCCTTGGCGAAGTAGGAACCGCCACAAGAAGCATTCACCATGCCCTGCAGCTCTGGTGTCAACCTGCAGAAGAAGCTCTGAACTAAGTTCGGTTTCGTGATATCGTGGTACGGGCATCTATCGGTAAGCTCACAGAACCTCTCCCATGCCTCGTGAAACAACTCGTTGGGGAGCATGGAGAAGTTGCTGATCAGGGCCCTCGCTGCATTGGTCTACCCGAGTGGATAGTACTTGTTCAAGTACTCGATGCGGAGCTGCTCCCAGGTGTACACAAATCTCCCCAAATGCTTCAGCCAGTTGGCTGCTCTGTCGGCGAGTGAGAAGGGAAATGCAATCATCCGAATAGTGTCCTCGTCCACCTGACGATCGTGGACGGTGCTGCAGATCATCTTGAACTCCTAGAGATGTAGATGGGGCTCCTCAGTGGCGAGCCCGTGGAAGCAGGGTAGGAGCTAAAGTGTGTTCGGGGTTAACTTGAAGTCCCCCACGACCGCTAGAAGTACCACCCACCGGTGCGTCAGTGTTGATCCGGGGTTGTGAAACTCCCGCATCGGCCTCGGCTCTGCCGCTGCTGATGCGGTTGTTGTGGCTACTGCGGCTGCTGCGGCTGCTGCCAGCTCATCGGGTCTCTGTGGTCTGTCTTCGGGCCCGTGCTGCTCATGGTCGGCTCTCATCTGCTCCATCTCTCTCTCCTCATCTCTACCATGAAAGCCCCCTGATCTCGTATCTATCTCTAAATGGTCTCGAGGGAAGATAACATGGTGGTGTTGATCGCACCCTAGTCCAGTACATACGTGGTCATCTCTGCCCTCTGACCCTCGATGCGATCCTCGCTGCTGGCCATGGTCTCTACAAAGGCAAAAGACCCAAACTCAGGTGCCGAAATATCAGTCTGTTTTCTCGCATCAGGAACTAGTAACTCAGGAATAGAAGAAGGGTGGTCAAGGGGTAACAGGGCGGAATCGAACTCGGGTTCGGAGAGCGGGTCTCGGCTCTCACGAACCAACCTAGATGAATGGGCTGGAGTGCTAAAAGCAGTGCAGGAAGAGGCTGCTTAAGAGACCTCCTGCCTATCATCTTGATCTGGCGAGTCAGGCGGATGAGATCTAGAAAACAATCAAGATGAGCAAACAAACCCCAAATTCACCTACTCAACACGAGCTGAAGACCATAAGGGTTCAGTCAATTATCTTGTCGATGTTATTTAGGTGATCATGTCAGGATATAAGAGCGATTACGTGACCTGTTAGGAATCCAATCCACCTACCAGACTGTCTCGTATAAAAGGCCGGTAGTCTGTTCGGGGCTCGGATGTGGCTCTAGCCTAGTGTACGGGTCACTCTCTCATACATACAAACCAGACAATGAGGGGGTTGCTCTCCCCAAGACATATTTTTAGGTGGGGTGTCTTTTAGGGTCGAGTTTGTTTAGCAGTCCCAAATTTTATGGTTTTTGTTTTTAGATATTTTTCAACCCAAACAATACCTAACGAATTTTTCGATTCTCCTGATTATTTTAAGTCCAAAAAGATCAGGGGGAGAAGATGAAAAAGCCGATGTGCGGGAATCAATAATGCATGTAGAGTAAGAAATGCATACCTGACTCCAGCAGTCTACATGAAGGGTGATCCGCACATAAATAAAAGACTGAATATAAACTACCTATATGATGCACGCGGAAACTGGCCCTAAGCAAAGCATTTCTACACGAAAGAACAGATGACTAAGTGGTCAACAGGAGGGGTCGGTGTCCGGTCTCGGATGCCGATCGGTACCCGCCACAACGGGTCCTGCCAGCGTTGTATACGACCTCTAGCGGCTCGGGACCCTTCAAGTGACCAAGTAGCCTTTTCTTATTGATTTTATTTAGGTCCAATTACGATCTAATAGGTACTGGTAGATTATTAAGTGAGTGGACCATAATTATAACGTCACAATCAATGAAAATCCTAAGTTAGGGCTAAAAACTGCGTAAATCAAATGGTAGTAAATAAACGGCCAAAACTCGGAGAACCGGCGAAAATCACGGTGAGGTCTCCCAAGCACACCGGTGCTCGGTGAAACAGACCCCGATCTCAACCAAGTCTCAGTCCAGGTCCCTGTATTATTACAATAAAATAATTCTACTGAAAATAAACTACGCTAAGTCTACGGCTAATCTACAGTTATTTCGCGGCTATTCCGCGGCTCCCAAACTTCGGCTCCTCCTCCTCGCGCTCTCCTGCGGCTTCGTAGAGAAAGAAGTTGCCTCTGACTCCCGCGGTTGCTTCAGCTTCCGAAGAAGCCGCCTCGGTCCTCCGGCCCTCGTAAGAAACAAAAACCAAAGTGTCAGTCCAGAAGATATATAAATGAGTCAGATAAAAGATATATCTACAAATACCTACAAAAAGCTGCGAAAAAGAAAGCCGCGTAAAAAAAAATCGAAAACGACTACTAAGCCGTGCTCCCTAGCAACGACGCCATTATGATATGACCGAAAAATCCCACAAAATTCGGGTAAAGGTAAACAAGGGTCGTTGCGACCCAGATCTCACGACAATCGGTCAATCAAGAAAAAAATAAGGAACCACCAAACAGAAGATAAATCAATCAATAAAAATAAACAGAAAATAATTTTGGTGGATTTTTAATTATTTTTATTTTTTTTGTATTTTTTATAATGAGGAAAAATAAGAAAATGGAAAAACAAGCAACAACAACAATTTATGTAAGCATTCAAAAATACTCCAAAAATTCAAATAAAATTGTTTTTTGTGTTATTTATGCTTTTAAGTGTATTTGGTGAATTTTTCAGAATTTTTCAATTATTATATAATTTTCTATAAATCAAGAAATGAGAAAACAGAGGATCACTGTACAGCCAGACTTGAAAGATCAATTAAAAATATAAAATGGATCTATACAAGTCTGGCGGCTATTTTTTTGAAAACTATAAAGAAAAACTCAGCTACAGGAAAAGAGTTTATATTTTTTTATCTTTATAGAATTTTTTAAAATTTTTATAAGTTTTTTAGGGTTTTCAATTTTAAGGTTTTTATAAATCCAAATAAGCTCAAAAATGGACAGAAGCTAGAAAACAGTAAAACTAACTATCATTATTTTTTTTAGAATTTTTAAATGGTTTTAATATTTTTCTTTGATTTTTCAATTTAGAATGTAACAAAAACCACTATTTTTGAATTTTTAAAATATCAAAAAGCCTCAAAAATGTCCCAAAAATTTAGGGAAATTTTTAATTTAATTTTATATTCTATTCAATAAAAACAAAGCACAAAGCAGTTAGGGACCTAAATGCAAAGAAAAGTATTTTCAAGGCAAAACGATAACACTTATAAAAAGATCAAGGGCCAAACTTGCAAAAAGCCTAAAACAACACGTGCACTCACGTGACAGACACTCTGAGGGGCATAGATGTAATTCCTTTTTAAAAATATGTAAATAGGAACACGCAGGAATCACAGGACTGAAACTGTAAATAACCCAAGACCTCACTTGTCGATGCACGTAGCTCACATACACAGGGACTAGATTGCAAATAAAATAAGTCTAGGGACCTAACTGCAAATGTTCCAAAATAAAAACAACGTCCTAAAATATTTACAAGACTAAACAATAAATGCTAAAAGAGGAGGAGCCTATGTGCAAATTACCCCTATTATTATCGGATGGACGAGGAAGCGCCACGTGTTGATTTGATGGATGAGATGCATGCACGCCCTTTCGTTGGATGGACGGTCCTGATCAAGCCCAGATGAAGATCTGACTGCTGATAACTCCTCACGAACGGATGGACACGATCGAGTCTGGTGCGAGAGGCTGATCGGACTGTGACAGAGGACTCTCGAAGAACACTTCGCTGGCGAAGTTTTCCGGCCCAATACGCGTGGTGGAGGCGTCCTCTGGAGCTGCTGAGGTGTGGAAGAGATTGCCTAGGCTGGTCCGCAGTTGATGGGGACCTCTGATGAGGCCGGGGACCACCGAAGTGGCCCGGCGATGCCGGAGGAGCTAAGCTCATGTGCTCGAATGATTCGACCCCCAGATGGGGTCCTTTGACCTGCAAAAAGGCACAAAAAGACTACTGGGTTGAGGGAAAATTGCCTCGACCCGGTTAGGGTGGAATGGGTGGTCAGATGGGTCGTGGCGTAGTCATCCAGCGAGTGGCAGAGGAGGAGGACCAGGCTTCCTGCTCCGAGACGAGTCAGGATGATCGGATGGGTGCAGAATGTGGCGAGAAGTCTAACGGAGGTGGTAGTCGGGTCGGATGGGCAAATGGGTGATCGGAGCGATGGGAATTGGCCGGCGAAGGCCGACAACGCAAATGGGCGTAAGTGGAAATTAAGCAAAACTAGACGGTATCGAAGGTAACTAGTGGTCGAGGTCGACTGTAGATGAGCTGGTAGAGCTCTGGGGGTCTTTGCCTCAAGGAATCATCGGGTTCTGAGGCTCGGTGCACCTCGTGGCGGCGCATGGCGAAGGGCTCGCCGGATCAGTGGCTGGGGACACCTCCTCCTCACTGCGACACCACGCTCGATTAGCTGTCACTCTAGGGAAGGTAGTGGAGGTCCTGGGATGGAAGGGTGGAGCCAAAGATGGCGTGAAAAGGGCGGCGGAGGTGAACCTATATAGTGCCAGGGGTCCGGGAAGATGGGAGTCGGGCGCGCTCGGTGAAGCACGGACCCCTAGGCAGATGATCGGGCGAGGATCTCAGATCAACAAGGGATAAATGGCGCCTGGGGTTTGGATAAATGGAGGTCAGATCGAGTCAGCAAAAATCGGAGAAGTCGGGTCAAAACCCGATCCGCCTGGAAGAGGGTCCGCGGGGGAGAGTTGACCGGGGATCAACAATCCCCCATGGACCAATGGAATAATTCCATTTATTAATTATTTAGAACTTCAATTAAAAATAGTAAATGCTTTTATTTTGAAAAAGATGAAACCTGAAAAATGTTTCTTATTTTAAATTATTTTTTAGTGATTTTTATTTATTTTTTTGAAAAATAATTTATGCATTTATGTTATATTATTATTATATATAGGTATATACATATATGTATTTTTAATTTTTATTTTTAATTATTTATTTTTAAACCATTATTCCAATTTTATATTTTATTTATTTACAACATAAAATTTGGAATCAAAAGGTATTTTTATTTTATTTTTATGATTTACTTACATAAGTTAAATAAATAGTTTTATATACATATTTACATGGTTTATGTGTAAGGTAGTAAATTATTTTTATTTCTATTTTATTTTTTTATTTTTAGTTTTCTGATTTTTATTTTATTTTTATAAATATGTAAAAAATATGAGAAATACTTTTTATTTTTATTTTGAGGAAAATAAATTTATTTATATTTACATAGGTGTATATACAAGTGTGATTGACCCTATCTCCCTCTACTTGGATTCTTTTGCGGTCAGGCCCATGTTGAGCCCTCCCTTGGGATTAGGTCGCTCAATATTTATTCCAAATATTTCCCTCTTTTTCTTTTATTTCTTTATTCTTTTATTTATGCACATAAACATGCTAATTTTCAATATTTACACAATGCATGCATGTTGGTAATTTATTCTATTTACACATATCTACATGGTGTTTTGCAAAGGTTTTGTAGCTAAAATAAAAGAATAAAGAGTGATGAATGGGCATTCATCAAGGAGTTTTCCAATGGGAATCGAAGTTTGGATCCTTGCGAAGGTAGGGTTTTAAGACTGCCGAACAGACCTCACTCATGTAGATTACCTTTTCTGGACCTGATGAGGGATCATCAGACGATTCCTCTTTCGGAAGGTCGAAGGAAACTTTCTTTTTACATGAACGAGCAGTCAGTGTTGGTCTTGGGAGTAAGTTGTTGACACTTGAGTCTCCAGATAAATAATCATTGAAATGTTTCTCCTTGGTCGGTGTTCGTCATGTATGTTTGTCCTTAGTTTTCTTGATGTTGGTGCACTCCTAAGTTGGATTGATTTGTTCAATGTAGTTAGAGAAGGTTGACTTAGGGTGAGCCCATGCATAAGTCTCAGAATCATAAAAGAAACATTTTTCTATGGTGAAAGTAGCGGAAAATGGAACATTGGGGAGAATCTCCGCATGTTCATTCTCAATTGACTTGATGTTGGAGAATTCCTATATCGGGTTGATTTGATCAAGGTAGTTAGAGAAGGTTTCGGCTGACTCAAGATACACCCATGCATAAGTCTCAGGAATATATGAGTCATATTCATTTTTCCATGGTGAGAGCAGCTGGGAATGGAACAGTAGGGAGAGTCTCTAAACCAATAGTCTCATCAACAACTGCTATCTCAAGTGTACCAATGAGGTAGGGCTCATCTACCGCTTGATGGTCACGGCTGTCGTGGGCTTTGTGGGTTGCCTTAGAAAATTGTGGTTCTTCAAAGACTTGTTGAGATCGAAGTGCTCCCAATGTTGTAAAGTTGATTTCCCGAGTCTCACACTCAATAATTGCCTTAGCCAATGTTAAGAATGGCTTTTTCGAGAATGATTGGAGAATAGGTGGATTCTCCTTGATGCTCAATATCAATGGTCATTATGTCCACTTTGAGCGAGCATCTTGGATGTACCGATGACTGAAATTGTTCCTCTCGGCCGTTTTATCGATCGATCTGCCAATTGAACGATCTCTCATATCTTCTTGATAGGTCTTAGTTTGAGCTCGTTAAATACAAAGGTCGGGAGGATATTGATAGGTGAATATTCATCAATTCGAGCATGTGTAAATATTATGTCTTTGATTCCACAATGAAATCTGGGCAACCGCTTCGCTATGCAGCTCTTGGTTTTTCTCCTCAACACCAAGGAGGTGGCCGTTGACAAAATATGTCTTTCAGTCTTTGTTCTTGTCCTGTTATCACTAATTTGTCCATTACAAAACCTTTAAGGTCGGGGAAGTGTTCAATGGCTTGTATAAAGGGAAGTTCAAAAATCAATCTTTTCTCTAGTGCTTCC
The DNA here is from genome assembly GCA_037367405.1 of Ottelia alismoides. Lineage (NCBI taxonomy): Eukaryota > Viridiplantae > Streptophyta > Magnoliopsida > Alismatales > Hydrocharitaceae > Ottelia > Ottelia alismoides. The sequence continues at coordinate 275,342 of JAZKJV010010891.1, forward strand.
TGTAAAGCAGGATCCAAATTCTTTAGATCTTCTTCAGTTTCAATTTTTATGATTTTTTTCTGAAATTTCACTCTTTTGGTGTTTTTGAATATTTCAATCTTTTGGTATTTTCTGTGTGGTGTGTTGATGTGGTGTGTTCCCCAGATGATGAGGGATAAGAGTCAGAGTCAGAATGGGAGCCATCCATGGGGGAGTAATATGTAGAAGTGTCACTGTTAGAGTCATCCCTAGGGTGAAAATATTCTCTCGGTTTCTGAATATCCTCAGAATTTTCAACATGAGATCAAATCTTTTCCTCATCCATTTCTATATCCGAGCTACAAGAGAGTGAAATTAGTCGGTCGGCAAACTTTCTAAATCTATCCTCCATTAAATCAAATCTCTTATATATCCTTGAAATATCATCTTCAAAAATCTTTTCATGATCAATCATGGGAGCAGTTGGTGTATGTTCTTGTTTTCAAAATTCAATAGTTTTATCTTCCATTTTCCTATATGAGCTGGGAGAAGAGTCTCTTGGAATATTCAATATATGATCGTTATTTTCTGAAAGTTTCTCCCAAAGTTATGGAAGGAGGCTGCTCAGTGGAAGGATTTTTCGGGATTTGTAGGTCTCATACTCAGCAAGTCGTGACTCAGGCATGTAATGTTGGTTTGAGTAGAGTCTACTTCCATGGTCATGATTGATCATACCATTAAATAACAGAGTCATACAAGTTTCATATGTGTCAATATCATTTGTCTGGTCCTCTGTATATATTAGCTGATCGAAGGAGTGGTACTCGGGTTGGTCAATAGGGATTTGATCGCCACGGTCAATCCAATGTTGATGATCATTAAGTGCGGGCCTCCCCTCATGGTGTGATTGGGTTTCCATATTATTCAATGAGGTCAAGGAAAGATGTGAATTTATGTAGTGTTGACCTATCCCAGCAGACTTGTGAGGAAGGAATGATGTTGATTGGGGTTGATGTCTTGGCCAGCCATGTGTTTTGATGTTTTGTTCTTCAAAAGGTTCTTGGGGTTTAGAAAGAAATCTGGTATAAGTCGGGTCATCCCATGATGGCAGTTGATCAAATGCGGTCACAAGTGGTGGAGTGGGAGAATATGATGTTGTGGTAACTTTAATTGGACGAATCGAGTAGAATGGCTTGGAATTTATCGAGGGGGCCGGATTCATCCGAGAGTGAAAGTCTCCTGCAAAAGTTGGAGGATTCTGGAAAGCAGAGGGTTTAGTCGATTTGAGCCTGACCGAGACAAAATCATTTTCATGATATAGATCAGATGGGTACTCGGACCATTGTCCTCTTTTTATCAAAGGAGGTTGATGATGAGTCGACATGGTTGATCTCAGTGCAAAAACATGATATTCAAAATAATTTTTTCTCAAGAAGAATGATGGAACAAATGTGTTGCTTTTGATCTTCGAAATCAGTTCACGTACACTAATGCAAATACAAATCCAACCCCAGTTTCACCAACTCACACAATGAAGCTGCAAGAGTTCGACAATTATCTTTTCAATTTTAGTTGGTGATAAATTCAATCTTTGAAAAAAATTAGTGAGATGTTAGGTGCCGATAATTTTCTTAAAGACTGACCCAAATTCTTACGACTAGTTGCACCTACTTTCAGCCAGTACACACCGACCGTAAAACGGCTACCCGTGTTACTTAAGAACGGAGCCTTATGTAGTGTCCTTTAAACCATCTACTCATCTAAGGAAATCCAGACCGTTTACTGTCTAGCCGTAGATCCTCATAGAGAAGTAGCTAATCATTTTTATAGAATCAGTAGTCAATACGAAAATTTGGATTTGGGCTCTATCCTTAAGTGTCGTCTCTCGCTCACTTAGAAAAATAAATTCATCCAAGGTCAGGGTTGCTCTCGCGCAAAATTTCTTGATATTATGGGTTATTTAAAAATCAGCTAGATTTAGCAGTCTCAATTTTAATTAGGTGATCACTGAAAATTTAAGGTGAGCACAAATGCACGTCTACCATCCAGTCCCAATTTCCTTTTAATATTTTGTGACAAAATAGGAGGGAGAAAATCAGGAAAATTCAATGCATATGAAAAATGATGATGTATGCTTAGTTAGAAGACTTACAGTGACTCCTCACAATCTCCATGTGGGATGCAATACAAGAATTGAATACTTAATCTATATGAATGCAAGCCGATGAAAAGCCGCACCTAGAAGAAAGTTCTATTATCTGGGAAGAATTGAGTTAAATTTTTGACTCAGTTGAACGATCTGATGTGTGTCTCGATTAAAGTGAAGTGTGGTCCTAGGTTCTACGAGCACAATCAAAATTAAAAGCTCTAATAATCGTGTGTGCAGGTCTATCCTAAGAGCCACTCGAGTCGGTCCCCACTCTCACCGGAGAGTAAAACAGGCCATGACACAACACAGAAAAAAGTTAAAGGTATTTTTTACACACACGAGAGTCCAAACGGACACCACTGGAAATGAGCAATTAATTACAAAAATTAAAATTGTAGAAATAAATCCTAGACTCTACGCTCTCTCACGACTCGACTCGATCTTAATTTTACTGTGATTTTTTGGGTGTTGGTGAATATGTGTCTCTTTTGTGAGAAACCGCTCCATGTTCGTAAGGTACCTCGTAAGAAGAATAAGAGAGAGAATGTAAGAGAGTGACATAAAAATAATCAAAAATAAAATAAGGAAATAAATGCTTAAAATAAAATAAATACAATAAGAAAAAATGTATAATTTACAATGAAAAATCAGGGGTCAGACTACTCGAATAAAGAAAACCGAACAAAAAAATTTTATACAAAAAAACTAAGCTGTCTGATCCCCAGCAACGGCGCCATTCAACAAGTTGCGGAAATACCCTGCTTAATTTTGCGTGGCTTATCGTGCATTTAAAAATGAGTCATTTCATTGTAGGTGGGCAATCGAAATCGGTCAAGAAATAACCACAAGAAATTTAGTCAACTTTAATCAATGTGGTTTTATGTTTATTTTACATGGGCAAGTCCCAAGGTCGAATCAAGGAGGCAAAGGAACAACCTAGAAATTTTTCTATCAAAGTTCATTCACAGTTTCGAGGCGATCTTCTTTTTGTATTTTTAATGCAAATTTGGGATGTGCAATGCAAATTAGGCCAATTTTAATGATAGAAAATGAATATCAATCAAACGATGACCGAAAAATATGAACTTGGCCAAGATGACAATTATGATGACATGAATGCACTATAATTTTTTGAAATTTTTGGATGCAAGATAAATATTATGAATTTATGAATGCAAAAGATGCGAATTTCAAGATTTAATTATAATAAATATCAAACCTATTTATTTTCAAGAGATACAATTATCTAAGATCTATCACTAGGTGATTGATCTCAGAAAAATCCTAAACCTCGAAAATATGATATTTAATACTTATTAAAAATTAAAGATCGAAATATGCAAAATGATTTTTTAGAAGGCAAACCATGCATGCAAATGCAATTCTTTTTGGGCACGATGTGAAATACATTAATCTTTCAATCCGTGAATTTTCAGCAATTTTCAGAGCTATGGTTAATTAGTTATGAATTTTCAGAATGAGAAAAATATGCAATTTTCTGCGAAATAATTAATTATTAATTAACCACAGATCACAAAAATGTCAAACATATACCAAGATGTAGAGAATTAGTTATAGAATAAAGTGCTATTTTTGTAAAAAAAAATGATGCAATAAAATGGTTAAAAGTGGAGGGGGAACACATGGGTATCATTGTAATTATAATGATTAAAAATATGCATAGAGGGATGGATGTGTAAATACCTATACCCCGAGGGGTATTTCCGCAAAAATCTCAGAGGGTCACGTGCTCTAGTGGAGGGGTCTTCTGGGAAATAGGTGAAAATTCAGGAGATCTTCCGTAATTTACCCAGTGGTTATGTGCTTAGCACGTGACCCTGGGGTTCGCTGGAGTCGTTCCCCCGACGCATGTGCCTCGCATATGTGCAGGGGCCTCGGACCTCCTGCGGCCGGTTCTGGCATGGCGGAGCAGCGCTGCTTGGTCATCGGTCAAGGGGTGGATCCCACCTCCTGTGGTGTCTTGGAGGAGCAGGACCTACTGGAGTGTTGTCATTGACAGGGGTTGGCGCGGCGATGGAATGACCTCCGGGGTAGAGATGCGGAGCATGGGAAGCGCAATCATCGGCGTTGACGAACGGAGGCTGAAGTTGATGAAGGTTGATGCACATGGCTGATCGAAGGAACCGATGAAGTTGATGAAGGTGGATGTAGCGTTGTCATTGGCTCGACGGCCGACGAAGATCGGAGCAAGGTCAACTGCGCGGCGGAGGCGTAGCGTTGCAACGGCCGTGGAGGGCCGGATCTCGCCGAGAAAGGAGAGAGGAGGAGGTACTGTCACCACCGTCCCCCTGTATTTATGCTAATCGGTGGATGGGTTTGAGTGGAAGAGGGCGGCGGAGCTTTATAGGCCGAGGGGGGTAATCGGAGATGGAAAGGGAGATCTGGGACTGATCGATGAAGAGATGAAATCGGAGGGTTGATTCGATGGGACTGGACGAGGTATGTGGTGGCGGCGAGAACTCAGATGGAAGGCTTGAAGGTAACTGATTAGGATATCACGGAGGCAGCGTGAAGATTGACAGTGGATTGTGAGATGGGCGGAGGGTGGAAATCGTGGGGAGGCACCGCCCTCCCAATTGGGAAAGTAGGGGAGGTAGATGATGGGTCTAGGGCCGTCCGATCGGCCAAGATCGGGCAGCCCAGATCACACCACATGGCGGTTTTTCATAATCTTAAAAATTTTTAATTTATATTTCTATAAAAATAAATGAAAATAAAATCCAAAAATGGGTGACATGTGGCGGCTCCAGGAGCTGCCACGTGTCAGCCCCACAAAAATCAAAAAATAAATAGAAGATAATTCTAGAATAAATGACAAATGACATCGGATCATAAAATTTTCTTCACTAAAGTTGTTTGTCTAGATGAGATCTATAACTTTTATGAAGACATGAAAATGAAAATCGATCATTTGCAAAAAGTGATATTTTGGGGTATCCCATGTACATGGAATACCTTTATTTTTGGGTTTTATATTTTTTTGTTATTTTAAACCAGATAAAAATCCTGAAAAATATTATAAAATAAAAGATAAATATTTACAATTATTCTATTTTTTTTGGATTTTTATTAAGTAAGAAAAAGAAGAATAAAATAGAATGTGAAAAAGTCAATTTTTGTAGAGACAGTTAGTTAAGACTCGGACTCAGTTAGTTTCTTTGATTTCAAGCTTAGTTTAGATTTGGATTTTTATTCATTTTAATAAAACTTCTATAAAATTATATAAATGAAAAACATATAAAAAAATTGGATTAATTATGTACATAAAATATTAGATCAAAAACCGCTAAAATATAAAATGTGCAAAAGAGACCCAAAACCCAACTTTCACATATGAACTCCGATTGACTTGAACTTGGTCTTGTTTTAAAGGTATTTGAATGTACACTAATTCAAAAGTTAGTAGGATCAATTGGACACTGGATGAGGAAGATATCATGGTTTTAGTCCGGGAATCCTAGAACTAGGGTTTGGGTTTTTGATGCACTTATTTAGGTTAGTGATTTTTTTGTATTTTTCATTTATTCTTGTTTATAATATGTACACAGTGGAGGTGGTTTCAGGTCATTTGGAGTTAGCATGAACTAGTTAAAAATCAGGGAATTTAGGCTATTTATAGGTCATTTTGATTGAGATTTTTGGCTTCTTATTTTGTGTGAAAATAAATGATAAAATGTAATTCTTATCAAAAAATGCAAAAATTATAATTATGCAATATAAATGAAGAAATGACAATGAATTTTAGGGATTTGAGATTAATTCATTATTCTTAGAGTGATGAATTTGAGATTCATCAGTTGCTGATAACATGAACAATTTCCATGGTGAGAATATGTTTGTTTGTTTTTTGGCATCTGGTTTTGCAGGGTTGACGTTTTGTTGTAATTGCCTCTTTTAGTTTTTTCATCATCACTGGCATGTACTCCATGGTTTTCAAGAGTGGCATCTTCAACATACTATTTTTGCAATAATTTTAAGATGTTGGGATTAGACAATGCAATTTTCAATTTTTTACGGTTTTTAACTTCAAAGCATCAGGAAATGTAATATGCACATCATCAAAAACCTCATTTTCATGCAAAATATTGTTCTTATTTACAGAAGGATGGTTGATTATAGTGCTACCATAAAAAACAGAAGGTACAACAAAAGTAGGATAAAACTGTGTCAGCTTGTACAGGATAAACTGCTGGCTTCTTCTTGGTTCCATCGACACAACCTTAGTTGTTATTTCTTAATTCTTTTTATTTTCTTCATTTTTGTCTTTTTTACTATGGTGGTGGTGATGCTTCTACTTCTTCCTCAACAGATCAATACTAACATGCAGGCTCAGCTGGTTATCATGAAGATTCACCCATAGAAGCTTGACCTTTCACTTTGGTTGAAGCAGATGAATGCTCATGAGATAAAAAACATTAGATAATATAAAGGAATTTATACATGACTTAAGAGGTGATATGCATTACGGTCTACCTTCTCCTTTCTCTTGAAGTTGTTGGAGTTCACCTCCAATTGTGCAGGAATGACTCTCTTTGCCGAAGTGAGGTCATCAATCTTCTATCTCATATCATTCATGTTCTTTATTAGCTGAGAAAAGTAATCCAAGGTAGTGTTCATCGAAGCAGCCTCTGAAGATTCTACAATCAGAGGGAGCTGAGGCTGTTGATACTACAATTGTTGCTAGTTGTACTGGGATTGATGAGGAGGGAATAATTGTTGATAAGGAGGAGGGATGAAATTTTCTAGTATTGAGCAGACGTCTGCTTCTGATAGTATGGTGGGTGATATGTTGGCTAATGGTACTATTGTTGTTGTCTCCAGTTGTTGCTTTGTTGTGGAGACTAATGGTGTTGCTGTTGTTGTGGCTGGAAGTTTCGTCCACCCTGATGAGGAATGAATGGTCAGATAGCAGTGCTCGGACCTTGAGGTTGTCGTCTGGGATGGGTCAGAGCTTGTTTATTAGCCTACGCGACATTTACACCCATGGATTTGTGGAAGTGGAGGATAGAAATGCTCGATGTAAGCCTAGGGCTCTGGGTGGTACACTACCATCTGTTGCTATGGTGATGAAGCTCCTTAGTTGGGCGTCTACATGTAGTATACATGCTGAACTGACTGGGGTGGCCCTTGACTCTTCTGATGGGATGGCTCCTTTGGTTCGAGAGAGTGCTCAACTAGTTCCTTCACAGACTAGTAGGCATGGATGGTGTTCACCAGAAGCTCAAGATGTTTTGAAATTTAATCAAGCTAGTCCAGCGACTTCATTTTTTGTTCGATCACATTTAATTTATCAAGGTCTTGTGATCGTTTCTCAATGATATCTTCTTTAAAGAGATGGTTCCCAATGATGATGAGATTGGAACTGATGTCTCTCTTCCTCCTGGTATGATGCCGCATTGACATGCTTGTGTGGGATTGATGGAGTATATTAGAAATACACGGGATGAATAAAGGGTAGTTGATCCTTCAACCATCTCCCCAAAGATCTACCATACAACATCTTCGTCCTTGTTAAAATGTTATCCTCTATTGCAACTTCCACATGCCATTGGTTTTCTTGATGCAAGACCCCAAAGAAGTTCCGGACCAGGGTGGTCTTTGGTAGTTCATGATGGGGGTACTTCTCGATAAGATCTTTGAATATTTCCCATTCCTTGTGAAATGCTTCATGGGACATTTGGGAGAAAGTTAATGCTCGCATATGATCCAGATGAACTAAGGGATAATACTTGTATAAGAATGTTGATTTTAATTATTCCTAGGTTGTCACCACCTACCTGAGGTGATTGATCTAGTAAAAAGACTTATCCTGAAGACTACAAGGGAAGGCATTTATCTTCACTACCTCCAATGGAATGTTGGAGTAATGCATGGTGCTGCATATCTCGTTGAATTGGTGTAGGTGAATGTACGGTTCTTCACTTGTATTGCCATGGAATATTAGAAAAGAGAAAACAATGATGGCTTTAACTTGAAGTGTCATTGATCATGGGTATTCAGATCCACTAAGTGACCTAATCAGTACCAAGGATGTATGTTTCCTTCAGAGTTGGTTTGGGTTGCCCATCTTGCTCCCCTCCATGGGTTCCTATAAGATAGTCATCGTCGTTTCAACAATGGTGTTTGTCTTCCTCCCATCCTCAACTTTCTTAGTCCCTCCTCATATCATTAAGCATTTCTCTGAATGTAACTTGGGCAAGGGATTGGCCAGTCAACTATTGTTAAATGGCTTGGATTGATGATAGCAACTGGTTGTTGACCTCATTCTAGTCCATTGTCTCATATAATGTTGGTCCCTTGTCTCATCTCTAGGGATCAATCTCAATATCAAGTTGTAACTCTGACTCCTAATCGGGTTAAGAATCTACATTGGGAAATAAGACCTAAACAATCCTTAGAAAAGGAGCAAGTTTGATATGAGAGTCTATCTTGAACAATGGATTTATTGGTTAAAGGAAAGTTGTGGAGGGAGGGAGATCGGGACAAGGGTTGTCTTGATCCTCGAAGCGAGTGAAGATAGGGGAGTCCAAAGAGAAATTTACGAGATCTGAACCAACTTCTTAGAGATCACCCCGCATTATTGAAGATATTTGCATATGGGAATCGATCTAGGTGTTCGCAAGGTCCAAACAAAACCACCCAGGATGTGACATATTGGGAGAGAAAAAGAAATGAATAATGGAATAGATGAAGGAAGTGAAGAACTAAAGAGGGTATGAGAAGAGAAGGCTCAGAAATAAGCAAGGCAAAACGAAGAAGTGAGAAAAGAAGTACGAAATGAAAGGCACAAAGGCACGACATTTTGGATCTTGACCTATTCACAAAACAAGGTTCGATTCACCAACTAAACGCAATGAGTCGTAGGAGTTGGGCAATTATCTTTTCCATTTTATTGGTTGTATCAAGTAATCTTATCAATTAGTCCTTAGGTGGCTAACCATATAGGATGAAAAGTACTGTCGAAAAAGTGTCTTGTACTTTCCACTTCCTTTGTAGCCAGTAGAATGTACTTTATGAACGCTCTTGTTATTAGATCTGGACCACTACTCAGCAAAAGAAGTCGAGAGGGAAGTTTATAGGAAAAATCGATACTTCAGACAAAGTCTGAAAGAAGATAAGGACCTACTCAGATGCGAGATGATGAGATAGACACTCCCATGAGGGAATGGCCTATGCCCAATACTTTAGACTAAATCGACAAGAATAGGAAGCCCTACTCATACATGTATGATAGAAGCAACAATACTTCTCCATCCAGGTGATAGACAAGGCAGTACCCATGCTGGGATTAGGGCTCTATTTCTTAAGGATCGCATCTCACTCTTTTTGGAAGGTACATGAATATAATGAGGGTGTTGTGAACCCAAGACAATGAAGTTCAATGAATCAACTTTAATTTGGTCAATTTTTTCTTAGTGGCCTCTTTCTAAATTTTTATGGTATTAACCTATTTTGAGAAATGTTCATGCAAAAGACTAATGATTTGATCAATTCTTTGCTTGGATTATGTGGTCAATCAGAGGAAGAAGATGTAAAAGAAGTCGGAAATCAAATGATGTGATGCTTAGTAAGAAGACTTAGAGTGCTTCCCACCTCTCTCCATGTGGGATGCAAGACATAAATTCAACGAGGAAATCACCCTAGAACATGATCTTCTCTCAATATGAAGAACTTTTTCAATTTGACTAGATCCAAACGATAGAGATTATAGACACATGGACTATTTTCGATCTTTGGACCTAATTTTATCGAACAATCACACCTAATGATCTAAGAGTTCATTCCAAAAGACATAAACAGGAAATAAACGGAAAGATAAATAACAAAAACAAATAGAAACAAAGGGGGGAATAGGGAGAAATAAAGAGTAGAAAGCGATGAAATCATGGAAAAATTGATCAAGTCCTCCAAATGAATGATCACTTGGTGAAGTGGACTTGTGAGAGTTTGAAAAGTAAAGTGTTCAAGGTCCTGTATTATAACAAATTAATGAATAAATCTCTTACACAAAAAATTAATTAAATTAATGCTAAGAAGATTTGCTCGGTTCCTTGTCTCCTTTGCTATTCTCTCCCATTAGTGGGCAAAGAACCACCGGTCTCCATGGCTCTTGGATCTATAGAATATCCAAAGAAATCCTCCCTCGGTAAGCAGAACCTTGCAATAAATTCAAATAAGAAAATCTTTAGAATAATCTCAGATAAAAATAGATTTAATAGAGAAAACTAGACAATGAAATGAAAATAATGTCAAAATAATCTAAGTGTCTAGTCTATTCTCTACAAACCGATGCTCCCTAGCAATGATGCCGTTTGAAAAAAATGAGGATCGATGTGTCCAACGTCCAATCTTGGAGAGCATGCATTGTCTGAGAAGTCTGATTAGCAAATTGTTGCATCGATACCTCTCTTGGCTCTCGATAATCAACTCAAGTGCAATCTCAACAATTAACCCACAATAATGAAGTAGATGAGATAAAATGTACTACACCCTACAAAAATGTGTATAGTACACAAGTAGTAGGGGTCGAACCACAAAGGAGCACGTGAGGTAAGGCCACAAAAATTAATTGACTACTCATGCATTTTAGGGCATTTTATATTTTTAAATATTTTTGTAGGTTTTTTATTTTTTTAGTTATGTAAATGTTTAGTTTTGGTTCTTTAAGTAAAATATAGATTAATTTATACTAGATAATTATGTATAGATAAAACATATAAAGGAAAAGATAAAAGAGATGTTTTTGGATTTTTCAAATATAACAAATAAATATAAATTTCTAGAATTAAATATTTTCGATTTTATAAAATTTTCTCTATATTTGGTAATTTTTGGCTATTTTTTGAGATTTGTTTGCGGATTTTTAAATAAGGAAATACATAAAAATAAAATAGTAAAGCAGGGAAATTGGAATGTGCTAAATAAATATTTATCAAATCAGATTGAGCCTAAATCCAGTTTTCATGAAATCTAATATCTAAATAAAATTGAAAAACATTGCAGCTGTTTATGTGATTTTTCTGCGAATTTTTAGTTTTTTTAAAATGTTTCCTGAGTTTTTTAATTTTTTAGGAGTTTTAATTAATATTATGTAAAAAATTTTAGTGAGAAAATCAAATATAGCTAAATAAGCATACATGAACTTTTTATAAGATTTTTTCAAAACATTTTGTAAATTTTAGGGATTTTAAATACTAAACAAGGAAAATGTAATAATTTTCTATTTTATAAATAGGAAAGTAATTTTAATTTCTTTACGAAAGTTATGTGTGATATAATATGGTTTCAGGCACTTAAGATAATTTTCCGGTAATTTTTAGATTCAAATGATATTTTAATAATTAAAATACAACTAAAAAAATTTTAATCTATAGAATAGGGCTTAATTATAATTTTTAAGGAGTATCATAGCATTTAACTATACTTTTTAACAATCCAGGAGTATACATGAATTATTTCCATATTTTAAAACTACCCGTACTAGCATGGGAATAAAAGCATATATCCGGAACAATAGGGCCAAGTATGTAAATTTACAAAAAAAAAACAATACCATTAATATTTAAACTTTGTAGAATATTATAAATATGAAATACACAAACCTGGAGGGGTCGACATAGAATTCTCGCCCACTAATGCGTGTAGGCACATGAGGTGACATGGATTGGACTAAAGTGCGAAAATTAGAAATATTAGGGCCCTTAGAGTGAATATTGCAAAAAAAATATAATGGTAGAGGAATATTTATGGACTAAAATGCAAAAGGAGGAGTGGATAATGTGCAAAATACCCCTTCAATCGCAAGTTGAGGAATGACTGATGGTGCGCCACATATGCTCATTGAGAAATCCGACGCTCCATATCGCATCATACTGCTTCGTCGATGAACATCGTGGATTAGATCTCACAACTGAATCAATGGAAGGGCTTGATTGAGATCCGACATCTAGGATCAGAACTGGAGCATGCTCGTTGATCGAATAATCCCTATTCTTCACGAAGAACAAGGAAGAACTGAGTACCCGATCTCCTTCCCTTCATCAGATCTTTCAACTCCATCGATGGATGCAACTTAGAGCTAGCTTGATAGCTTTGTGGAGGTCGTCTGGAATTGCCGGTGCTTTGGATTAGTCCAGATCTCACTGTGATGGATCTGGAGCTCGAATAAGAACCGCCATACATGGCGTCCAAGTAGGACTTGATTCCCCTTATCTACCCTCCTCCCGAATTGAGACCTATAGCAACAAGTTCAGGGCTAGAAGATAATTGTCCATGACCCTTGGGTTGAGGAAAAATAGGTGGAATGGTCGGGTGGAGGTTCTCCGACGCGGTGACGGAGTTGGTGACCTTGATCCCCCTGATCCGAAGAAAATATGGGGTGAAAGATGATTTAGAGAGACAGTAGGAGAAGAGAGGAGGATGTGGAAGTGATCAGGATGATCGGATAATAGTCGAATCACGGTTACAGAGGTCGGAGCCTAAAGCTCCAACGAACTCTGTTTTTTAAAATTTTTAAGAAAAAATGGATGAAATCAACTGAAGTAGATTGCACGGTTACATTAATGCTACTCCTACAAATTGAAAAAGCAAAAGAAATAGAAGCTCACATGCCTGATGTGGTCGGGAGCAAAGATGACACGGAAGAGATCCAACAAGGTGATGAATTGCCTCAAAATCATTGTGGCTGAATGGAGGCCTCTTCCTGTCACAAATGATCACTCCAAGATCCAATTCAAGGGGTCAAAGGTGAGTCAAGAGGGTTTAAAATTTGAATCAAAGCTGAGGAGTTGATTTTATAACAGTGATGAGGAGGTTCAAGAGATTTAGGTTTAATACGCATATAGATGCATATTTTACAAATATCTTGATCTGGTCTCAAAGAACAATCTTTGAGGAAGAACTTTCATGAAATGGTCGAGTTGACTCGACCAATGTAGCGTGAAGGAAAAATTTGTGAAATGAGGGAGTCAGCAGTTGTGACAAAGCTAAAGGAGTAGGGGGTAATTGACTAGCGAGTCAACCTAGGTTGCGCCCTAATTGGTCCACATCGGCCACAAAGAGACAAAACAAAATAAAAATAGAAATAAAATGAAAATAAATTAGTAAACAGTTTTATTATTTTTTCTTAAAATATGAAATTTGTTTCTTATTTATGTACTATTTTAGGTGATTTTTATTTATTTCTATCGACCTATTTATTTTGTGTTAATTTTAAAGGTATATTTATATATAAAAATATAAATATATATGTTTTTTATTTTATTTTGTATTTTATATCTTATTATTTTATTTACATAATTTATGTATTTACATTATCTTTAAATATGTACTTACATATTTTTTATTTTTTTATGAATTTATTTGTGTATATAGATAAATGTGTATATGTACATTATATGTATAATTTATCTATGTATTTTATTATAGTATTTATATTAATGAATTTTTATTGATTCCTGTCTATATTTGTATTTTTTATATGATTCAAATAATATTTACAAGTATTTAAAAATATAAAAAAGTGAAAATATAATGAATGAATTAAAAGAATAATAATATTTGGGTATACAATACAATAGGACCTAAAAAGCAAACTTTTGTATCTCAATTTTAATTTTATTTAAATCGTTTTCATTATAAAGATAATTTATTTTAGAGTATAATAAAAGTGAGTTTATTTTATTTTGAGTTCATATGGAGAAGATATAGATATGTGGAGTTTTATTTGCAACTTTTTCATCAGTGTATCCCATCCACATGGTGCATTATTTTCATGTGCTATTATTTTTATATTTTTCTATGTATTATTATGCACATGTTTTGTGTTATATTTATTTAAAGTGTATAAGAGTGTGTAAAAATTAGTGTAAGTTTGATCTATATACGATGTACTGGTCACCTAGGATTTCTAGGTGACAATGTTATTTTGTATTTATTTATTTGCCTTATCTCCCCCTACTTTATTCCTTATCGACCAAGGTAATGCTGACTTAGTCTCAAGGTTTAGGGTCAGTAAGTATTTACAATACTTAATTTATTTTTCTTTTCTTTTATTTATTCATTTATTAAATACCAGTATTTAAGCATAATTTACAAATAAAGGTCAACAATGTTAATTTGTACAAGTTAGCCATATTTACATGCATTTTTCTAGGGATTTAAAGATAAAATAAGGGAATAAAGGTGAATGAATGGGTATTCATCACCAGGTCATTCATACATATGCTATCAAGGAGTACTTTCACTACAAGTGTTGTGTAGGGTGCCAATTACGTAACCCATTAGCATACCCGGGCCTAGGCACCTTCACCGTTCCAATTCAAGACAACACAGTTTGTACATATTCTAGTAAGGAGTTTTGTCGATATTTTGACTGTATATGATACTATATAATAACACTCAAAGATTTATGAATTAAAACTCTTTTAATATCCATAATGTTTAGTACAACAATCTAGATAATTTGTGAAATCGATCCAATCGGCTTCATAATTTCTTATTACATTTCAAGCATCCAAGTGCATAAATAATCATATGAAATATGAAATAAAAAACTTTATAAATTGTTGCATATATCCACAATAAACAAGCAATGATTTTGGATTCGAATTTGCAAGTTGCGACCATAACACTTCAAATTAAAAAAGCATCATACAACTTGGACTTAAATTTTTTGACACCAAATATATCTAAAATATTAGGTCCAACTCCTGTTGTCAATATTCAAATATATTTACATCTATTTTGAGTCCCAAAATATGAGAAACAAGTCAATTAAAGTCAACGAGTCCTCTTCCAACTAAACATATGGAAAAATCCAATATCTCGAGGACGCACGGTCAGAATCGTAGGAAACTCTTTCACATTAATTGGGTACTAATCAGTATTTTATCATGTTATATGACTCAAAAATAGTAAGTAGAAATACATAATTTTATTGTTACGATCATTGATTGAAAACAAATTCTTTGATTGCTTTTAACATCTGAATCTTCTTCAGAATGCCAACAATTATTATTGTATCTTTTAGACATGATTCCAGACCTTCTATACCTCATTAATATCCTAAAAGAAAGTTTAAAGCAGTGGATAATAAATGAAACTTTGAGAGTCATTGAATCCTTAAAATTGTCACAACCCAGAGATTGGGACAATCTAACCGATTGTTCATCGGACTTTGATGAAATCAAAAACCCTCTAAGCCATGGCTATGATACCAATTGAAGGAAGTAAATAAACTAGTTATGAACTTCTCATCATGGAAACACATAAAGATAGCAAACAATTTGCATATTCGAAGTGTTCATCGTCTGAATGCTAATTTTAGCATAACAAAATAGTTATGCAAAGAGAAACCATATTCATAGGGAAATACTTTCCAAACGTGGTTTTAAATATCCTAATGAATATTAGGAAGAGATCAAGGTTGCCTCTTGTATCATGTTTCTCTAAAACAAGGGACCTCCCGAATGAAGTTTGATCCGAGGACTCTCCTCTTGCTAGCACGATGATGAGTTGTGTTGCTTACCACGAACGTTGATATATGCTTATTCTTGAAGTTTTCCACCCGAGGATGAGATTAAGATGATCTCATGTTTCCAATTTCTTCTTACAAAATTGATTCCTCTTACATGTACATGAAGTATGATGAAGAAGACGATCTTCTCTCTCGGACGACCACACCTATGAAGAGAAGATGTATACTTGATGGTGGATGTGTGACGTGTATTTGAAAGTTTCAAACTCTTAATAATTCCCTCTCAATGATCAAGGTAACTTGGGATTTCAAAAGGTAAAGAAGTTCATCTATATGTTGTAAACAGAGAGAGTTGTGCCCTTTCTTTTATACTCATTATAGACGTTCCCTTGGAGTCTTACTATAAAGGAGCACTTCTATGATGATGCCCTTTGATTGAGAAATCAAGAGCTATGATTTAGTCCTTGTTCATCAAGAAATAGGACTAGAGTTATCTCCTTTTTAATCACCAACGAAATTAATTAAAAATATAAGAAACAAATCAATTTGGAGTCCAATTCATGGATTTTACGATGTGTAGCCATGTGTCACAACACCCTCATATTTCCAAATATGGACGGAGGTTGAATTATCAATAAATAATACAACAAATCGATCAACTAATTGAGAGCAGTACTCTCAATGGTGATGCCATGTGTCATACACACATACCCCTTTTGTTGCCAAAATAGGTTTGAATTTGTTTCTTAATTATCATGATAATCCAATTATCATAATTGGGAATTTATGAGAAAATCCCTCATATCTTGTAAATCAGATTTATATTCAAAAAACAATATGAATCATATTCACAAATGTACCCTGAATAAATTTTATATGAATAATAATCATATAAATTAATATATTAATAACTATGAATCAATATTCATATCAATTGAATATATATAATGTTAATTACATCCATAAAATCCCATATATACACATACTAATGATAATAATAATTATTGCCATAATATTGATATCATTAAGTACGAGTCCTAATACAATCAGGACTTCTGAGCAGAAATCTTGTATACTTGTAGATAATGTCGGGGAGATCGTATGTATAATGACTTTAAATTTGGATAAATATCTAATTTCACAGTTTATACTATTTTTAGCAAAATATTTCACTTACAAATGTGGATCTCGAATGAAATAATTCACACCATATGTGAGCTCAACGAAACACATCACACTCTACATGAGCTGGAAAAAGTATCAGAGAGCTGAATCCTGCTTCCTTGACTATTTCTAATCAAAGTTCAAATCATTTGGAGTTTAGAAATGAGTTCAAGGAGTGTGTTTATTTCCATTTCGATCACCATTTCACTTTCTAACAGTTAAACATTGAAATTTGAATTGGATTTTGGACATTGTATTCAAATGAGATGAGACTTAATCCAATTAACCCTCAAATCGTCAAGATAAGAAAGGGAGCCACTAAAATCCATCATGTTTCATCATTCCCTTGGAATGGAAGTATCATGATACATGATCTACTATTATAGATTTAATCCTAAGTATTCCCAATACTAATACATCAATCATACTAGAAGACTTTGATAAATCTGAAATTCAAACCCTAGTTTGATTGTCTTCTTCGGAATAAACCAATAAATTCCTCATTTGATAGTTGGGTGAAAATATTAATAATATACTTTATAAAATAACATATTAATATCTCGAACTCGTGTCTTATCTCATAAATAAGACGACCATGCATGGAATTCATTGTGACCCTAAATTATCTCATGAGTGAGCTCTGTCTCTCGATTCATCAACTATGAAACTGTATGATTCCTTTGAGACATCATACTTCTCATATGTCTTAATATGCACACCAACTCACCAATATATAGACCTTAGTTAGGTCACCAACTTATTGGTCTATCAAATGTGCACACGTAGGCATATAGATACATATATGTCTTCCGTCAAAGGATATGTGCCTTATCATGACAGTTACGATTCTGGTCTTATTTTATCCTTACCTCATCAAGCCAACTCTTTGACTTGATTATTCCAGCACTTCTGAATCTCGGTGCCTATACAAGGGAACTGCATCAAGAAGTAAGTTGGAAATCAGTTTTTAGAGAAAGAATGTCATCTCTTTCTCAGATTGGAGATCTTTATTGAATATCACATGCTAATGTCAATATGACCATGATACATAATCCTAATTGTAGAAAGGGATCTTGATAGTAAGTGCATTGACAAACATTTAATTCAGATGGACATGATAAAATAATAACTCTTATTGCATTAATGGGTCGCCAAAGGCTTACGAGTCCACAAATATGGATAGTCATTGAGAGTAGAGGTGTAAAATGACTTTATTGACCATCTCTTTGACACTCCCATATGATTGTTAAATTAGCTAGGTTTCAAGGAAATCTCAGGGAAAATCATTGGTAGATGCAAGTGTAAGCATGTTTGTAGGAAAGGATAGTTTTTAATGGAATTTTGGATTTGATGTTGTATGTGTGTAACTATCCAAGCTAGTTTAATAAAATTACATTAGTATTATTCAATTTGTAATTATGTGGTGCATGGTCTTTTATAAGATAAAAAAGTACAAAAAATATTATTATTGTATCTACTTTCTTGTTCAGAATGTATCAGATCAACAATACACAAATAAAAAAAGGATCAAGCAAGAAAACATGCATAATTGCACAGCAACAACGCTTATCATCCTCTCTTCTTTCTCTTTCTTAAAACAATTCTTGGAGTACATTAAGAATTTACCCCTCACACACGCTTTTATAACGCAATGGTAGAGTCAGAATTATCAGAAAGGTTACATGAACTAATATAGCATTAGTGCATTAAAGTTTATCTTTGGGTTGATGTCCTCAATTATAGAAATAAGGGTAGTTTTCCCACCCCCTCTTCATCAACCCCATTCATCTCATGTCGAGTTGGATCAACAAGACTGATTTTATTGGGCATGCAAGACCCTAGTAAGTCATTTAGCATTTGAGTTATTATGTCTATATCATTCCAAACACGAAATAAAATATGTTGTAATTTGTATGATTAATCAAGTCCCTATATATAATTACGATTACATACATTTTGAAGTGAGATGATATCAGGACTCTAATTCTATTTTATATAGCTGAATCGAAGAAAGTTGTTAGTATTTTATTTTCATATGGTCGAGGGAAGTTACAAACTATTCTATTCTCTGATTCTTTCCACCTCGTGCTTCTGCACTTAGAGGCCAAAATCATATTTGAAATAATTTAGATATTGAGTGGTGATTTTCTTTTCTAAAAAAATAATGATTACCTACCTTAATAATTTTTGAAATCAAATAGTGAATGATCTTAATAGTTAGATCAGAACATTTGATGTATAGTTGATAACCTAAAGAGTTGCAATGATGTCACGACTAATAAAAATCAATGTTGTTCAGTAAAGTGATCTCCAATTTGAGAAGAGATGATAATTTTCTCCATAGATTAACGATCCTCTTGATGTAGTTTCTTTGTATAAGAATAGAGATTTGGACATGTCAACTTAGTCTAGTTTATTAGTAAGCTAGATGAGATTGAGATGGATAAAGTTATGTAGCATAGACTATTACATGATGGAAAATTAACATTTTACTGAATATAAATGTATATCTAGATATCCGAGTGCATGAATTTTAAATACAACTAGGTTGATGAGCTGGCAAGATCATATAATGGTGACTTAGTGCAATATAAAGATATATAAAGTATATGATGTATCAAAGAAATCCTACAAGTTTATATGTTCATAAATTAAGAGAGAGGGCTCACTCATGGTATATTGGGTAAAACAGATTCCATCAGTTGTCATTGTTTTAAAAACTTTGCAAGAATTCTAGAATATTACTATGTGATTTTCTAAAGCATATAATTGTTATTTCCACATTATGCTTAATTGAGAAATCTTCTACTCATCCATTAAGGAGATAAACAACATGTTAACGCATGCTTAAATTTATTTTGGTCTTTCAGTATGTAAGATGCAAGACGGTTGAGAATACTTAAGGATCATATAATCGAAATCTGTCGTATTTTATGATACTTTCATCTTGAGAAGCAACGAATTGGTGACCTCTCTTAAAGATAAGTTGTATTAGATTTGATTGGATTAAATATCTGATCTCAATTTAGTAGACCTAATCAAGTTCCAAGTGGATCGAATATCAATCAAAAGGAGTTTGGGATGCTTTAAAATAATGTTAAGTGAATATCTAACTTATTAACTAGACACTTTAATGGTCATTATATTTAATATTGGATTTGATCCAACGTTAAGTCACTATAAATGCATATGTTCTTATTAGCTAGCTCTAGGTATCCATGTTTGTTGCACAAAGCATGCTATTGAATATAATTAAGATACCACATCCACAGATAGCTATATCCACTGATAGCATCCACATTATCACAATCGAACTATCATGACTCGAGATATTTGGATTGACATACCGAAATGTAGTCGAATCATGAATCAATCACATCAGTTAGATTCTTGAAAATCATTGATAGAATTATAGAAGAATTAGACTTCAAATAGATGGATAGGAATAATAGTTGACTCATTGGATAGTTTCCAACGTTGATTCATAGAATTCACTAATCATTTTCTAAGTACTTTATTCATATAATAAATTATGAGAACTTATTCTATCTTATTTTATGAGATAGGAATACAAGTAGATTCTGGTTTAAAGAAAACATGATAAAACAAGATTCTAAGCACTCATCATCAGTCATGGTGGTTGGAGTCAAAGAGAAAAGCCTTATGGTAGACTATGCTAAAATTAGTCACAAGAGGTGCACTCTTACCATTATTGGGAATTTGATCTCTCATGCTCTCAATCCATTACCACCTTAGTGCACGTTAATCCTAAAATAATCAAGGATAGAGAAAACTCTCCATGGTAATCGGTGTCAAACAACAATGAAGTACACTCCATGTTCTGCACTTTGGAAAGTCACAATGATGTCGTTCAATATTCATCACGGTTGTTTGGTGGACCAACGAGGCAGTTAAATGATCACTCTCGATTTTTGAAGCGGTCCGAGTTTGATTGTGTCAAACATGGTGGTTAGAAAGATATTGATTTCTAACGCATCATCTATTCAAACACATATAAATGTAGAGTCTCCAATCATTGCATTCCACTTTGGGAATTCTTTTTACTCTTCAGTCTTGATGTTTTTCAAAATTGTTGAGCTAGTCGTCTTCTTCTTGGGTGTATACAATTTCTTAAAGTATTTACTAAGGTCGTGAAGGATATGGAGTAATCCTTAAGCGCATCACGGAAGCGTGGGGATCGTATCAAATGCGATTAAGAATGACTAGCTGCACTAGTTGTTGGATGCAACAGAATTTAAAAAAAATTCATGCGATGAAACCACAAGAATCAAGAACACTTCTGGAATTGTTTCATCTAACCACATACATAAATAAAAGGAATACCTCTTGTAGCGTGGTTGTGATCAAGCCTCTAAGAAAAGAGACCTCCTATCTCAAGTACAATCTATGGAGGAGACTCTTGTGAGCGCGGGAATGAACCGCGTGCTTCTCGCGATCCAAAATGTTGATCCAAGGAAGGAAACTCCTGATCTCGTCGCACAAGATCGTACATCTTCTTCGTGAGCGTGGTGCACCAAAGAAGATGGAGAACCAAGGGTTGTCGAGGTGGCAACACAACGGTGAGGCAACGATGGCGGCTTCTTCCCTCTAGGGTAGGGTGGACAGCCACCCAAGGAGAGAGAGGGAGAGAGGGCGTGAGAATGAGAGAGAGGAGAGAGATTGTTGTTGTAATTGTTGTAACCAAGAAGAGAAAGGGGTGCCTCTTCTTATATAGGATTTTGGGAGTCCATGGATCACAATCCATGGACTACACAAAATCAATGGTTGAGATTGATTTGTGCTTCTTTCAATGACCAAGATTTTTGTTGGTAAAAACCAACAACAGTTGATTTATTTTCTATTAAATATATTTGATAAATCAATATATTTTAATCCTAAATCAAATAAAGCATTCATGGAGATATTTGGATGGAGACTTCATCCCTCCAAATAGAGTGCACGACCACCCTTTCCATATAGGAATCGGTGACCATCCACCCTTCCAATATGGAAGGGTGGAATCTCCATAAAAATCTCATGCAATCTTGGAAATCTCCATGAAATCCCAAGCAATCTTGTGAGATTGTATTATTCATTGGAAATCTCCATGATTATACAACAACACTTGTTGTAAATAATTCAACAAAAAATAATTCATAAATATTTTTTGAATATTGCAATCCGGCCATTGGAAATATGTGAATCACATTCACAACCCAAAATAAAATGTGATTTACAGTTTCAATTAATCATCCAATGTGAATCCACTTCACATCAATAATTAATCAACAAATATAAATCATAATAAGCTCTCTCTAATACATTATAAATCACATTTATAATATATTATGAATAATTGGATATTTCTATCGACATTATTCTTATTCATAATAATTAAATCACATTTAATCATATTGGATAATCATTCTCATGCATCAAAATAATGTGAATCAACTTCACATTATCTATGATAAATAAATCACATTTAATTATCCATTTCTCAATGATTGGATATAATTCAACTATGGAATTATTCTTAAACCCTTTCAAGAATAATGCGCTTTCTTCGTAGATAAGGACAAGGAGACTGTATGTTCCATGTATAGTGACTTGGATATTGAGATTATATCTCAAATCTAGATCTCATGTACCTCTCATAGATGCTTGAGTAAATCTAATATTCTCATTGCATCTTAATCACATTCATATCAATGTCCAACACTTGGACACATATCAGATTAGGTCTGTACTGAGAGGAGTCACTAAAATCCAAACCTATTTTATCACTCTCTCGGAATGAAAGCGTCATGGTTTTACAATCGTGTATGATCACATCACCCTCAAGTATTCCAAATACCTTTACATTCTGCATACTGGAATACCTATGATAAACCTGAGATAAACATCAATTTAACACTATCATATTCAGAGTTTTATCAATAATTTTCTCATTCTTGGTCATTGGGAGTTGGTATCGATCATATGCTTTCACAAAGCGTATATCATACCTATAAATTCTTGTCATGCTTCCAAAGCAAGATGACTATGCATTGATTTTTATTCGTCTTAATACCTCATGAGTGAGCTCATGTCTTTCGGTTCACAAGTGAACTCGTATGATCCCTTTGAAAGATCGTATTACTCATATGCCCTCAAATGCACACCAACTCGTCGGTGTATAGAGCTTGATTAGGTCATCAACCTATTGGTTTGCCAAATGTACATACTTAGACATATAGTAACACATCTGTCTCCAGTCAGAGGATGTGTGCATGTATCGTGATAGTATACGCAGGTCTTTGGTTATCTCGATCTCGTTAAGTGGACTCTTCGACCTAACTAATCTGACACCTCCGAATCTATATTCCAATGCAGAGGACCGGCATCAAGAGGTCAGTCAAATATCAACCTAATGAGAAAGGATTGCCATCTCCTACTCAGGCTGGAGATCATCTCTTGAAAATCATAGGACGGTGCTTGATGAGTCCTCTATCTAACTCCTTAGATATTGATCCAAACACCAGCCTCTATGATTCTATTATTGAATCAACAGTTGTATGATCATTAAGATGGCCATGGTACATAACCCTAATTGTATAGAGGGACCTTATAGTGCATTCATTCATTTAATCTCAGAAAGGGAGTGAAACAATCAATAACTTTTATTTATAAATCAAATATTTCAATAACATTTATTGTCAGAATGGTTAGCCTCAGGCTCACATGGCTAACGATCTCCCACTAACCCTTAGAACCATTCAGGTACTATCCTTAAACCCATGCTCATTACATGTTGGTCGAAAACCTTCTGTGTCAAAGGTTTGGTAAGAGTATCAGCAATGTTGTCGGCAGAGGCCACCTTGGGGATGACGATATCGCCACGCTTTTGAATCTCCCGAATGATGTGGTATTTTCTTTCTACGTGCTTGCACTTTTGATGCCATATGGGTTCCTTCGCATGGGCAATGGCTCCAGTGTTATTGTAGAGTAACAGGATGGGAGTATTAGAGGAAACTATGTGAAGTTCCAGGATGAACTTGTGCAACCACACCACCTCCTTTGCAGCATCCGATGCAGTAATGTATTCGGCTTCTGTCGTTGAATCTGTTGTAGTGTCCTGCTTCTTGCTTCTCCAGCTCACAGTACCACCATTCAACAGGAACACAAAACCTGATGTCAACTTTCGATCATCTATATCTGATTGGAAATATGAATTTGTATATCCTATGACTTGGAGATCACCATCTCCATAGACCAAGATGTGATATTGCGTCCGTCTTAGATACTTGAAAATGTTCTTTACTGCATTCCAGTGTTGTTCTCCATAGCAGGATTGGTAACAACTTACCACTCCCACTGCATGGCAGATATCTGGCCTAGTACACATTATGGTGTACATTAAGCTTCCTATAGCTGATAAATATGGGTATCTAGCCATGGCTTTATTTTCCTCAATAGTTTGAGGAGCCATCCCTTTGGATAGGTGGATACCATGTCTTAAGGGGAGGAAACCTTTCATGGAAATATCCATACGGATTCATTCAAGAATCTTCTTAATGTACCCATGTTGTGATAATCCCAACATCCTCTTTTCTCTGTTTATGAACAGCTTCAGACCCAATATGTAGGATGCTTCTCCAAGATCTTTCATCTCGAAGGTATGGGACAACTAAATCTTAACACTGGTCAGCATCCTTGTATCATTCCCAATGATAAGAATGTCATCTACATAAAGCACGATGAACACAATGGTGCTCCCACTAACATTCTTGTACACGCATGGTCCATCAGGATTCTGTACAAAATCATAACTCTTTATGGTTTCCTCAAATCTGATGTTCCAACTACGAGAAGCTTGTTTAAGCCCATAGATGGATTTCATCAGCTTGCATACTTCACCATCCTCAGTTATGAAGCCTTGGGGCTGCTCCATATGGATATCCTCTTCAAGGTATCCATTGAGGAAGGTCGTCTTGGCATCCATCTGCCAGATGTCGTAGTCAAGAGATGCAGTTATAGATAGTAGTGTCCTGATGGACTTAAGCATAGCTACATCAAATAATGTCTCATCATAGTCGATGCCTTCTCTATGTGTGTAGACTTTGCCTACGAGTCGTGCCTTAAAAGTCTCTACTTTCCCTATCAGGTCCCCTCTTTCTCTTGAAGATCCATTTACTCCCAATGGTTTTTACCCCTTTAGGTGGATCCTCTAGGGTCCATACACCATTCTTATGCATGGTGTCAATCTCTGACTTCATTGCTAGCATCCATCTACCCATGTCATGATCCACGAGTGCTTCATCAAATGAAGAAGGAGCATCGTTAGTTTAACCCGACACATGGAATCCATACCTTTCAGGTGCCCTCGAACTCCTTCGAAGAGGTATGGGTGTTTAGCTTTATTTATCTCTTCAGTTTCTGGTTCAGGAAGCTCAAAATCCTCAGGAGATTCAATGAGTTCCTCTACTTCATTTTTGTCTTGACCTTAAGGAAATCATCCTCCAAAAACTTCACATCTCCAGAGACGAAAACCTTTTGGGTCTCAGGGTCATAAAGCTGGTATCCAATACCATCTTTAACATACACAATAAAGTAACACTCACGAGAGCGAGATTCTATCTTACTTACATCCAAGTTCTTCGCATGAACCAAGCAACCCCAAACCATCAAGTGTTTTACACTAGGTTTGGCTCCATACCAGAGCTCATGAGGAGTCTTAGGTACAGATTTGGTAGGAATCTTATTCAGGAATTGTAGTCTCTACTGCATATCCCCAGAAACTAAGTGGTAAATGTGCTTTGCTCACATTGAATGGACCATATCCATGATAATCCTATTGCGTCTTTAAGCAACACCATTAAGTTGGGGGGTTCCAAGAGGAGTGAGATTGGAAACAATTCCATTCTCTTTAAGGTATTTCTAGAATTCATCTAAGAGGTACTCGCCACCTCGGTCAGATTGATTTCATTTTATCTTCCAATCAATTTGGTTCTCAACCAAAGCCTTGACCTCTTTGAACTTTTCAAAGGTTTCAGATTTATGACGTAGTACGAAGATAAACCCGTATCGTGAATAGTCATCAATAAGCGTCAAATAATATCAATATCCATTTCGAGTCACGGTACTGAAGGGACCACATACATTGGTATGTACTAGGTCAAGAATACTTTCACATCGTGTAAACTTGTTATGAAAAGGCGTCTTAGTCATTTTACCTCGAATACAATGTTCGCAGGTACGCAAAGATTGAACCTATAGAAAATCTAAGGGTCCATCTTTTATTAATCTATTGATCATATCAACAGATAAATGACCAAGCCTTTGATACCAAATCATATTCGAATGATTTACATTATCCCTGGATCGTTTAGGGTTCTGTTAGCAATAGTAACTTCATAACATGTTCATCAATTCACAATTCATAGAGTCCAGCAGAAGTCAAAACACCATCCACAATATATTTATCATAACGATTTATGACTAATTTATTAGGGAATAGGAATGAATATCCATTTCTAACAAGTTTAGATACATATATTAAATTCCTTCTAACTTTCGGTATATAAAGACAATCTTTAAGTAAAATTACTCTTCCACTAGATAATGATAGCCAGCAGGTCCCAATGGAGACTGCTACAACACTTGCATCAGATCCCATCCGGATGACTATCTCCCCTTCTTCGATATTCTTACTTTCCGGAAGTAGATGCAACAAATTGCATACATAAACAGAAGCACCAGAATCAACAACCCAACTTCCTTCTCGTCCAACGAGAAAATTGGTTTCAATGATGATAGTAGCTTTCATACCTGCAGGGGTTTACCTTTGTTGGTAGACTTCAGGTAATCTGGACAATTGCACTTCTAGTGCACTGGTTTCTTGTAGTGATGACAAACGTCTGTTTTCTTCGATGCTATCATCGTGGATGCATTGGAAGATGATCCAATACCTTGACTCTTCTTCTTTCTCTTCTGGGATGTGCCCTTCCGAGAACCTTGCTTCTGACCGTACTTTCCTTTGACTTATGAAACCATTGCACTGCTAGAGGGGCCATCCTTCTTCATTACATCTTCATCAGACTTTAATGCAGCCAATAGCCCAGCGTTAGTAAAATCAACTTTGCTTATATGTAACGTGACAACAAAGTTGTTGAAAGACTTAGAGAGCGACAACAGAATGAAGTGAGCTTGCATGTATGCGTTCATGCCAGCTCCTAGAGTTTCCAATTAAGAAAGCTACCTAAACATTTTGAGTACATGCTCTCTGATAGAGGGATAAGATCTCTAATTATATTATAACGTTGTGTGCAGTTTACATCACCGAACATTTCCCTCAGATTCATCATAATATCATAGCAAGAGGCCATTTCCACATGTTGCTTCTGCAGTACATTGGACAATGAACCCAGAATGTAACATCTTTTCATATTATGATCTTCCTCATATTTTTCATTATAACTAATTTCCTTCAAAGTCTTTGGGTCTGTGTATATTTTCTTTGTCAGCACATAAGATATGCACTCAGTCGAAAGAATAAGATCCAAATTTCGGATCCAATTCGAATAATTTTTCCGGTCAGTTGATTGACCTCCAGAAGCCTGCTAAGTGGGTTCATGGACTTCATTTTATGAAATTAAAAATGCACTATATTAGGACATATAAATAATGATATATTCAATTTAGAAAATATTTGATTAAGGAATTTCTAATCAAATTATTCTTGACTTTTCAACTTTGAAAGTTCATTCCCTTAATCACTTTCAAAGTAAGAGAGATACTTACTGCTATATCTTTAGCAAGAACTGGGATCTCCTCTTTATCTTTGTCACATCCCAATAATATGAGTAACTTGTAACTCAGATAAAGAGAAGCGGGAACACATTCCGCCTTGTAAGTCCAACTTGCATCTCCCAATTCATTTTTTAACACCCGGGCCCACCACCCCTAAGGTGATGTTAACCCGTCGTTATTTGAACCAACCGTCAACAAGAGTAGTATTCGCTATGCGTAATCCAATATTGCCCCAATGATATGAGGACTTGATATTGGGGTCACTACACGTACAACCTTACTCTTTCGAGAAGCAAAGGGCCTGATCCAAATGCGCTTGCATACAGGAGCTGTCACTTCGGATATGTGTCTCCTACATACAATCCATGGCGACGGAACCCGTCGCCTTGACGGGAGACTATAGATGTCACTTATGTGATCCTCCGCCTCATATTCAAATTTTAATTAATTATCATGAATCATATTCATATAATTAAATCTTCCAAGGGAAATACACATCTATTCATAATAGAGTGTTTTAATTGGATATAATAAATTTAATCACATTAAATCAATTATCATATCCACCTCAGGAAAGGATAATGTCAAATTGATCATTGTGTACTTGAGATGATAATCAGTTCTCCAACCGAAGCTATTGAAGGATATGGAGAGATCCTCAAGCACATCACGAAAGCGTGTGGATCGCATCGAATGTGATCGGGAGAGACTAGTCACACTAGTTGCTTTGGGCAGCAGAATTTAAAATTTTTAAATGTGATTAAGCCACATGATCCAAGAACCTTTCTCAGATCATTTCATCTAAACCACAATAGGTATAAGATTTACCTCTTGAAGCGTGGTTGCGATCGAGTCTCTAAACGAAGAGACCTCCTATCTCAAGTCTGATCCGACGGAGGAGACGCTTGCGAGCGTGTTGATGAGACGCGTACTTCTCGCAATCCAAGTTGATGATCCAAGCGATGAATCTCCTGATCTCGTCACACGAGATCCGACTTCTTCTTCACGAACGAGGTGTACCGAAGGAGACGGAGATCCACGAGCAAGTACTCTGGTAGCATAACGATGATGATGCAGCGATGACGACTCTCTCAATGGCTCCATGGTGGACGACCATAAGAGAGAGAGGGAGAAAGGCACATGATGTGTAGAGAGAGGAAGAGAGTATTTGTGATGTCGTAAACGTGTCTCGAAGAGCAAGGAGTGCCTCTTCTTATATAGGGTTTTGGGAGTCCATGGATCCCAATCCATGGACAACACACAATCAATGGTTGAGATTGATTTGTGTTACTTTCAGTTGCCAAGATGTTGTTGTAAAAACACAACAACGATTGATTTAATTTTAATTAATTTATATTGATAAAACAACATAATTAATCCCAATTTAAATCACATTTGACTAGAGATGAGATAATTAGGAGACTAACCTCTTTTCTTAAAAGAGTGGGGACGGCTACTCTTCTCCTCATGGAGAGTTGTAGCCGTCTACGTCTCTTAAGTGGAATGGGTCTATCTGCTCTAATTATCATGAGATCTCATGATATCTCCTCAATTTACAACAGCTCTTGTTGTAACTATTTTCCACAAAAATAATTCACAATTATTTTGTGAAATTTTTCAATCAAGCCATTGAAATAATGTGAATATCATTCACAACCCAAAACAAAATGTAATTATATTTTCAATTAATCACAATGTGAATCCAATTCACATTAACAATTAATAAACAAATATAAATCTTAATATACTCTCTTTAATATATTATAAATCATATTTATAATATACCTGAATAATATGGTTACTGCTATCCACATTATTCTTATCCATGATAATTAAATCACATTTAATCATCTCGGATCTCAATTCTCATCATCTTATAGTGCCCAAATAATATGAATCACATTTAATTATTCACATCATTGATAATTAAATCACATTTAATTATCTTAGATAACTCTCCTAATAATATGAATCAAATTCATATTATTCATGATAATTAAATCACAATTAATTATCCATTTCTCAATGCTTGGATACATATATCAACAGTGAAATTAACAATGAACTCTTTCAAGGATAATGCGCTTTCTCTGCAGATACATGGATATAAGGACATGGCGATTATATTGTTCCACGTATAGTGACTTGGATATTGAGATCACATCTCAAATCCAGATCTTGCGGACCTCCCATAGATGCTTGATTAAATCAAGACCGCAAATCTAATCTTCTCATTACATCTGAATCACATTCACATCAATCTCTAGCATTTGCACGAAGATCAGATTACTTCTCTATGAGAGGAGTCGCTAAAATCCAGACCCGTTTCATCACTCCCTAGGAATGGAAGCGTCATGGTTATACAATCGTTTATGATCACATCACCCTCTGGTATTCCTAATACCTATACATCCTGCATACTGGAAGACCTAGAATAAACCCGAAGTTTTTAGATCTCATTTAGACTGTCTCCTTTAGGGTTTTATCATTAAGTTTCTCATTTGACTATTGAGAGTTGGCATCGATCATATACTTTCCAAAAGCATATATCTATCATACCCAGGTGTTGACCATATACTTCCGAAAAGTATATATCAAACCTACACATACAGTCAAGCTTTCAAAATGAGACGTCTGTGCATGGAATTTGATTCTTCCCAGTATCTCATGAGTGAGCTCATGTCTTCCACTTCAGTAATAAACATGTATGATCCCTTTGAGAGATCGTATTACTCATATGCCCTTATATGCACACCAGCACGCCGGTATATAGACCTTGGTTAGGTCATCAACCTACTGGTCTGCCAAATGTACATACTTAGACATATAGTAACACATCTGTCTCCGATCAGAGGATGCGTGCCTATATCATGACAGCATACGACATAGGACTTTGGTTATCTCCATCTTGTTAAGTCAACTCTTTGACCTAACTCATCTGACACCTATGAATCTCTATTCCCATGCAGAGGACCTTCTTCAAGTGGTCGGTCAGATATCAACAAGGTGAGAAAGGATTGTCATCTCCTACTCAGCTTGGAGATCATCTCTTAACAATCATTTGACGGTACTTGATGAGTCCTCAATTTAACTCTTTATATATTCATCCAAGCACCAGCCTCTATGATTCAATAATTGAATCAACAGTTGTATAATCATTAAGATGGCCATGGTACATAATCCTATTCGTGCTAAGGGACCTATTATACACATTTGTTATTCTTCATTTCAGATCAGGTAATGATATTTGCAATAACATTTATTGCATAATGGCTCACCGTGGGCTCGCATGTTCAACAGTTATACAATATAGTAATAATCAAAACATTTTTTATTATAATGAAATTTGCTAAACAAATTCCCAATCCTATTCAAGCAAGTTTATTTGTTGATTGTTTAACCAATTGTGATCTAGATCATATCTGATCAATTATTGGTTAAGGCAATGTCAATTAAGGAAACAATTATCATTTAAATATTTATCAAATATTTTCCATAATTATTTTTGGAAATTAATCACTAATGGTTCTTGATTAGTAATGTAAATTCCAGTAGTGACCCCTACTTACTAAAATTAACATATCTCATAAATCAAAATTACATAAAATAAGTTTCCAAAGTTTGCTAATTTGATTTATGACGAACCTAAGTGATTTGCACACATTTCTAGGCATATCAGAACAGTAATTAACTCCTTAATCATGTTAGGATTCACCGTCTCTGAAAATAGTGGATAGATGTTCATTAAAATGATCATAACTTGAGAAAACGGAATCCAAATTACGCAAACTCAAATCCCACAGTTTCCTTATTTAATGGGGAACAAAATACAAGTGATTATTTCGTGTATAAACATTTTAAACAGGGCTGAAATTATTCACTAAAAAGAGATGCGAAAATGAAATGCGATCAATCATTGTTCCTTAGAGACTATGCCAAGTCCTTTTAGGGCACTTGCATATCCCCTAGTAATAGTGCTCGCATCCAATGCGAATGTTGCAACAATACTCAATCTTATCAGTTATAGTGTCCTTTGATACCACATTTCAATAATTATTATAACCAGTATGTCCATAATCCTTATTTGAATATCCTTATTCATGGAGATCTCTATCTCCTAAGGTATCCACAGCTAAGACATTTTAGATCACCATCTATAAAGTCTTAAGTTCTTGAAGACAAGACTTAGAGATCACTATCTCTAAAGTCTTGTCATCTATGAAGATATTGTTATTACTGCAATCAAGTGTTTTATCTCCTTAGTAGGATTAGTAACATTTACTACTCCCACTGCATAGCAGATATCTAACTTTTGTACACATCTAGCATACACTCAGCTTCTCATAACTAATGCAAAAGGGAAAGTAGTTCTACCATTCACTTCCTCAACTCTTTGAGGTGTTATCCCTTTAGAAAGGTTTGTACCATATCTTAAGGGAAGGAAGCATTTCTTGGATTTTCCAGAAAATGGAACATGTCCAAGGTGTACTACTAATGTGATGGTCCCAATACCCTTTGCTCTTTGCTTCTGAACATCTTCAAAACTAAGATCTAAGAGGTATCGTCAAGATCATATCTCAAGGTATGGAATAGACAGTCTATAAAATACTTATTATTAACATCCTTATATCATTCCAAACGATTAGGATATTACCTACATTTAGCACGAAGAACACAATGGCACTCTCATTAAGCTTCACATGGTTTATCAAGATTCTGTCTGAAATTATAACATTTATAATTTCTTTAAATCTGATGTTTCAATCTGCAAGAAACTTATTTGGGTCCAAATATGGAGTTATTCAGCTTGCACAACTTGCTTTCCTCAATTATGAAGCCATGGGGCTACGTCATATGAATATTCTCGGAGAGGTATTCACAGAGAAATCCAATATTGACTTCCATCTAGAAGACGTCAAAGTCAAGTTGTGTAGCTATAGTTAGCAATATTCTAATCGATTTAAGCATGGTCACTGAAGAGCAAGTCTCATCGCAAGCAATGTCTTCTCTTTGGTGTGTAGCTCATAGCTACAAGCCGTGCTTTGAAGGTCTCTACCTTCTCATCAGGTTCCCTCTTTCTCTTGAAGATCCATTTACACCTTAATGGGTCCTACCCTTATAGGTGGATCCTTGAGGGTCAATATACAACACATGTATAGGAAGTCTGCTTTAGACTTGATTGCTAACATCCATATTTCCATGGCATGATCTTCATAAGCTTCATCACACGAAGTTCGATCATTGTCAGATTTCTATGACACATGGATTCCATCCTCAAATTCATTTGAAGAGGTATTAGTGTTTCACCTTTAATTATCCTTTTAGTTTCCCATTTTAGGAGCCTCATTATTTTCTCAAGATTAAATGAGCTCCTTCACTTCATTTTCATCTTGATTCTCAAGAGAGTCATCCTCTAAGAATCATATCTTTAATGAGATCTTCTAAGAATCTCAAGGTCATAAAGTGCGTCCAATACCATCTTTTATTTTTCCTAATGAAGTAGCACTCTCCAGTGCTAGATTCCAGCTTACTAGCATGGAACCTTTTTTAAGGATATATATTTTAGTCTCTACTACATATATACCTTGGAAACTAAGAGGTAATTATGCTAATATTCATCATTAATAAAATCATGTCAAACATGATCCAATTGTATCTCTCTACAGCTCTCTTGAGTTTAGGTATATTAGGAGGAGCGAGATAGGAATGATATTCCATATCTCCATAATGTATTCTTTGAATTCATCTAACAGGTACTTGATACGTAGGTTAGATCAAATTCATTTCTTCTTCCTTCAAACTTTGGTTCTAAACCAAAATTGTGAAATCTTTGAACATTTCAAAGCTTTCTAAGGTGAAGGGAAGAAATCTCATATTACAAATAGTCATAAAATGAGCTTTCTAAGGTGAAGGGAAGAAATCTCATATTACAAATAGTCATAAAATGATATCACATATCTTTAATGTTCATTATTATATATATGATCCACATACATCAATATGTATGAGATCTTGAATACCTCGACATCTAACACCATTCCCAAAGAAGGGTGCATTGGACATTTTCACTTTTGAATACAATATTCACAAGCATGTAAGATTTGAAATTTCTGACAATTTAAACTTTCATCTCTTACTAGTCTATTGATCTCATCAACAAACATATGTCCAAGGTTTGATGCCAGATCATTATCAAATGATTGTCATCCTCCTATTGATCTTTTTAAGGTTCAATTTTTAGTATTTGAAATTTTAATGAACCATTCATTAATTTTCTGATTTAGTAGAGTCCTCAAGATATCAGAATACTAACTGAAATATATCCATCGTAACTCTTTATGATAGGTCTATTCCAAAATTTATGTTTTTTTTCCAACATTTAGTTATTTCCAACATTTAGAAAAAAACTATGAGTGATTCTAATATCTAGATCATAAAGACATTCTCTAAGACTAAGGGCTTTCTCACTGAAAATATGAAGTATATTTATCCAATAGAGATTGTTGCAAAAATTGCATCAACATTCATGTGGATAACTATTAAAACTTAAGATCAAATTTCTTGAATTTTCTAAAACATATGCTGCCAATTACAAGTGTTACTAGAATAAATGAGATACAATTATTAGACTTTTAATCTTATCCAATAAGAAAGTCAATTTCATTGATTAAATGTAGATTATTTGGATGCACTATCTGAGTCCTTCTCTCAACACATCAGCTCATTGTAGTATTGGCATTCATCCAAGCCTTTGGATGTCATATGTGTGTGGAAACCATAGAAGTACAGTCAACTCTTTGACTTTTCTTCTAACCTGGGTCCGACCCATGCTTCCACTGCACTCCTTTCATCTCTAAACAACCATTGCTTAAGACAAAGAATCTCTTATGTTGAATTCAAAAGATTTCAATATAAGAGTATTTCGACATTTATACTTGCTTCATTTAATTCATACAATATGAACATTATGGAGCATCATGAATGACTAGAGTATAGGTAATAGGATGATGATACTCATCGTATCTACATACATCTTAACTCTTAAAAGACTTAGGGTCAGGTAGGTACTCAAACATTTTGAATACATCATCTCCTATAAAGCCACCATTCCGCATGATGTAGTGAACCATGTCATTCATGATTAAATTTCGAGAGCACATATGTATGCCATAACATCTTCTTAGATTTTATAAGGATTATTTGACAATATACGATCATCATCGACATGTCACTTCCAAAGTACATTCGATGAAAGATCAAGACTACAGAGACATACAAACCCTAGGATTGTAGATCTATTGTCTATTTAATTGTCATTCCTCGATATTATGAGGAAACTTGCACATTGCAACCACATACAATATGTGTCCAATTACGGGTACAATATCTTGATCATGGATCCAATCCATGATATTTTACTGGTTATTATTGAGTATATTATTGAGTGGGTTTAATGAAGGATTATTTGAATAAGAAATTTGAATATATATATATACATATATATATATATATATTACTTTAATATAGGAATTTTTATATCAAAGTTGTCTTGCCTTATCAACGCCGATAGTTCATTCCCTTAATCACTTTCAATGTAAGAGATATACTTACCATTATATCTCAGCAAGATTTGGGATCTCCTTTCTTATCTTTATCACATCCTAATAATATGAGAAACTGTAACTCATATATAATGAAGTGGGAACACATTCCGACTTGCAAGTCCAACTTGCATTCCCAATTCGGTCTTCAACACCCGGACCCACCACCCTTAAGGTGATGTTGATCGATCGTTAATTGAACAAACCGTCAACAGGATTAGAACTTGCTACGAGCAATCCAATATCACCCCAATAATATGAGGAACTGATATTGGAGTCGCTACGCATATGGCCATACTCTTTCGAGAAGCAAAGATCCCGAGCACTTCGGAAAGGCGTCTCCTACATACAATCCCTGGTGACGGAAACCTTCGCCTTGACGAGAGACCATGGATGTCACTTATGTGATCCTCCACCTCGTATTCAAATTCTAATTAATCATTATGAATCATATTCATTATGATTAATTCTCTTCCAATGGAAATAACAACTCTATTTATAATAGAGTGTTTTAGTTTTAATTGGATTCCATTTAATCTAATCATATTAAATTAATGATCCAATTAACATCCAATAAACATTTTTTTAGTTGTTACTTGAAATATGGTATTATCTCAAAAATACGTAATAATTCGTATTTTAATAATTAGAAAATACACCATGATTTCTCCAGCATTATCGAGTCCCTACCCGCTGTCATGGCCAGTACCGACGGGAGTGGGATAGACCGCACACGGTGCAACCTGCTACCCCTACGCTCCCCGACTAGACACCATATCCACCTCAGGAAAGGATAATGCTAAATTGATCATTATGTATTTGAGTTGTTCATCGATTCTTCAACCAAAATTATACCATATAGTAATAATCAAAACCATTTTGATCATAAGGAAATTTGCTAGACAAATTCCCAAATCTATTGAAGTAACATGTTTGTTGAAAGTGTATCAAGTAACCAATTGGTGATCTAAATCATATCTAATCATTTATTGATTGAGGCAATGTCATTTAAGCGAACAATTATCATTCAAATATTTCTCAAATATTATCCATAATTATTCCAGGAATTAACCATTAATTTCGCTAGGTTCTTAAATGACTATCACAAGGTTCATGACTAGGATTGCAATTTTCAGCAGTGATCCTTACTTACTAAATTTAGCATATCTCATTCATTTTAAATCCAAATTATGTAAAATCAGTTTCTAAAGTTTTCTAACTTGATTTAAAACAACACCAAAATGATAATTATGCATTTTTAGATGTGTCAAAATAGTAATCAACACTTTAATTACGTCATGATTCACCATCCCCGAAACAGTGGATATAGGTTCATTAAAATGATCATATCTTGAGTTACCGGATCCAAATCATGCAAACTCAAATCCCACGGTTTACTTAATTAATGAGGAACATTATCCAATTTAAAATTTCATGTTTAAACGTTTTAACAGGGCCGAAATTCTATAACAAAATAAGGCTGCGAAAATTGAAATGCGATAAAATTTTCACAATCCTTATGAATCCAGGTCATCCTAGGTTTATGGATCACATCCAAAACCTCCAACCCGACTCTGATATCACTTGAAAGATATGGAGAGATCCTCAAACACATCACGGAAGTGTGTGGATCGCATCGAATGCGATCGGGAGCGACTAGTTGCACTAGTCGCTCCGGACAACATAATTTAAAAATTTTAAATGTGATGAAACCACATGATTGAAGAACCTTTCTCGGATCGTTTAATCTAAACCACAATAGGTATAAGATTTACCTCTTGAAGCGTGGTTGCGATCGAGTCTCTAAATGAAGATACCTCCTATCTCAAGTCTGATCTGATTGAGGAGATGCTTGCGAGCACGTTGATGAGACATGTCCTTCTCGCAATCCAAGTTGATGATCCAAGCGGCGAATCTCCTGATCTCATCACATGAGATCTGACGTCTTCTTCAGGAGCAAGGTGCACCAAAGGAGATGGAGATCCACGAGCAAGTACTCTGGCAACATAACGATGATGCTGCGGCGATGATGTCTCTCTCAATGGCTCCATGGTGGATGGCCAAAAGAGAGGGAGGGAGGGAGGCACATGACATGTAGAGTGAGAGAGAGGAAGAGAGCATTTGTTGGTGTCATAAACGTGTCTCGAAGAGCAAGGGTTGCCTCTTCTTATATAGGATTTTGGGAGTCCATGGATCCCAAAATCATGGACAATACACAATCTATGGTTGAGATTAATTTGTGTTACTTTCAATGGCTAAGATGATGTTGTAAAAACACAATAACAATTGATTTAATTTAAATTAATTTGTATTGACAAATCAACATAATTAATCCTAATTAAATCACATTTGACTAGAGATGAGATAATGAGGAGACTAGCCTCTTTTACTAAAAGAGGGGGGATGGCTACTCTTCCCCTCATGGAGAGTTGTAGCCGTCCACTTCTCTTAAGTGGAATGGGCCTATCTCCTCTAATTATCATGAGATCTCATTATCTCATGATATCTCTTCAATTTACAACAACTCTTGTTGTAAATATTTTCCACAAAAATAATTCACAATTATTTGTGAAGATTTTTAATCAAGTCATTGTGAGATCACATCTCTTTCAAGGATAATGCGCTTTCTCCATTGATACTTGGAGATAAGGACATGGCAATTGTATTGTTCCACGTATAGTGACTTGGATATGGATATCACACTGAAATCCAGATCGTGCGGACCTCCCATAGATGCTTGATTAAATCAAGACCGCAAATCTAATCTTCTCATTACATCTGAATCACATTCACATCAATGTCCATCATTTGGACTAAGACCAGATTACTTCTCTATGAGAGGGGTCACTAAAATACAGACATGTTTCATCACTCCCTCAGAATGGAAGCGTCGTGGTTATACAATCATTTATGATCACATCACCCTCAGGTATTCCTAATACCTATACATCCTACATACTGGAAGACCCAGAATAAACTCGAAGTCTTTAGATCTCTTTTAGACTGTCTCCTTCAGAGTTTTATTATTAAGTTTCTCATTTGACTATTAGGAGTTGATGTCGATCATATACTTTCCAAAAGCATATATCATACCTAGGTGTTGATCAAATACTTGCCAAAAGTATATATCAAACCTACAAATTCAGTCAAACTTCCAAAATGAGACGACCGTGCACAGAATTTGATTCTTCCCAATATGTCATGAGTGAGCTCATGTCTTCCGGTTCAATAATGAACATGTATGATCCATTTGAGTGATTGTATTACTCATATGCCCTTATATGCACACTAGCACGCCAGTGTATAGACCTTGGTTAGGTCATAAACCTATTGGTCTGCCAAATGTGCATACTCAGACTTATAGTAACACATCTGTCTCCGGTCAGAGGGTGCATGCCTATATCGTGACAGCATACGACATAGGACTTTGGTTATCTCGACCTCGTTAAGTCAACTCTTTGACCTGACTAATCTGGCATCTCCGAATCTCTATTCCCATGCATAGGACATGCATCAAGAGGTCGGTTAGATATCAACAAAGTAAGAAAGGATTGCCATCTCCTACTCAGGCTAGAGATCATCTCTTAACAATCATGTGACGGTACTTGATGAGTCCTCAATCTAACTCTATAGATATTCATCCAAGCACCAGCATCTATGATTCAATAATTGAATCAACAACTGTATGATCATTAAGATGGCCATGGTACATAACCCTAATTGTACTAAGGGACCTATTATGCAAATTAGTTATTCTTCATTTCAGATCAGAGAATGATATTTGCAATAACATTTATTGCATAATGGCTCGTCGTGGGCTCGCATGTCGAACAGTTATACCATATAGTAATAATCAAAACACTTTTGATTATAAGTAAATTTGCTAAACAAATTC
This sequence comes from Ottelia alismoides, assembly GCA_037367405.1. Lineage (NCBI taxonomy): Eukaryota > Viridiplantae > Streptophyta > Magnoliopsida > Alismatales > Hydrocharitaceae > Ottelia > Ottelia alismoides. Next base: position 314,398 of record JAZKJV010010891.1, read on the forward strand.
TCAATCATATTCAAGCAAGTTTGTTTGTTGATTGTTCAACCAATTATGATCTCGATCATATTAAATCAATTATTGGTTAAGGCAATGTAACTTAAAAAATAATTATCATTTAAATATTTCTCAAATATTTTCCATTAATTATTTCAGGAAATTAATCACTTATTTCATTAATTGACAATCGCATGGTTCTTGATTAGGAATGTAATTTCCAACAGTGACCCACACTTACTAAAATTAACATATCTCAATAAAATTAAAACCAAGTAATGCAAAATAAATTTCCAAAGTTTCCTAATTTGATTTATGATGAACTTAAGTGATTTTCACGTATCTCTAGGTGTATCAAAAGATTAATTAACTCTTAATCATGTTAAGAATCGCAGTCCCTAAAATAGTGGATACATGTTCATTAAAATGATCATAACTTGAGAAAATAGAATCCAAATTATACAAACTTAAATCCCACAATTTCCTTATTTAATGGGGAACACAATACAAGTGGTTATTTCGTGTATAAACATTTTCAATAGGGCCGAAATTATTCACTAAACAAAGATGCGAAAATGAAATGCGATAAAACTTTCGCGAACCTTAAGGATCCCAAGTCTTCCTAGGTTTATGGATCGCATCCAAAACCTCCGACCTAAGGCTCTAATAACACTTAAAGGATATGGAATAATCTCTAAGCACATCACTGAAGCATGTGGATCTTATCGATTACGACTGAGAACGACTAGTCACACTAGTTGTTCGATGCAGCAGAATTTTAAAAAAATTGCATGCGATGAAATCACATGATTTAGGAACACTTCTTGAATCGTTTCATCTAACCACATAGATAGATAAAAGGAATACCTCTTGTAGTGTGGTTCCGATCAAGCTTCTAAGAAAAGAGACCTCTTGTCTCAAGTCCGATCTTTAGAGGAGATGCTTGCAAGCGCGTGGATGAACCGTGCGCTTCTCGCTATCCAAGACGTTGATCCAAGCAAGAGAACTTCTGATCTCGTCTCTCGAGATCATACATCTTCTTCATGAGAGTGGCACACCAAATAAGATGGAGAATCAAGGATCGTCGAACGGCAGCAGAACGGTGAGGCGATGACGACGGCATCTTCCCTCTAGGGCCAGAGTGGATGGCCACCCAAGGAGAGAGAGGGAGAGAGGGCATGAGAATGAGAGAGAGAGAGAGGAGAGAGCTTGTTGTTGTAATTGTTGTAACCAATAAAAGCAATGGATGCCTCTTCTTATATAGGGTTTTAAGAGTCCATGGATCACAATCCATAGACTACACAAAATCAAATGTTAAGATTGATTTGTGTTTCTTTCAATGGCCAAGATTTTTGTTGGTAAAAACTAACAACAATTAATTTAATTTAGATTAAATATATTTGATAAATCAATAAAATTTGATCCTAAATCTAATCAATCATACATGGAGATATTTGGATGGAGATTTCATCCCTCCAAATAGAGTGGACAGCCACCCTTTCCATATAGGAATTGGTGGTCGTCCACCCTTCCAATATGGAAGAGTGGAATCTCCATAAAAATATCATGCAATCTTGGAAATCTCCATGAAATCTCATGCAATGTTGTGAGATTATATTATTCCTTGGAAATCTCCATGATTTTACAACAACACTTGTTGTAAATAATTCAACAAAAATAATTCATAATTATTTTGTGAATATTGCAATCCATCCATTGGAAATATGTGAATCACATTCACAACCCAAAATAAAAGGTGACTTACATTTTCAATTAATTATCCAAGTTGAATCCAATTCACATCAATAATTAATCAACAAATATAAATCATAATAAGCTCTCTCTAATACATTATAAATCACATTTATAATATATTATGAATAATTGGATATTGTTATCCACATTATTCTTATCCATAATAATTAAATCACTTTAAATCATATTGCATAATCATTCTCATGCATCAAAATAATGTGAATCAAATTCACATTATCTATGATAATTAAATCACATATAATTATCCATTTCTCAATGCATGGATATAATTCAACTATGAAATTATATTTGAACCCTTTCAAGAATAATGAGCTTTCTCCGCGGATACTTGGAGATAAGGACAGGGCGATTGTATGTTCCATGTATCATGACTTGGATATTGAGATTACATCTCAAATCCAGATCTCATGTACCTCTCATAGATGCTTGATTAAATCAACATCGTAAATCTAATCTTCTCATTGCATTTGAATCACATTTAGATCAATGTCCAACACTTGGACCCAGATCAAATTACTTCTCTACTGAGAGGAGTCACTAAAATCCAAACCTGTTTCATCACTCCCTCGGAATGGATGCATCATGGTTTTACAATCATTTATGATCACATTACCATCAGGTATTCCTAATACCTTTACATCCTGCATACTGAAAGACCTATGATAAACCGAAGATAAAAATGAATTTAACACTGTCATCTTCAAGGTTTTATCAACAAGTTTCTCATTCTTGGTCATTGGGAGTTGGTATCAATCATATGCTTTCACGAAGCATATATCATACCTACAAATTCTTGTCATGCTTCCAAAGCAAGACGACCATGCATGGAATTTGATTGGTCCCAATACCTAATGAGTGAGCTCACGTCTTTCGGTTCACAAGTGAACCCGTATGATCCCTTTGAGAAATCGTATTACTCATATGACGTCATATGCACACTATCTAGTCAGTGTATAGACCTTGATTAGGTCATTAACCTATTGTTCTGCTAAATGAACACACTTAGACATATAATAACACATCTCTCTCCAGTCAAAGGATGTGTGCAGGTATCGTGATAGTATACGATATAGGTCTTTGGTTATCTCAATCTCGTTAAGTCAACTCTTTGACCTAAATAATATGACACCTCCGAATCTCTATTCCTATGTAGAGGACCTGCATCAAGAGGTCAGTCGGATATCAGCCTAATGAGAAAGGATTGCCATCTCCTACTCAGGCTAGAGATCATCTCTTAATAATCATTTGATGGTGTTGGATGAGTCCTCTATCTAACTCCTTAGATATTCATCCAAACACCATCCTTTATGATTCTATTATTGAATCAACGAATGTATCATCATTAAGATGGACATGGTACATAATCCTAATTGTACAGAGGGATCTTATAGTGCGTACATTCATTTAATCTCAGAAAGGGAGTGAAACAATCAATAACTTTTACTGATAAATCAAATATTACAAAAACATTTATGGTAAGAATGGTTCGCCTCGGGCTCACATGGCTAACAGGTCGGGCAAGCATTCTATGTCTTAATCAACGGTAGCCAACAAATAATATACTTCATTATTTCCTCCATGTTTCAATTTTTTTGGTATTTTTAGGAGATGTAGGGATAGTGGTATAATGGAATATTTGTCTTGACTACAGATGGTTGGTTGAGATATGATTAGTGATTGCAATCGTTGGATGCTTGTTTTTGCATGGATAACTTGTAAACTTACAAACTAGGTTCATTTTCTTTGATCCCCACTTCTACTTAGCTAGCAACAAATGACTCAACAATTGGGATAAATTTATTAATGACATCTTCAATTGATAGGCTCTCTTGATAATTCTAGACAAGTCATACTCAATAGGTATGGAACGGGTGTGCTCAGTCAAATGTGTTTGTTGGACTAGTAGGTTAGCATACTCATCATATATAGACTCAAGCATAAAATCCTACATTGAGTAATAGTTGTTCTACTGGGTGTCACTGGTTTGAGTTTTGTATATCGATGATTTATAACTGGGTGATTGCAAGATGTGGTCATGATTCCAGTTCCCCTGTGGTGTGACTCAGGGAAGTATTGTGAATCAACCCAATTTTCTTTTTTGACTAGTGCAACTTATTGAACTATGATTGTTTCTTTCTCAAATGTAAAATTATTGTACTTAGAAAGAGAGTCATCTCAAATAGGATATGGTTAAAAAATTGGGCTTTCTTCTATAGCCGGCAGTCACGTTTCTCTTCTTGTTTACAATTTGACCACATTCCTTTCCCTCCTAAAATTTTCTTTCGATTTTCTCCACATATTTTTTTGATCGAGTGAATGTTTCTGAGTTTATCGACTCATCTTGTCGCGATCGAAGAAGATGGAGGACAATAGTATGGAGAAGGTGGAGTTAGTGTGAATGGTGAAAGAGTGAATGGTGAATGTGAAGAAGATACCTCAAAGAGAAGGTTTCTTCAAGAAATGAATGAGAAAGTCGATAAAGACAGTCGAGATATGGTTGGGTAGGCTCGACCCATGAAGTCTGAGTATGTATAACAATATTCTGATATCTTCAAAGAGTATGATGGAAACGAAATCGAATCAAGATCGATTGTGTGCAATAGCACGAATAAAAATTCATAAAAGATAATACATAAAGAAATGCATCAAATTCAACAACTTTAATACGGTAGAAGTCACAAAGTTATGGTTGGTTATCTTTTCAATTTTATTTGGTAAATTTTTCAAGTAATTATTTTATAAAGGCACATAAGGCAAGTCACCTAGGTTGCATAGTGAGTGAGTGTATTACCTCCCAATGGGAGGACTGTCTTCTTGGGTTGTAGGATTCATTATCATGTCCTAAGAAGATTCTAGGGACTCACACTGAGAGATTTCGTATGGTCAAAGGAAATTACTTGCAGCTTCAAGAAGTGGAGAGTTAAATTCCAAACATTTATGAAACAAGTCTAGGGACTTGGGCTCTAGACTTTAGGCCACATCCTCATTCTTTCTAGATGGTACCTACAAACAATGACAAGGTTTCTCTCCTACAAAAAAATATATTCTATTTTTATTTTTTTATCTAATTGTCATATTAGCAATCCCCCTATATTGATTTGGTTGTCACTTTTTTTAGTGGAATTCAAGAGACCATCTAAAAAGGGATTTCAATTTCCTTTAAATCCTCAATGAGATAAAATCGAGGGAAGGTTGAAAAGACGTGCAACAAATATTTATAGTCATTCCTCATTATCTCTACGATGATGTAAAACATAATTTTAAATTCACTGAATAGATATTTCTAATGCAAGCATGGAAATACACACCTAGAACATGAATTTCTATTAGCGAGTTTAAGAAAAATTAATTTTGCTAAGTGAAATCAATCTAATGTTTATGTTAAGGTGAAGTGTGATCGTAGTCCCACATTCATAAACAAATTAGTCTTGTAGATTTAATAGTTTTGGTATAATCTTATAACTAAGTCAGCTACGAAATGGTCCCCGACCATCAAGTTGGGGTAAAAACAAGAAAAATGTCCAAGTTCAGGTACACATGAGATCCCAAATGAGAACCATTGTAAATAGAACTACTATAAAGACAATATTAGAAACTATTTATAAAAATAAATGTGAAAAATAAAAAACTAAACCTAGGACGCATTCTCTCATAACTAAAAAAAATGAAAATACCTCTTAGCTCTCTGCGGTAGGATCGATCCTCATAATGTCCTATCTATGTTGCTCCTGAGTTGCATTGGTTCCTGAAATCGCTGCTTAAGTTGACAGGTTGCTTCGCACAAGGAGAAATAAAATCGATCAAAGAGAGTTACATAAAACATATACAAATAATTCAATAAATAAATGTTAACATAAATAAAAAATCACAAAATTAAAGCAAAGAAAATTTGGAGGTCGGACTATCTGAAATGTGGAAAGCCTTTTCACTAAGTTGTCTAAGATGGTCTTAAAATGAATATCTCCCTAGTAATGACACCATTTGATGTTACTCATATTTTACCCTATTTAATAATGTTGAATATTGTAGACAGATAGAAAGTTACTAATCAAAATCACATAAAATTAGAAATTAGTTGATGTAAAATTTATTTATTTTACTTGAGCAAGCCGCAAGGCCAAACTCAAGGAGGTAAAAATGTGGGTTAGTCTCATTTTAGACACATTAGCAATTAAATTTTTGAAATTGATTTTTTGTAATTTTGTTATTTTGGAAATAATTGAAAAACGAAAAGAAATTATGCATGTAGTTTATGTAAATGTTTTTAATGGAATCACGATTACTTGCACGAATATTTATTAAGACCACTTATGTCCCTAAAATCAAACAAATATATTTCCCTTAAAAATTAATGCATGAAGAATGGAAAACAAAAATTTTATACCAAATACAAAAAATATGGTATGTAATTTATGATGAACCAAGTTTTTTGGAATTTTTGGTTAAATATGAATAGAGTAAAAATGCAGCGGTGACAAGCCTTAATTTTATGCTTTCAATTAATAATACAAGCCCACCACTTATAAAATTCCTCAATAATTAAAGGTGATTGATAATTTAATAAAGTACTTGAGATAATTTTTATTTTCAGAACATATTACAATTTGGCCCAATTGAAAACTAGTTTTTGGATTCTAAAATTAATTATTTCATTACATACACTTCTCTACTTTTCAATCATTTTAATGTCAAAATTTTCCATATTTTATCACCTTCAAAATTCCTATTTCATGAAATTTAATGAGAAGTAGAAAAATTAATTAATCCAATATCTATCCAATAAATCTCTATAATAAAACAATATTTATATAGCTTCAAATTGATATAAAAATCACAATTTTGAGTTGTGATTTGCAAGACATCATGACTGTAGTGCAACGACTACCGCAGACTCCAAAACCCTAAGGCAAGTGGTAGACCATATTATTGGAGGGAGAAGATGGATGTGTGGAGTGGAAATAGAGATAGTTTATTGCAACAATTGCATTCTTAATTGATTAAAGAGAGACAAGGTTAGACTTTCTTTTATAACAAATTGGATGTTGGAGATGCCTTCCTAATGCACTCCTAATAAGAATCAATTGTGGAGATTAATTTCTAATCTTCATGATTACGTGTAATCTTCTTTATTGCAAGTTGACAAACAATCTTCAACTATTACAATTAAATTATCAACAAGTAAATGGGAAAGGAGTAGCATCCTTCTCATTATAGTGTGAACAACCATCATGGTGGGAGCCACTATGACCTTCCACTCCATATTAGAAGAGGGAATCTATTCCTTTTCCTAATATTTGATGCGGTAATAAATTTGCACTAATTTAATGCTTGTTGCATAATTTCTAACTGATCTATTAGCAAAATAATTTCAAATAGACCATTGACTTTTAGGAATCGTATTCAACTTTTAAAAAATAAATGTGAATCCCATTTATATATAATTGTATAATGTGAATCCAATTCACAATAATAATTAAATAATGAATCCTATACACAACTAACTATGTCAATGACATCGAGGATCATATCCACAATATTAATAAATATTATAGATAATACTATCGACATTAATTTCATCAAGGATAACCTAATAATATAAGATATCTCTATATACATGTCTAAATAATGTGAATCACATCCACATTATTTATAATGGTTAAATCCAATTTAGTCATCAAATTTCTTTTTATTTTACAGTACTCAAATATTTATCTAATGGAACTATTCTTTAATTATTTCAAGAATAGTGTGCCTTCTCCCCGGATACTTGGAGATAAGGATAAGGAGACTATTTAAGACATGTATAGTGACCTGAAATATGAGATCTAATCTTATTACCAAATCTAGAGGACATCTCAGAGATGTTGATCATGTCAGACATGGTACCCAATATTCTCATTGTATCTGAATCCAATTCAGATAAATATCCTACATTTTAAATAAAATTAGATAACAAGGCTACTGAGTGGAGTCACTGAAATTCAAACATGTTTCATCATTCCCATGGAATGGAAGGTTCATGGTATACAATCATTTAAGGTCACATTACGCTCGAGTATTCTCAATACTTGTACATCCTACATACTAGATGACTTTGATTAAACGTGAAGTTCTGATCATATTTGAATTATATTCTTATGAATTTTATCTTTATTTTTCTCATTTAATCATTGAGAGTTGGTATCGATCATAAAAGTATATATCATACTTTCAAATACCATCTTATTTCCGAAAATAAGGAGACCAACATTAGAATTTGATTTATCCCAATATATCATGAGTGAGCTCGTATCTTCCGTTTCAATTGTGAACTGTATGATCCCTTTGAGAGATTGTATTACTCATATTCCCTTGTATGCACACCAGTTCGCTGGTGTATAAACCTTGATTAGGTTACTAGCTTAATGGTTTTCCCTAATGTATATACTTAGACATATAGTAACACATCTAACTTCGATCAGAGGATGTGTTCTTGTTATGATATAGGTCTTGGTTATCTCAATCTTATTCAATCAACTCTTTCACCTAACTCATCCAACACCTCTGAATATCTATTACTATACAGAGGACATGCATCAAGAGGTCGGCTGGATGTCAAATTTTGAAGTAAGGATAGCCATCTCCTTCTCATGCCGGAGATCCCTTCTTTATAATCACTCGAAGGTGTGGTTGAATCCTCATTCATACTCTTCAGATATTAAACTTTGCATCGACCTCTATGATCCAACCTTTGAATCGAAAATTGATTGACATTAAGATAGCCATTGTATATAACCCTATTTATACCAAGGGACCTACTAGACAATCTATTTATTCTTTATTTCAGATTAAGGAATGATCTGCAATAACTTTTATTGCATAATGGATCTCTACGAGCTAACATGTCCAACAATATCCAACGAGCCAAATGAGTCATTAATGAGCTAATACTTAAACCCACGCTCATGTGCTAATCATAAGCCATATAGACAAATAGCTTGGTCAATTGACTAGTCACTATGTCCCTAGATTATGCATAGTCCATTTAGAGATATGCATATCTCCTAGTAACGGTGCTCTAATCCAATGCGAATGTTTCCTTATACTCAATCTTTTTAAAGTAGTCATACTGCCTTGCATCTTGCTAGTTTTAAGCTTTTGTACTTAAACTAAGTAGTTGACATAACTAGTAGTGGATTTCTATTATCCTTATAAGAATACCTTTATACTTGGATATCCTTATCTCCTTATACTAAGATATATCTTTAAGTCGTTTAAGATATCTGTAGATAAGACTTTGAGATCACCATATCTGAAGTCTTAAATCCTCGAAGATAAGACTTTCAAATCACTATCTCTAAAGTTGTGTGTCTTTGAAGAAGTTTTTATTACTGCAACTCTGTATTTTATCTCCATAGCTGGATTGGTAATGGTTTACAACTCCCATTGCATGGTAGAGATCTGGTTTTCATACATATCATGGTATACACCATGCTTAGTAGAACTGGTTCACAAGGGCATAAATCCATGAGAGATTAATTGTAAAACGGCCTCATGTGTTGGAGGTCTCTATCTTCCCATTAGGTTTTCTCTTTATCTTGAAGATCCATTTACATCCAACGGGTCTGGCCCTTATACGTGGAATCTCAAGGGTCCACACATAATACATATGTAGGAAGTCCACTTTAGACTTTATTTCAAGCATCCATCTTTCCATGTCATGATCCTTAAATCCTTCATCATAAGAAGTCGGATAATTTTCAGACTTCTCTGACACATGGAATCCATACCTTCTAGATGGTTTTACAACCCTCAAAATGATTTGGAGTTATGAGTGTTTCATCTGTAATTATCCTTTAGTTTTTGATTTTAGGAACCTCATTATCCTCCTAAGATTTGATGAATCACTTTAATTAATTCTTGTATTGACTCTTAAGGAAGTCATCCTCTAAGAATCATATCCCTAGATATGAAATCTTTAAGAATCTCATGGTCATAAGGTAGGCACCTAATACCATCCTTTACATACCTAATGAAATAGCACTCTTTAGTGTTGGATTCTAACTTACTTTTGTCCATGTTTTTGTCCTAAACTAAGCAACCCTAAATCTTGAAGTGTCTAACACTGGGCTTGGTTCCAAACTATAGCTCATGAGAGATTTTGGGTATGGATTTGCTTGGAAGCTTATTAAGAATATGCATTGCAGTCTCTACTGCATATACCCATAAATTTATAGATTATTAGTTTAAAAGTCATCATTGATCAGATCATGTCAAACATGATTCAACTGCATATCCCTACAACTCCATTGAGTTGAGGTATATCTGGAGAAGTGAGATAGGAATAATATTCCTTTCTCTATAAGGTATTCCTTGAATTGATCTAATATGTACTGGCTACCTTGGCCATATTGAATTCTTATCATCTTCCTCCTAGATTTTGTTCTCAACCAAAATTATGAAATCTCTGAACATTTCAACGGTTACTAATGTGTAAGGAAGAAATCTCATACAACTAGTAGTAATCAATGGATATCACATATCATTAATGCTTGTTATGGTATAGAGGATCCACATACATCGATATGTTTAAGGTCTTGAATACATCTAAATATTACACCATTCCAAGAGAAGTGTGCATTAGATATTCTACTTTGAGTAAAAATGTGTAAACTTTGAACTTTCATACAATCTAAAGTTTTATCTCTTACTAGTCTATTAATCTTATAAACAAACTTATGTTCAAGTCTTTATGCCAGATCAATGTCAAATGATCTTCACCCTCTTTTTGATCTTTTAGCATTTAATTATTAGTATTAGAAATGTCAATAAACTATTTATTAATATTCTAAATTAGTAGAGTCCTCTAGATGTTAGATTACCATCCAAAATATATCCATCATAACTCTTTACAGTACATATGTCTCAGAATGTGTGTCTATTTCTAACATGTTTAAAATAAACAATGAATCTTTTCTAATATCTAGGTTATAGAGACATTCTCTATGACTAAGGACTCTCCCACGGGAAAAAGTAATATATCTATCTAATGGCAATTATTACAATAATTGCATCAAATCCCATGGGGATAACTCTGAACCTAAAGATCAAATATTCCATTCTTCTAAAACATATGCAATCGATTGCAAGTATTAGTATAAGAATGAGATACACTTATCAAACCTTTATGTTATAGAATAAGTAAGTCGATTTCAGCAATGATATGTGAAAGCAGTATATGCTAATGCACTATCCGAGTCCTTCTCTAAGGATGTTCGACTTGTAAGCCCTTGGCAACCCATTAAAGAAATAAAAAGTTATTGTTTTATAATGTCCATCGTAAATGAATGATTGTGAATGCGCTTAATATTAAGATCCCTTTGTACATGGAGGGTTATGTATCGTGGCCATATTGAATACAGTGTGTTTGATAGGATACAACTGACTTAACATGTAGTATTCAGTAAAGACCTTCACTCAAGCAATCTTTCTTTAAATATTGATTTCTGACTGACTTCTGGATGTAGGTCCTCTGCAGAAGAATTATGATTCAGTGGTGTCATAATAGTAATGCAAAAGAGTTGACTTGTTGAGGTCGAGATAACTAAGACCTGAGTCATAATTGTCATGAACATGCACACATCCTTTGATCGAAGATAAATATACATCCATATGTCTAACTATGCATATTTCACAAACAAATAGGTTGGTGACCTAACCAATGTCTATAAACCGATGAGTTGGTGTGCATATGAAGACATATTAGAGGTATGATCTCTTAAAGGAATCATACATGTTTATAGTTGATGAACCAGGAGACAGATCTCACTCATGAGAAATGTGGGTTCAGAATGAATTCTATACATGGTCAACATATTTGTAAAATAAGATACAAATTCAAGATATTAATATATGCTTTTGTGAAGTATATGATTAATATTATTTCCCAATTATCAAATGAGAAATCTATTGATATATCTGACGAAGAGTGCCAAACTAGGATCTGAACTTCGGATATATCAAAGTCTTCCAGTATGTAGGATATATGAGTATTAGAAATACTCAGGTTAAATTTATCTTAATATATCATCTACCATGACACTTCCATTATGAGGGAATGATGAAATCAGATCAATTTTAGTGGCTCTATTTCTTAGCTTAATGATTTGAGAGTTAATTAGATTAAGTCTCGTTTCATTTTAAAATAATGTCCAATTCCAATTTCAATGTCCAAATGTAGGAAAGATATATAGTGTTGAAAATGGAAATAAGTACACTTGTTGAGCATATTTCTAAACTCCAAGTAGTGTGTACTTTGAATAGAAATGGTAAAGGAAGCTAGATTCAGCTCACGGATACTTTCTCTAGCTCATGGAGAGTGTCATGTGTTTAGTTGAACTTACTTAGAGTGTGGATTATTTCACCTCAAGCTCAACATTCGTCAATAATGCACTTTCACTAAAAAGGAGATAGATCTTGAAATTGGATAGATATCCAAATTTAAATCACTATACGCGGATAGTATGATATCCCTGACATTAGCTTCAAGTATCCAAGATTTCTACTCATGAGTCATAATTGTATTAGGACTCGTACTTAATGATATCAATAACTTGATAATCATTTCTATTATCATGGATATGTGTATATCTAGGGTTTTGTGTAGACGATCCACATCATATATATTTATTTATTTGATATGAATATTTATTCCTAATAGTTAATATATATATTAATATGATTCATGTATTTATTTCAAGGTACTTGTGTGAATATGGTTCACACTGATTTTTGAATGTAAATTGGATTTACATTTTTATTTGGATTTATGAATATGATTCATAAGCCATGAGGGTCCTTTCCATAAAGTTATCAATTATGATAATTAGATTATCATGATAATAATTAAGCAACAAATTCAATCCAATTTTGATAACAAAAGGCGGTGTGTATGTGGAGACACATGGCACCACCATTGAGAGTGTTACTCTCAAATTGTTGATTGATTTGTTGCCTTATGTATTACTTGATTTAATTTATAATTAAAAGGAGGTAAATCAAGTCATGTTTCTTGTTGACTAAGGACTAGATTATAGCCCTTTGTTTTTCATCCAAAGTTCATCATCATATATGTCCCCTCTTAGAGTAAGACTCTAAGGGGATGTCGAAAATGAGTATAAAAGAGAGTGAATGCCTCTCCCTTTGAACACATGAAAAAGATAAATGCCATTACCTTTTGAGAGCCCAAGTTGTCTCTATCTTTAAGAGATTATTCGTGAGAGTTAGAGACTCTCAAATACACATCCAAGTTCCTCTCTATACAAACATACATGTTCACCATCAAGTCTCCATCTTATCTTCATAGGCGTGACCCTACGAGAGAGAAGATCGTCTTCTTCATCGTGCTTCACGTATGTGCAAGAGGATTCGATTTCGTGAGATGAAAACAGGATCTTGAGATCATCTTGATCTCATCATTGTGTGTACAACTTCTAGAAGAAAGTATATATCAAAGTTTGTGGGAAGCAACACAGCTCATCATCTCTTCTACAAGAGAAGAGTCCCGGGAATGGACATCATTCATGAGGTCTCTAGCTTTAGAGACTCACGCTTCAAGAGATAACCCTGATCTCTTACCAATATTCACTAGAATATAAGAAAACATATTAGAAAATTTATTTTCCAAAATTAATGATTTCATAAAGTACAAAATCGTTGAGCTAAATTTGCTTGTTTATACGATGAAAAGGCAAAGTTTTGCAAATATTTTGCTCTTTTTTCGTACTTATGTGATACGAAGTTCATAGAAGATGTATTTACTTTCCTTAAATTGTTATTAGATCCATGGTTTATAGGATTTGGATTCCATTGAATTTCGATGAACAAGCGACTAGATTATTCCGATCGTGGGGTACATTATCTTGTGATAGTTTTAATGATTTGAATGATTCGATGATTTTCAAAGTTGTTGATCTTCTCCCCTATTTTGAAATTAATTTTTGGGATATTAATGAGTTTAGAATGTATGGATTCTCGCCCAAAAGACACACCAATAGTTGGTGGCGTTCGGGAGAAGATTCAGATGTTATATGTTTCATTACTTATGTCGTTGCATATACTTAGGGGTCATTTACCCTAAGTATAGGGGGAGTGATTTTATCCATTCTTTCTTATTTGTTTCATTTTAGTTTCATATGTTTCCTCAATTGTCTCTCAACTTGTTCTATTCTTGGGAACTCATTACCCTAAGTCTAGGGGGAGACAAGCCGAGCTGTTAATTTTTGTGTAATCTAGGCATCGATCATCCTTGCTTACTATACAATCTTCTATAATCAGGATGAGTTGATCCTAAGTATAGGAGGGACGATCGACTTCGTATTCTTCCATTGAGTCAGTGTAGTATAGTATTCTTCTGTACTTAGCACGAGCTATGTCTTCTTTTGTTACTCCTTGGTCACTATGAGGACATAGTTCGACCTAAGTATAGGGAAGTTCGACCTAAGTATAGGGAGTCATACATATGGTATGTATAACTCCTACTTTCTTGCATTTACAATAATATGGCTATAATACATTCGGTAAGGGTAATAAGAAAAGATCGAAAAACTCTTGTAAATATGTGTAAAAAAAATTGAAAAATATTTGTAAAAATTGATTTGAAAATATTTTACAAATGATTTTAAAAAATAGTTTTAAATTTTGATTTGAAAATAGTTTACAAATTATTTTGAAAAATAGTTGTAGAATATTTTAAAAAAACTTTTGCAAACCTTTGAAAAATTAGTGTAAAAGGTTTGCAAACCTTTATAAAATATACTTTGTAAATGTTTGTAAAAATTGTTTGTAAAAATGCTTGTAAATTTATTTGCACAATAACTTTTCAAAAATATTTGTAAAAAATTTGCTTAAATATTTTCAAATGATTTTGAAAACCTTGTTTATAATAGTGTTGTAAAATTATCAAAAGTCATGTATAAAACTTGTTTAGATTGGTATAAAATCCTTTGTAAATGTATACACAATCCATGTGAATAGCAATTCGATAACCTTTTAAAAATAACTAAAAATTGAAAAAATAAAATTGCATAAAAATATGCAAAACTCTTCAAAAATCACATAAAAAGTTTAAATCCAGAAAATCTACTTCATAAAAATATCTTTACATTTGCATTCACATTGTTCATAATGATTTTGGCATTTGCACTTGTGGAATATTATCTGAAGATTGGAACTTGGTTTAGACCTCAATCCACTTAATTTATTAAAACTTTTCAGGTCAATATGACTTATTTCTTTGAGTCCACTAGACTATGTTCACATGTCATATTGATGAGACTAAGTAGAATATTTCATGACACACTTATGACCCTTGTTGATAGAAGCATAACTTGGATAAGCACTCTCTACATGGCTCAAATTATATGAGATGGTAGAGGGCAAGATTCTTTAGCTTACGAAGCATGCATATGGAAACATACGTCGTCCCAATAGGGGGCTAGTGCACCTCAACCTAATCTAGTGATGTTGATGTCTAAAATATGATGTTGTGGGTTGCAATAAAGATTTAAAAGAGGTATAGTCTACTGACTCAAGAAGAACAACTCCATATGTAAATGCTACTGTACATATTTTGTAAAATAAGTTTGAAATAAAGACTCCAAAAAGTTAGAGGGGAAAAAGACAATGAAAAATCATTTTTGTCAGAGTTATGTATAATAAGCAAGGCTTTAAATTCAAAGTTAAAGCAACAAGGTTTCATGTCGCTGGAGACTTCGCTACACTGGCCAAAGATCCATTGGATATATGGCTACACTAGTCACAGTCTATTCTTCTTCTCTACTCCCTCTTCTTGAGTCAGTTACACATGAACTTAGAAGGGAATACCTGGCTCCTCGAGAAAAGAGTAACTAGATTGGTGAATTAGGGTTACCTTGCTGAGAAAGATTATTCCTTTCCAACTTCAGATGTGGGTACCTACATTTCACATTCACTATACAAGTGAGTTTCATAGTCATAAGAGTTTGTATATAAAAAACTTATTCTGACCCGGCTATTGAGGTGAACTGAATAAAGGATTGTAGAACTTAAGTGTTGTTATGTTTTCAATTATATTATCAATAAGTTTCCGACAGACTAACAATCCAAAGGTCTAATTAAACTCCAAACTTTGATTTTAGAAGATACTTTTAAGCATCATAATCATTCTACATTCTTTATTTTCCTTTTATTAATTTTCTTAGTCAGCACTTATTATCCTAATATTGTTTGTTGGGGACTAGCAAAGGTAAGTATATTTTGGTGATGAATGATGAATCCATGATTCATCTCCTTTATATGAATATCTTAGCAAAATTCCCTTAATAATTTACTAATTAAAATCCTTAAAATCAAGAACAAGTTGTGCTAAAATATGTAGTTAAATAACCCTTGTTTTTAAAGTTTATTATTTTATATACAAAAATGAAGTATTTTAACCTAATTCTCTCTAATTTATTATCTAATTAGTTAATTCTCCTGACATAAAGAATTAAAATCCATAAAAATCATAAAATCAAGAGAAAATACAAAAATTCGACATTGCATAATTTGTGCATATTTTTCTTTGCTGATTTTATTTTACCTTTTTTCTAAACGTATAAAAAATCAATAAAATTAGATTAATTATGTTTATAATTTATATAAATTAATTCACTAATTAAAATCAATTAAAAATACAAATAAAATTACAAAATACAAAAATTAGGTATTTTACTATATAGAGAGTAGATCCATAGATACTTTTTATACAGTTGACCTCTTTTGGTTTCGATCCTTCACAAAAGTTTGTAGATCTCGTAGAGATGATAATCTTTTGTGGTAATCACTCTTTTATTTGACTTCATTTACTATTTCTTTCTGATTTTTATTTATTTTCATCTTTATTTAATTTTTATATTTTATTTTACTTTTATTTAATCTTTGATTTTATTTAATTTTTATTTTAATATCAATTTTTAGTTATTATTTTAATTAATTTACTTTTTTAGTTTTCTTTTTATTTCTTTGTTTCTTTTTCTCTCTCTTTTTCTCCCACTTCTCCCTTCTCTCTCTCCCTACCCCCTCTCTCTCGGTCGTGTGCTATAAATGTGAGCTGCCCCTACCCTTTCGCCTTTTCTCTCTCTCTAGTCATGTGTGCAGCACGTGACCCCCCTGCCCTCTCTCCTCCCTAGACGAGGTCAGGTGCCTTGCACGTGACCACACCCTTCCTCCCTCTATCCTCTAGGCGCGTGCCACGCACGTTCCTTCCCCTTCCTCTCTTCGGTTGTTCCCTCCTCCTTCCCTCATAACTGTTGCCTTTGCCGACCTCCACAACGGTCGCCTCCTCCTCTCCAGTTGTTGTGACTCTACATCATATCTCTGCCTCCTCACCATACATCCAATCTTTACCCATACTCTCTCTCCTTTAAAATCCCTCATCATCGGCCTTTGACGATCATCTGCCATTCTTTGAGGAGAGGCTCATCTCTCAGCACCAACATGTGATAGCTGTAGGAGACTACATCGAGCTACAATGACCATCCTCAAGCAAGGTTCGGTGAACGAAACTCCACCATTGCAGCCGCTTCCACATCACTGTTGAGCTCCTCCTTGCCGAGGAGTTCGAGCGATCACTCAAAGCACTACTCAGAGCTTCAGCCCCATGTGAAATCCTCAGCCCATATCCTCGATCTGTTTGCATCACCAAGTATCACCCTCAATCTATGTCTGTCCCTCTTCTCTACAGGTCCATGCTCTGCTACACCATTTAGATCCCTGATCCCATCTCCTTCGACGAACTGATAACCTCTGCATCTTCCCTCGCCGCCTTCTCCTCTATCCTCCAAATCCTCTCCCTCTCCGACCTTGCTAAGGATGGAGCTTAGCTCCAGGTCTCCCGCCACCCCATGGAGCCCCATCATCATTCCTTCATTTGTTACACTAAAACTTGACATGTATCTGTGACTGTTGTGTGACTGTTGGATCCCTGCTTACCATAGCACCTTAGTCGTTTCCGAAACTCCGCCATTTGTAACCCTCCACCACCTCACATAGTTGCTACATCACCTCGCCCCTCGAGTCATGGCCTCCGCTATGCCTCGACGCCCTCTCCACCTGCCATCCTTCACCTTCGCCTTCGCTCCTCCTCGATGACCCTTGGTTGTGTGTCGGCCATCGGAGTAGCCCTAGATGGTCCTGTACATTAATTCACGTCGCTGCCCATCTACGGTCCACCGCCTTGCCAAGACCCTCGATCACTGCACGCCCATTGCCGGCGACCCACCACTACCCTTGACCTCCAACCACTGTTGGATCAGGGGTTGACCACTCATCTAATGGCCATACAGCCGCCATGTGGACCCCTCACCCCCCCCCCCCCCCCGCCCCCGAGCCCCGACCCTCACCTTGAGGTTCAGATCAATTGAACCTCTAGTTGTCGTGGTGCTAAGGAGCTCTGAGCTGCAACCTTGGACCTTGAGGCACCACCTTGAGACCACACTATGGCTCTACAACTTGAGCCTCCACCTCGCCCTCCAAACCTAACCGAGCTTATGACCCGCATGTGCTCCTGTGGGAAAATTGCACCCACACCCCACCATTTTTGGAATTCATGCCCAAGTACTCCCCATCCAGATCGCGTGCCCCATGCATGCATGTGGGAAAATAGCAAAGAGACCCCATTAGTTTTGCCTAATTGTGTATAAGTCCCTATATGGGCTTCTTTGAAACAAAAACTTTATTTTTATTGCAGTTTATTCCATGAATTATTAATCTATTATAACTCTCTTATCTAGACTTTGATTTTTACGCATAATAGTTAATTCTGAAGCTAATGAGCACTCTACCATATCATATATCTTGGAGACACATCAAAGGCCTATTACAGATGATAATTATTTTAGATGTCAATATCTATGCAGGCTACATTTTGACTGATTTGTGTCATTTTTACATTGAGGAAATTATTGATTTATTTTACAGGGATTCTATTGAGGATCTTAATTTAATTAATCCCCTTGTGATTATTTTGGATCATTCTTTGATGATTTAATCTTCGTAGGGGACTTCATTGAGAAGAAAGTTGATTTGATTAATTATCTTTGATAATTGATAATTTTCTTTAAGTAATTAATCTCTGAGATGGTTTGATCGATGATGAATTCATTTATTTCCTTATATATTTATGTGATAAAATTTATTTTACTTAAGGCGTAAATTACAGGGAAAGGGGCAAGAATTCCTTAAGAATTATTGTAGGATTATTCATAGATTTATTGATCTTCTTGCCAGCAACTTGGACTCGAATTGAATGCATATTTTTGGATTCAATTTCTTTTGATCTGTGATATTAATTGAGGATTACATGATCATCTTATTTGAGGATTAGAATTAGGTATAACCACAGATCTCGAATGACATCTCTGTTTATTTTTTCTTGCATATTCATCATCGCACTTCTTTTAGTTCACTTCATTTCTTGATATAGAGATTAACTTCGATTAACTATTTACTTTGATTAATTTAAAACCATGCAACTAAAAATACTGTGTTCCATGTGTTCGACCTTGGTACACTTACTAAGTAAAATTTGTTCCACAATATTTAAGAATTGTGGTTTTTGATAGATCGCTTTTTATATCCTATACTACAATTATCAAGAATGAAAGAGTTGGAAATTCACATTCATCAATGGAAATAATGTATTTTTAGTATTTTAAATAAATATTTGTAAATAAATTTTGTGAAATTAATTTATGTGTCATTTTTTCGTTCATTTTCTTTTCTTTTTACATATTTTGCATTTTATTTGCATTATTCTCTCATTTTAGATACTAACCATATTTTCTCACTTCGTAGATAATTCGGAGCAAAATTTTGAAAAGATCAAGAACCTGCCAAGAATACTACTTTAACTTTATTTCTGTGAGAGAGATTTAGGTTAGGTTTTAGTTTTTGCATCATTTATAGGGTCCTTCTCTCTGAACCCTAATTTTTGTAATAATTTGTATTGGACTTTCTATGGTGTGTCAGGTCAGTTTCAACCCCTTCTATGTGGTTGGGACCTGACTTGAGTTGCATAGAAATTAGATGCACATATGGTATATAAAGTTATTTATTTTTTATCTTGCTCGTAATTCTTATGCCACACTAACTATACGCACTGTAGATCATTTGACTTAGTAATGAAGCTGCATTTCATCATCTTTATTCATTTATTTTAGATTAAAATCCCATATAAAACACCTATAAATATCAATAAATCTATTCTCTTACTAACCTTAATTCTTGTGTAAATATTGTATATTTATAACTATTTTAACCTAAAAAATAAATAAATAAGCAAAGGAAAAATAAAGAAAATCAAAGACTATATATATGTAATAGATACATGCTGACTCAGACCCCGAGAGTAGGTCAAGACTTGACCTAGTCGACTAGGAACAAAGTAGGGGGAGATAAGGCAGAAATAAAAGAAAATCCAAAAAAATCAATCATCACCCGTGTATATGCATTACTTGTGTGCTATTGTATATAATACTTTTTCCTTACACTAATTTATTCATCAACAATTTTACCTCAAATAAAAATAATTTCTTCTTAAAACATGTACATAAAAATATGTTGTAAATAATGAAAAAAGGCAAAAATAATCATTGCACATTGTGCAAATTACAATACCGTAAAAAACCCGTAAAGCTTAACTTTTCAGATCAACTTCTCCTTCAAAACTAGAAATTGATCAAACTCATTCCATTGTACTACAATTTATGTAATCTTTAAAATGAAGGATGTTTCATAAAAATCAAAGTTAAGGTGCAACACGTGGCTTTTGGGGTGCTATTGTATATTATACCTTTGTATGTTATATATTATCATTTATTCATTTTTCTGTATATATTTGTACATATTGCATTTTAAAATATTTGTATGTATTTCACATGACTTATATAAAATAGAAATAAAATTTACAAAATAAAAAAATCAACAAAAAAAATAAAATCATGTATGTATTGTTTATGTACCACTATGTATATAATGTAAATATACATATTTATTTAACCTAATATTTCACCTAATATAAATCAAATAAAGATATCATTAGAACCCTTGTAAAATATTGTAAATTAATAAATTATTAATTTGCATGTATATTTGTAAAAATAAGCAATTATAAATCATAGTATTGTATTTATAGGTAACATACCTATAAATAACACATTTGATTTATTTTTTCCCTTGTATATATTTTATTAAATTTAATTAAAAATCACCATAATTACGGTAATGATATTACTAACATTTTTATTTATTTTATTTTTTAATTTTTATTTTTATTCGATTTCTATTTATTTTACATTTTTCTCTTTTATATAATTTTCCTTGTTTTGTCTTATTCCCTACACTTCCAGATTGGTTGACCCGAGTTTAGTGACTCAGGTCAACTCTCCAGGCTCCCTACCATTTTCGCTCCACACACCAGCCACTCTTCTCCCATTTTCCCCGCACATACGAATAACTAATGCCACTACTATCCCTTCTCTAAATTTCTAAACTAATGGTCATTGTCTTCACCAGCTCATCAATTCATTATATTTAGCCTTGATCTGCTCGCAATTCAAAATTTAAAACACCTCAGACTCTAGCCTATATTTATTCCCAGATCTCATCCTATCACCGCCTGATACGTTGTTAACCCTAAATTCCCTAAGGTTTAGTGAGAGAGAGTCTACTCTAGTGACAGGGGAGTTGACCTTCGATCAAGAGTGTGATTTGTGGGTTTGTTTAGTGATCCAAACCACTTGTTAGATCTTCTCTGGTGTAGTCTTGCCTCTCCACCTATCGCAGCAGATCGAGACTAATCATCAGCATTCCTTCACCATACGTTAACTTAAAGTGATTTATTTTTTATTTATCATTTAAATTTTGCATTTTTTTATTCTTATATTATCTTAAATAGAAAATCAATCAGTTGTCTTCGATATGCATGATCAGAGGCTCCCTGACCGCTTTCATTTGAATCTGACCTCGCCATCGCATTCGCCTTGACGTTATCCACGTCCTATATTACCAGACCCCCTTTAGATCATCTCAAATCTAAAGATCGGCTCCCTCTCCTCCCTCTCCGATAATTTTCACCGGAGCCCCCATTCCCTCACCATTGTATGTCTTTCTTGCTTAATGAAACTGCTGAAGAGAACCTCCGAGCATCACGAAACTTCTACAACTCAAAGGAGTGCAACTAGGAGAGAGTAGCGTAATTTGGAGGTCCACCTAGAGCTTCAATTTTTTCAACCTCCAGATCACATTCTAGTCATCGTCGATGGTCGTTGAGCATTTGGATCGTGAGAGGAGAAGCGTGGGTGCAAGCCACACTCTTTAAGAGTTATCGTGGATGGAGACCGGTTAAGTTTTGGTTTATTGAAGTTCGTCTTTGACAATCTTCAAACGTGTTCTTCCAGGTGTCGTTAGAGATGCACGATCAAGAACACAACTTCTGGAATAGATCTTGGTTGTTGATAAATCCACAAAGGTCTACCTTAGATAGAGTATCCAAATTTGATGAGATCCATCCATGCGAGCCTCAACCGTAGTCGTTAGATCTAAGAGTCAATGCAATCCAGCCTTTCGCTTCTCCACATGTATTAAGGGCACATTTGCACTTAAGCCCCACAGTGATTTTATTTTGTATATAAGTCCTATAGGGGCACATGACTGTTTGTAGTATTTTCAACATTTGCATTTATTCCCATATTATTTATTTTATTCGCATTTTAGTCCTGTTTGATTTCAAAGCATGCAATACACGTTCCTTCTTGGGTAATTTTCAATAAAAGCCTGCATTTTATTTGTTATTAATTGACCCCTAGAAATTAAATAATCTCATTTATATCCAATACAACGCATGCCACATGTAGCTGCATGCATATTTGTGGAAAAATTACATATTTGATCTTGCATGTTTATTGTGTTATGCATTTAGTCCATAAATTATTTTTTCTTGCATCCATACCCATGTGAATCTACGTATTAATTTTGCATGTTAAAATAAAAAAATAGCAAACATCATATAAAAATCCACAAAAAACCTTTTAGCTTATTGTTAATTAGTTCTTGCATCATTAATTTGTATTTTGCATTTTCATCATTTTTCTTATTTTTAAAAATTCAAAGACAACATAAAAATCCATGTTTGCACTTGAAAATCAATAAAAAATATTATAAAATCTCGTAAAATTCTAAAAACCTATTTATTTTTTATTGATTTAATTTATGTACCATTTCACATTGATATTTGAAAACGTACGATGGGCGATAGGGCGACATCACCATGTGTGTCTGTTAATAAGTAACTTCTTGAGATTCACTAAACTAAAATTAAAAAGATAAAAGATCGAACTTTCACAACCCTCACATTATGTTCAGTTGGTGATTCGGAGGTTTGATTTGGTTTTGTTTGCTTAGTGTAAAGATCCCTCCGCTCCCTTCATGCTTTTTCTTTTTTCTCTTCTTGTTTGACTTTATATTCTCGCATCTTTCCTCTCTACAATCAAAGATGTCGGATTGGAGTACTTTTTATTCAGACTTTGTGAGCTTATATCTGTACACTCCAGTTCGGTTATTTTCACTTATTCGGGATGACTCTCTTCCCGAATATAATTCCTTCTCTACATCTCCATTTCTTTCGCCAATAAATCCCTTGCTTAAGATTGACCCTAATCTCAAACTATTATTTCAGACTCCACCATTTCCAAAGACCAATCGAGTAGCTTGCACATTTTCAAAGGACATTGATTCTGAGGACTCGATGGCATCGAAAGGGAAAGCACCATGATTGAGAAGCATGAGATCTACAACACGATGTCGGCATCCATACAGGCCATTTAGGCACAGTTGACTGAGCAGGCCAACATCCATGCAGGTTTCAAAGATATGATCTTAGAGCTGAGGAACCATAGAGGTGATAGGAGAGAGGAGGATGAGAAAATGAGAGGAGGTGGGAATGGGGGAGATAAGCAACAGCTAGATAGAGTGGTGCCCAAGCTCACATTAAGAGATGTCTATAACCTAGGTGCAGGACACTTAGTGACATGGATTCAAATACATGCGGTTCATGTTCATTTCGAGCTGAAGCCCATGATTTTACCATTACTCCCTATATTCCATGGACATATTCACGAGGAACCTTATATTCACCTCCAGTAGTTCGACGGCATATGTGGCACCATACACTACCCTAACATCTTGTTAGAGTTAGTGAAGATGGCAACATTCTCGTTCAACCTTATGGACAAGGAGCTTCATTGGACAATCATTTAGGAAGAGCTATCACGTCTTGGGAAGAATTAATATTGACCTTCTTGAGCCAGTATTATCCTTTAAGACAATCAGTTGTGGTCATTGATTGCCAACTTCTCTAAGTTGACCCATGATTTAATCCACGAGACATGGGATAGATTCAGAGAATTGAAGGAGAAGTGCCCCATCATGATATACTAAATTTGAGCCTTGTGCAGAATTTCTTTGGGGGTTTGAGTTTAGAAAAACAGAGATTGGTAGATGTCGCTTATGGGGGATCCAATTTCAACAAGTATGAGTATGTCCCTTGGCAGATATTTGAGGACATGGCGGAGAGCTCATCTGCTCTATCTTCTTTCCATGCATTTCAGAAACATCCTCCATCTTCTTCAGCACCACACAAGGTTGTCAACATGACGGCATCTCACGATGTAGATAGGGTGGACAGTTCTGATCTGACCATCATTGGAAATCACCTATCCAAAGCCGATATAATCGAAAAATGATGACAAGAACTAGATAAATTACAAGTGATCGAGCAGAGGACAAAGCAAGTGGATAAGCCAGATAATATCACTAGACATCTGGAGCTCCTTGTTAGCACTATTAGTTCATGTTGGAGCCAAAGTGAAATAGTTGATACTTCTGCAACTGAGACTACGTCTTCTACTTCTTCAGGATCGCAGAGTACCGGAGTACCTTCCACTGTTCAACATGTTTACTATGTGCAGACTCCGGATCAGATCCTACGACAGTCTCCTTCAGCATGTGTTGTCCCGTACTACCCAGAGTACCGGTACCTTTCTAAGCCACAATGTCCACCTCCACCTCATATTGAGCGACCCTAAGCGCAGTTAGACTCATCCACCAATGCAGGGCTAGTTGAGTTCTTAGCCGGGTCAGAGGCCAGTTCACCACTTTTTGGGTGGAAGACCACAGTACCAACACCAACCACCATAGCTTTGGTATTCGTATTCACCACGGTTCCATGCCTGGAGACATGGATAGCACCAAAAGCAGCCTATGTATCCTTACCAGTCGTATTGTCAGCAACAACCTACATATTCTTCATAGTATTTGCATCCACGTCCTCCTTGTACATATCAGCCAAAATATGCCTATTCTGGGTACCAGCCTCCGCACTACCAAACTCAACCACTTCCAGTTGTTAAGAAGCCTGAGGCACCTTCGATGAACCCAATACTTGATCATCTTGCCCAATTGATAAAGAACATGAATGATTTGATTCAGAGGCTAGACGATTTAAAGAAAACCAAGACTGGTATTCTTCGTCGCAAATAGGAGCAGGGAGTATATGATCCATCCACCCCCGAGATAGGTATAGCCTTTGATTTTACATGTTTATCTGATGATATTTCTCTCATGAATCGTAGGAGAGTGCAGTCACTAGCACCATTAGGATTGGGAGATCGAGTCGCTGATAGAGCTTCACTGACTTCTTCATCTTTTCCATCAATTGAGCAGATATCCAATGTTGCAACATATGGAGGATCACCACCACCTTCTTCTTCTTCACCACAACCACCACCACCATTATTCAGAAAATACCAAAAAGAGAATAAAGGAAGATGCATTACCGAGTCATCCATGAAGGAGAACATACCTGTCATGGAGTCTTCTTCAACACCAATAGACCGAGCAGCCTATTTAGTTTTTCCTTTTTATTCTACACATGTTATGATGATGTGTTTATAGATTGATTCTGATCGTCCATATTTATATGTTGATTCTGAGTTGAATGAAAAGAATGACTTTGATGTTCAGTATGTGCCTTACCCTGCACTTAATAAAAACAAAATTTCAAAAAATTAAAAAAAAAACTTTTCTTATCCTAAAGTGGTTGAGATTATTCCGAACATCTTACTTGAGATGCGACTCCTAAAAGCCATGGAATATATGCATGTCGTTAAAAAAGGAATGAAAGAAGCTTGCACATATAGGC
Organism: Ottelia alismoides; assembly: GCA_037367405.1. Lineage (NCBI taxonomy): Eukaryota > Viridiplantae > Streptophyta > Magnoliopsida > Alismatales > Hydrocharitaceae > Ottelia > Ottelia alismoides. The sequence goes on from JAZKJV010010891.1 coordinate 340,418, forward strand.
ACCCATCCAAGAAGAGAGGACGTAGCTGGACTGAGCGTGACATCATTACCATGACTACTACTAATGCCATACACCATCGACTCCCAAAAAAGAAAGATAATGGAGCCCTTATTGTCAGATGCCAGTTTTTAGTTCTTCAGTTTGACCATACTCTGTTGGACAACGATTCGTCCATTAGTTTATTGCCTTTCTCATTACTTGAGCATATTAAGCTTGGACCTCTTAGGAAGGGCATGATGGTACTTCAATTTGTAGGCCTATCGGTCAAGAGGCTAAAGGATATGTTAAAGAACGTTATAGTGACGGTACAAGGCATGAGCTATCCTGTTGACTTTGTTGTCATTGATATGGAGCCTACAATACCTTTACATCATACCTTGATTATTCTTGGATGACCCTTTCTGCATATAACAGGAGTGGTCATTGATTTTGGGGTAGGTACGATCACTTTCCATTTTCAAAGTGACAGTGTTGTTGTTGAGACGATTTCTAAGCTAAGAGCCCAAGCTGCATCACATGAGAGTTTCCTGAGTCATCAGATATAGAGGATTGTGATTATATAGCTAAGATTAGACATGAACAATTATACTTGAATAATATTTTCACCCAAGAATTCCTTTCTCACATGGAAAACTTGGAAAGCACGGTATTATGTAGTCTGCACATTGAGCATGGGAGTACTATTGATGATAATGAGCCAGCAATGCTAGATTATGTTGATGAGCGGATGATGGTATATGGGTATGATTTTCCTAAGGACAATGTTGATCTACTTCTACCTTCTGTATCTATGCCCGATTGTTTTCATTCCATTGTGTAATTGCACCACGTTGATTCTGATCAGGGGATTGAGGATTCAGACATGGACATGTCTGAGGATGACCCCGATGTCGACATACATCTAAATGACTCTATAACTCAGCGGTCGCGAAAGAAGGTCCAACTTCTTCCTTCTTGAGCATTGTACATTCTATCTTCTTTTTTGTATATATTCCTTTCTTTTCATTCTTTTTTCTTCCGTTATTATCATTCACCTCTTTCCCATGTGTGTGTTATACTTAGGATGTACTCTATACTAAGTATAGTGGAGGTGAATGACTTGAGTAGTTCTTATTCCATTCTGTTTCATCGCTCTTGTTGTTGCCTATACTCAGGTATCCTTTACCCTAAGTATAAGGGAAGTGATGCCATTCATTTCTTTCTTCTTTCTTGTTTATTTTTCTTTTTATTTCTTTTATTCTCTCGCTTGTCCTTTAACTTGTTGATATTCTTTTTCTATACATAGGGATCTTTTACTCTAAGTATAGGAGAGGACAAGTCGAGTCGCCGAGTTTGTACATTCTTTTCCTTGATTCTCCCCTCTTGTACAATCTCTATACGTAGGATTATTTGATCCTAAGTATGGGGGGGATCACCAACTTCTTTTCATTTTATTCAATATTATTTGTGTCATTATAGTATAGGATTCTTTTCATTTTCTATACGTAGCACGAGTTATGTCTTACTTTGTCGCTTCTTGGTCACTATAAGGACATAGTTCAAGCTAAATATAGAGGGATGTTGTATATATTGTATATATACTTTAGTTATAACTCATACTTTTGTTTATTTAATAATATGGCTAATAAAATTGGAATAAAACCATTTTGTACAATTTTTTTTTAAATTCTTTGAATCTTTTGTAAATATTTTTGTAAAATATTTTGTATTTTTTTGGTAAAATAGTTTATGCAAAGGTTTTGTAAATATTTATAAAAATTGCTTGTAAAATTATTTGTATAAAAATTGTAGTAAAATTATTTTGTTTCTAAAATATTTTTAAATTATTTTCTATCAAAATTATTTATATTATAAAAATGATTGTAAAATGTTCGTAAATAAAATCTTTATAAAATTGATCTATAAATGTTTGTAAATTAGTTTTGAAAAAACCTTTTGTAAAATGTTTGTAAAGTAGTTTTGTAAAATTGTGTACAATGTTTTGTAAAATATTTTGTAAAGAATTGTAAACAGTTTGTAAAAACTTTTGTAAAATAGTTTATGAATTATTTTGTCATCTTGTATATAAATAACTTTTTTGTATATATTGTGTGTAAATTTGTCACGACCCCAATTCTAGAGCCGTTGGATCCTCCCATATCCGGATCTGATTACTAAACAATAATTTATTCAGCAATCCCAACTAACATTCAGAAACAGACTGCAAATAAAGTATATTCAGAATAAAGTATTTCAACACTTTTCCATTCACAAAATAAAGTTCAGATGATACATTGTCCCACTATAACCATTTACATGTACATCAGCTTGAAAGGAAAAATACACAAAAGATTACTAACTACCTTATATAGAAGAGCTACTATAGCAGGCTGGATGTCTACTAAGGTCCTTGCGATGGCTCACCGATACCTGTTGGGTTTTCCATAAATCATAGGATAAAAATTAGCGAATGCTAAGTAACAAATAAGAGAAAAGCAAACAAATTGTGTAATTTTTCAAAACTTGTTGTCAATAAAAGTTATATTCCTTCTCATTAATTTAAGTCATATTCCTTTCTATTCCACATCATGGATTAGTCTACAGGAACCCCACCATTCTTGGACTCCAAAGCTGTGGACACTTCGGGATTGGAGTTTGTGTTGATCTTAATAAGCTTCTGCTGTCGCACGTCGCCTCAACCAATCCTCCAATACTACCCTGACAATTTTCTTTTCTTTTATTAAACATGGTCTCAAACCCTCAGCCTTGAAAACAAATGAGCACACCGTCCTCGAGGAATCAGTTGCTTAAAACCTCATGCTAACATTTAATCATATAACCTAGCGGCTTTAAATAGTATTATCGTGACCCAGCTGCTATTGAACCACCCATGCCTCCACATAGCACGACCACATTTTCCGTAGTTCAAGCCGAAGATATTGGCTCCCGGTACCACGCGTTGCAAAACATTTATTTCGTGCGCACTTATCATAACATGGCAACCGTGTACCACCTAGGTAGGGAAACGCCAATACGAGTTCCTTCCGACAAACCTATAGGTTGCATGCCCAGCCTGTAGTTCTACTCCCAGTCATCCTTAACGTGACACACATTCCTTTTCAGGATCCAACTCAAACCACATCAATTCCCATGTCCTTTTGTTAAGTCATCGATTTGCATAATCAGCAACACTTAGTATAGACTCACATATATATTATTCATATGCATATATACTCGTGTTTATTCCTATTTTAATCCTAAACCCTAACTTTCAAAGCCACCGCATTGATTCGATGCTTAAACCTTATTTTAGTGGGAATCACAAAGCAATTGTTCAGACTTTTTCAAAAATAGCCCAAATTAGGTTCTTTATAGCACAGAACATAAAATCAAGAATTTCAATAATCTCGTTTGAAAACCCAACAGTAAAAGGAAGGATTTCGTTATGTAATTGAGCTCTCTCTCGTGTATGCAAGGCTTTATCATGTTTCATTTTTAGAAAGGATGTTTTAAGGCTCCTGAAAAGATCGAATTTCATTTTCGTATCAAAAACACTAAGAACGTGTCAATAATGCGAAGAACGAACGAAGAACACGAAGAACGCGAAGAACACAAAGAACACGAAGAACGCCAAGAACATATTTTCTCTTGAAACTTCAACAGAGCTTCCCCTTATACGGGGTGATATTTCTAGGAAAATTTCGGTAGAGTTTCCCCTTAGATCGGGACATATTTCCCGGAAAATTTCGACAGAGTTTCTCCTTATATCGAGACATATTTCTCGAAAAATTTCGGCAGAGTTTCCCCATATATCGGGACATATTTCAAAATAAAAACGAAAAGAGTTTCCTCTATAAAACCAATCGTGAGGAATACAACAACAAAATTGAAAAAATTTACTCAAACAACAAGAGATAAAGAATCGGTAGACACCACGCATCGTAGGTGAGTGAATGTGTGACGAATCATAGGGTTCACTAACGTGCATAGCCGCCTGCATCTAAGCAGGGTATTACACAGATTTCTCCATCAAAATAACTATAAAAGCATAATTGAAAGAATAGAAACATAAGCAATGGAGAATCGGTAGACACCACGCATCTTAGATGAGTAAATGTGTGATGAATCACGAGTTCACTGATGTGCATAGTCGCCCGCACCTAAGTAGGGTGTTACACAGATTTCTCCTCGAACCACAATAGAAAACGAATTGAAAAGAAAGACGAATCAAGAACAAAGCTTGTAAGAAAAGAGGATGAATTGAAATCCTAGCTTACGAAACAACTAAGAGAGTATCATACCTTTCTCCTCCTCGTTCTCTCGGCAGCGCTTCGCTAGCACTCCTCCCTCGCCTTCCACTCCTCCTCCCGACCTCTCGACCCTAGCCCTTGGGGTGGTGGTGGTAATGGAAATCGTAGAGAATGAATGAAAGGGGGTCTATTTATAGGCTCCAGAAAACCACTAAACATGGTTAGAAAATCATGGTTTAGCAGCCCATGGTTTTGGCCAAAATTTATCCCAAACTTGGGGCTTAAGTTAGAACATTCTAGAGGATTCTAGATTCGCTGATGACGCTTAATTAACACTAATCGTGATTAACTTTCTCTAATCGTGATTTAACTTTCACGGCTTATGCTTATCTTTTGCTAACTATTGATTAGTGTTTGCTAATGATCATTAGCGGTTTTCAATCCGTCATTAGTTTCTTTAATCATGTTTAATTAGTCTTAATGATAGTCATTATGGATTAATGACATCTTAGCCTTCCTTACTTCTCTTTCTTCCTAAAATCATAACAAATCGAAGCGAAGTCCGATTTACACAAAACAAATTCCATTGATTTTCTTTTGACGAGTCGGATCTTATTATATAGGATCTGAGATATGCCAAGTTCAAGGCTTTACACTTATAACAACCTTAAAGGAAGTCTCGTCCTCGAGACTAGAAATGCAGACATAACAACCTTAAAGAGGATTGAAACCATAACAACCTTAAAGAGAATGAATGCCATTTCATTTATAAAGAAGATATACAATACATAGTGTTATTACTCAAACAAGTAGGGGGTATTTCTCTCTCATTTCCACTCAAGTTTCCATGTGGCTTCTTCAAAATCTTGGTTCTGCCATAATACTTCAACTAGAGGCACCTCTTTGTTTCTCAACTTCTTAATATCCCTGTCAAGTATTTGTACAGGTAACTCTTGGTATGTCAAGTCTGGCTCAACATGTAAATCATCATAACTTATCTTATGCTCTGGATCCTTAACGTACTTTCTCTGATTTGATACATGAAAAATATCATGTACTACCGAAAGATGTGGAGGAAGTGCAAGTCTATATGCCACTTTTACAATGTGCTGAATAATTTCAAAGGGACCCAAAAATCTGGGTGCTAACTTCCCATGCACACCAAACCTCTGAATTCCCTTCATAGGTGATACTTTGAGAAATACAAAGTCACCTACCTCAAACTCAAGGTCTCTCCGCCTAGTATCACTATAGCTTTTCTGGCGACTTTGAGCAGTCAATAGTCTTTTTCGAGCAAGCTCTACAGCTTCCCATGTCTCTTGCAGTGTATGAATCATAAAGGTTCTTTATCCCAACCTCTTGCCAATACAAAGGAGTAGTACACCTACGTCCATAAAGTGCTTCAAATGGTGCCATGCCAATACTTGTATGTTTACTGTTGTTGTATGTGAATTCTGCAAGAGGTAAATGTTTACTCCATGATACCTTCCATTCAAAGGCACGTGCTCGTAGCATATCCTCGAGTGTCTGAATCGTACGTTCTGACTGACCATCTGTTTGTGGATGATATGTTGTACTCAAGCATTGTTGTGTACCTAAGGCCTTCATGAAGTTCTCCCAATAGTGTGAGGTGAATCATGAATCTCGATCAGAAACTACTTCCTTTGGGATACCATGGAGGTGAATCACATGTGTAATATATAACTCAGCAAACTGGTCTGGAGTGAAAGATAAGCTTATTGGAATAAAGTGTGCTACCTTCGTCAGACGATCAATTATAACCCAGATACTATCTTTACTACCAGTCGTCTGACGTAAGCCAGTAACGAAATCCATGGAAATGCTTTCCCATTTCCATTCAGGTATAGGGAGGGATTGCAATAATCCTGGTGGCTTTTGGAGTGAAGCCTTTACATGCTGGCAAGTGAAACATGAATTCACAAACTCAGCAACATCTTTCTTCATTCCCGGCCACCAAAAGTATGAATGAAGATCCTTATACATCTTTGTAATTCCTGGATGAATAGAAAATCGTAAGCAGTGCGCTTCATGTAAGATGTCTTTCCTTAGTTCAGGTGTGTTTGGTACTCAAACTATGATGGTTATACAATAACCCATCTTGTATATGGAATCCCTCTATCTCATTCTTCTCAAGTTGTTGTCTCAAGTCTTTAAGGACTGGATCATCCTCCTGTCCTTTCTTTATTCTATCCCAGATCTCTGGTTTGTATTGGTGAGGAATAGTTATAGTATCTGCACTACTATCAAATGGTTTCCATTCACTTAACGTTGATAGTAAACCCAAGAAGCGGATAGCACTTACCAACCCAGGTGAATAGGTTCTTCTGCTAACGGCATCTTCTACGACATTCCCCTTACCAAGGAGGTAGGAGATAGTGCAATCATAGTCTTTCAACAACTCTAGCCACTGTCTCTGTCTCATATTGAGTTCCTTCCGATCAAATAGATATTTCAAGCTTTTATGATCACAGAAGATTTCAAAAGTAATGCCATAGAGGTAATGTCTCCATATCTTTAAAGAAAAAACTACAGCAGCTAATTCAAGGTCATGTGTTGGGTAGTTCTTTTCATGTGTCCTGAGCTGTCGTGATGCATACGCAACTACCTTACCATGTTGCATAAGAACTACCCCAAGTCCTTCTTTAGACGCATCAGTGTACACTGTAAACCATTCACTTCCAAAGGGTAGAATAAGGATTGGTGCAGATGTTAGGCATTCTTTCAGTGTCTGAAAACTAGCTTCACATTTATCAGACCATATGAATGGGACTTCCTTCTGAGTTAGTCTAGTCATTGGCAATGCTATTCGTGAAAAGTCCTTCACAAATCTTCTATAATATCCAACTAAACCAAGAAAAGATCGTATTTCTGTGACAGTCTTCGGGCGTTCCCAACTCATCACTGCACTAACCTTTGTATGATCAACTGATATACCTTCCCCAGAAATAACATGGCCTAAGGAATATACTTCAGATAACCAAAAGTCACATTTGTATATTTAGCATACAACTTCTTCTTCCTTAATGTTTCAAGTGCCCGCCTGAGATGGTGTTCATGCAGGTACTTATCCTTGGAGTAAATAAGCACATCATCAATAAAGACTACTACAAAGTAATCTAAGAACTCCTTGAATACTCTATTCATGAGATCCATGAAAGCTGCTGGGGCATTTGTCACTCCAAAAGGCATAACTAGGAATTCATATTGTCCATATCTAGTTCGAAAGGATGTCTTCGGGATATCCGTATCTTTTATCTTCAAGTGATTGTATCCAGATCTTAAGTCAATCTTGGAATACACAGTCGAACCCTGTAACTGGTCAAAGAGATCATCTATCCTTGGTAGAGGATACTTATTCTTTATTGTCCTCTTGTTTAACTGTCTATAGTCAATGCACAACCGCATTGACCTATCCTTTTTCCTGACAAATAAGACAGGTGCTCCCCATGGTGAAGTACTAGGACGAATGAATCCTTTATCTAATAGTTCTTGCAACTGTACCTTTAACTCTCGTAACTCAGCTACTGCCATCCTATATGGAGGGATAGAGATAGGTTGGATATCTGGTATAAGAGAGATTTCAAATTCAATCTCTCGCTCAGGTGGTAATCCAGGTAGTTCCTCTAGAAATACATCAGGAAACTCGTACACTATAGGCACATCTTATATCATTCTTTCTGACCCTGATGTAGTGGATACATGAGCTAACTAGCCTTGACAGCCTTGTTCAAACAGTTGTTGACCCTTTAAAGTAGATATGTACTTGACATCATAAATGGATGTCTTTCTAATAAATTGGAACTCTATCGAGTTAGGAATGTGAAAAGTTACTGTCTTACAGAAACATTCAAGGCGTGCATGATGCCATTTTAGCCAATCCATCCCAAGAATGAGATCAAAGTCATTCATTTCAATAAGTAATAGGGAAACAGGTAACTGATGTCCTACTATCAGTACTACACAATCATCCAGGATTTCTCGGATTATAAACACTTGTCCTCCTAGTCCCTTGATCAGATAGGATTTTTGTGCTTCTACTGGTACCTTACCCAAAGTGGGTACTAACCGTCAAGAAATAAATGAATGTGAAGCACCAGAATAAAATAAAGCATGTACTGAAAAGCCATGAATAGTAACAGTACCTCGTACGACCATGCCTAAATTGTAAGCTTGTTCTTCAGAAATTGCATTGAGCTGGCCATTAGGAATAGGCAAGCTAGAATCTGCAACGCTTTGTGGTGGCTGTTGTGTAGGAGATGCTCCTTGTGAGCCATGAACTCTACCATGTCTTACTCCACGTGTTGCTCCATTGCTCGGGGTGGATGTTATACTGTTAATTAGAGTTGGTTTAAACCCTGAACCTCTCAACTGCGGACAGTCTTTCCTAATGTGACCTTCTTGATGACAGTGATAACATGCACGTGATCCTGTCTGAGCTGAAGACCCGACAACAGAGGTACTAGTTCATGGTGTTGAGTTACGGGGGTATAGTGGAGGTCTAGAGAAATCCCCTCTTCCTGATAATTCAAGACCCAAGGTCTGTGGTGAGCTTATATTGGAACCGACTGGATGATAGCGACGATCTCTACAGTTATAATGTGCCTTGCATTTGGATGATCCACTATTAAAGTGGAAACTTCTTCTTTGGCGGTTTTCATCCCTCTCCATCTAAATATGAGAGGCGATGTCCATTGCTTCATCTACGGTTGTAGCTCTAAAACTAGCAAGCTTTTCTCGTCGATCTCCCTAAAGACCGCTAACAAATTTGGTAAGACACTCTTGTGGTGAAGCTTCTAGAGCTGGTGAGTAATGTAGTAGCTCAATATAGTGGATATGATAATCTCGTACGGTCTTAGAACCCTGATTCAGAGAAACCAACTCTCTCCTCTTTAATTCTTCCCAATGAGAGGGACAGAAGTGAGCTCGGAACCTCTCTTCAAAGATATCCCATGGAACAAGATCTGCTAATTTCTTGGAAATTGCTCTCCACCATCGTCGTGCGTAATCTACTAGGGAGTAATCAGCAAAGTGCACCCAGGTGCCAACTGGTGCATGGATTATCCTCAACATCCTGGTAGCGTCATCGATCCATAATTCAGCCTCGACAGGTGTCTCTACACCTTTGAATCGAGGAATTTTTTCCTTTCGGTAATTATCTAGTAATGTTTGTTATCTAAGAAGGGCCTTCTCTATTGCTCCTTCAGTTGAGGTAGGAGCAGACTTAGTTGAAGGATGGTAACTAGATTCTTCCTCAGAAAGATGGACAGAACCTTCAATCCTAGCATCCGCAGGCATAGATGCCTCGGGTCTCTCAGCTTGTGCATTGAGTCTCTCCTCCAATGCTTGCTGCCTTTGCCCCGTGTCTTGGAGTATTGCCATCATAGCCGCCAATTGTCTAGACACGTCTTGGTCTGCCATGATCCTAGGATGAGTCAAGGTCAAAGGTCAGATCCTATATGTATTAGCATGATGTACATAAGGGACAATGACTTGTGAATGGTACTACAGTCAGTTATTAAGATCAAAGGATCTTAATACAACCTTAGTTTTCTGAATACCGCTCATAGTTGTTAATTACTAAACAAATTACTGGAGTAACCAAGCTCTAATACCAATCTGTCACGACCCCAATTCTAGAGCCGTCGGATCCTCCCATATCCGGATCTGGTTACTCAACAATAACTTATTCAGCAATCCCAACTAACATTCAGAAATAGACTACAAATAAAGTATATTCAGAAGAAAGTATTTCAACACTTTTCCATTCACAAAATAAAGTTCAGATGATACGTCGTCCCACTATAACCATTTACATGTACATCAGCTTGAAAGGAAAAATACACAAAAGATTACTAACTACCTTACAGAAAAGAGCTACTATAGTGGGCTGGATGTCTACTAAGGTCCTTGCGATGGCTCACCGATACCTGTTGGGTTTTCCATAAATCATAGGATAAAAATTAGTGAATTCTATGTAACGAAGAAGAGAAAAGCAAACAAATTGTGTAATTTTACAAAACTTGTTGTCAATAAAAGTTATATTCCTTCTCATTAATTTAAGTCTTACTTCTTTCTATTCCACATCAGGGATTAGTCTAGGGGGACCCCACCATTCTTGGACACTGAAGCTGTGGATACTTCGAGATTGGAGATTGTGTTGATCTTGGTAAGCTTATGTCGCCGCACGTCGCCTCAACCAATCCTCCAATACTACCCTGATAATTTTATTTTCTTTTATTAAACAGGTTCTCAAACCCTCAACTTGGAAAACAAATGAGCACACCATCCTCGAGGACTCAGTTGCTTAAAACCTCAGGCTAACATTTAATCATATAACCTGGCAGCTTTAAATACATATTATCGTGACCCAACCGCTATTGAACCACCCGTGCCTCCACATGGCACAACCACATTTTCCGTCATTCAACCCGAAGATATTGGCTTCCGGTACCACGCGTTGCAAAATATTTATTTCTTGCGCACTTATTATAATAGCGCAACCGTGTACCACCTAGATAGGGAAATGCCAATACGAGTTCCTTCGGATAAACCTACAGGTTGCATGCTCGACATGTAGTTCTACTCCCAGTCATCCTTAACGTGACATACGATCCTTTTTAGGATCCAACTCAAGCAACATCAATTCCCATGATATAATTCTTTCGTTAAGTCTTCGATTAACATAATCAGCAACACTTAGTATAGACTCACATATATATTATTCATATGCATATATACTCGTGTTTATGCCTATTTTAACTCCCAAACCCTAACTTTCAAAGCCACCGCATCGATTCGATGCTTAAACCTTAATTTAGTGGGAATCACAAAGCAATTGTTCAGACTTTTTCAAAAATAGCCAAAATTAGGGTTCTTTATAGAATACGTCATAAAATCAAGAATTTCAATAATCTCGTTTGAAAAGCCAACAACAAAAGGAAAGATTTCATTACCAAATTGAGCTCTCTCTCGTGTATGCAATACTTTATCGTGTTTTGTTTTTAGAAAGGATGTTTTAATGCTCTTGAAAGATCAAATTTCATTTTCATATCAAAAACGCTAAGAACGTGTCAAGAACGCGAAAAACGAACGAAGAACACGAAAAACATCAAGAACATATTTTCTCTTGAAATTTTAGCAGAGCTTTCCCTGATATGGGGTGATATTTCTAGGAAAATTTGGTAGAGTTTCCCCTTATATCGGGACATATTTCTCGGAATATTTTGACAGAGTTTCCCCTTATATCCGGACATATTTCTCGGAAAATTTCGGCAAAGTTTCCCCTTACATTGGGACATATTTTAAAATAAAAACGAAAGAGTTTCCTCCATAAAATCAATCGTGAGGAAAACAACAACAAAACTGAAAGAATATACTCAAACAACAAGAGATGAAGAATCGGTAGACACCACACATCTTAGGTGAGTGAATGTGTGACGAATCACAGGGTTCACTGACATGCATAGCCGCACGCACCTAAGTAGAGAATTACACAGATTTCTCCATCAAAATAACTATAAAAGCATTATTGAAAGAATAGAAACATAAGCGATGGAGAATCGGTAGACACCACGCATCTTAGATGAGTGAATTTTTGACTAATCACAGGGTTCACTAACGTGCATAGCCGCCTGCACCTAAGTAGGGTGTTGCACAGATTTCTCCTCGAACCACAACAGAAAACGAATCGGAAAGAAAGATGAATCAAGAACAAAGCTTGGAAGAAAAGAGGATGAATTGAAATCCTAGATTACGAAACAACTAAGAGAGGATTATACCTTTCTCCTCCTCGTTCTCCTGGCAACGCTTTGCTAACACTCCTCCCTCACCTCCCACTCCTCCTCCCGACCTCTCGACTCTATCCCTTGGGGTGATGGTGGTAGTGTAAATCGTAGAGAATGAATGGGTAGGGGGGTCTAGTTATAGGCTCCAGAAAACCACTAACCATGGTTACAAAACCGTAGTTTATACCTTAACCATGGTTTAGCGGTCCATGGTTTTGGCCCATGGTTTCGGCCAAAACTTATCCCAAACTTGGGGCTTAAGTTAGAACATTCTAGAGGATTCTAGATTCGCTAATGATGCTTAATTAACACTAATCGTGATTAACTTTCACTAATCGCAATTTAACTTCTGTGGCTTATGCTTATTTGTTGCTAACTATTGATTAGTGTTTGCTAATGATCATTAGAAGTTTTCAATCCATCATTAGTTTCTTTAGTCATGTTTAATTAGTCTTAATGACAGTCATTATGGGTTAATGATGTCTTAGCCATCCTTATCTTTCTTCTGAAAATCATAACAAATTGAAATGAAGTCTGATTTACACGAAACAAATTCCGTTGGTTTTCTCTTGACGATCTGGATCTTATTATATAGAATCTGAGATATACCAAGTTCAAGGCTTTACATATTTGTTGTAAAATTTTTTGCAAATAGAAATTGTATTCACCTTGTAAAACTTGTAAATAAAATTCTTATTTTAATAAAATCCTTTGTATAAAACTTGTGTAAAACTTGTATATAGAATTCTTTATTAAAACTTGTATATAAAATTCTTTTGTAGATAAAATCCTTTTAAATTTTGTACATAAAACCTGTAAAAAAATTGTAATTTTTTGTATAAAAACTTGTATATGTTTTTGTATAAAATTTCTTCGTAAATTTGTATAAAAACCTTGTAAATTCTTGTAAATATTTATAATTCTCTATTAAAAAAATCTATAAAAATTGGAAAAAAATCCATAAAAAATTGCAGAACTCTCTAAAAAATCTTTTAAAAAGGTTTGTTCTTTTTTTATTTTCTTTGAATAAATGTTTTGTATATATTTTCTTGCACTTGTATTTTTATAGTGATATTGACGCCTAAACTATTCTGGAATAAAATCAAAGAATGAAGCTTGATTAAGACCTTAATCAACTTAACATCAGACAAACTTTAAAGTAACTAGAGTTGAGACTTTTCAGGTCATAGCGACTTAATTCTTTGAGTCCATAAGACTATGTTCACATGTCATATTTATTGGTCTAAGTAGAATATTTCATTCACAAGCATGGTTCTTTTAGACAGTGACCTAACTTTGACAAGCACTTTACACGTAGCTCTTCAATGATGAGGTGGTGAAGTAGAATCCTCTGGCAAGAGACGCACATGAATGGAAACATATGTAGTCACCTTGACTAGCCAGTGTATCCCAACCTAGTCTAGTGGCATGGACGTCTAAAGATGGGAGTTGTGGGTTGAAATAAAGCTTCAAATGATGGATGGTCTGTTGGCACAATTTTTTCTAAGACCCCAAAATATGTCCATAAATAAAGATTCTATATCCGTAGGGGCACAATAAGGTTAATGAAAAGCAACAATTCTTTCCACCAAATAGAATCAAATGTATTCCTATAAAAAGGACTAAATTTATGTATATATTTGACCACATTGGTCCAGCTTCAGAGAGACTGCGGATCTTTGTGGAGACTTGGCTACACATGCCGGCTTCACAGGGAGATGTGGCGACAATGGTGACACTCCAACTCTCTTCGTATTCTTCTATTTTCTCTCCCCTTCGATTGCGGACACATCACGTACATGAACTTAGAAGAAAATACCCCACTCCTTAAGGAAAGAGTAACTAGAGTGGGGAATTAGGGTTACCTTGCTAAGAGAAGGTTGGTCTTTGTCATTTCTTATGTGGAGAGCTATACTACACTTACACAGTACAAGTATATTCATAGTCATCAGAATTTGCATATGAGGATTTGTTTTAACCTTTGAGGCAACTTGAATAGTGACTTGTGGAACTTAAAGGTTGTTAGGTTTTAACTCATATTCCTAATAAGGTTCCGCCTAACTAATAATCCAAAGGTCTGACTGATCTCTACACTTTGATTTCATGATGATTAGTTTAAAAATAAAAATTTTTCTGAGTTCTTTATTTTTCCTTTCTTCTTTTTATAATCACTTATCTTCGAATAAGTGTTTGCTAAGGGACTAGCAAAGGTAAAGGATAGGTGGATGAGGAATATACATTTCATCATCTTTATTCATTTATTTTAGCTTAAAATCCCTTAATAACATCTATAAATAGCAATAAATCTACCATTTTATAAATATCTATTCTTTTTATATATATTATATATTTATCATTATTTTTAGTCTAAAATAAATAAAGAAAGAAATCAAGGGAAAATAAAGAGAAATAAAAACTATATATATGAAATAAATACAAGTTGACTCTAAACTCGAGAGAAGGACAAGACTAGTCCTGATCAACATGGAATAAAGTAGGGGAAGATAAGGCATGTTATAGAAGAATAAAGAAAACTAATTTCCATTCTTGTATATTCATCATGTACATTCATCACTTTATATATGTATAGTTTTCTTACTCTATTTTAGTTATCATAAAATTCACCTCACGATAAAATGTTTCTTCTTGGATATTATACAAAAAATAAGATGTAAATAGTAAAAATAATTGCAAGAAGAATTATTGCGCATAGATAAGATAACGACACTTTGAAAAAGTCGTAGACCTCAACTTGTCAGATCCATAATTTCTCCATAAAACTCAAAATATAGTAAACTCACTTTTACTGAATAAATTAAATAAGCTTTAAAATGAAAGTAGTTTCATTAAAATTGGAGTTAAGATGTGAAAAGTGGCTTTTGGAGTATATTGTATTGTACCCATGTATTGCACATTAAGTGGATATATTCTTTTATTTATTTTGTGTATATTTTTTGCCCATCTTATATTTTAAAATATTTTTATATATTGTATTTATTACATTAAAAATTCAAATAAAAATAATTAAATAAAAAAGAAATAAAATTTAAAATATTGTATATATTGTATATGTACAACAAACCTATATTATAGTTACATCTATTTATATAACCTAATTATATATTTCCTAAAATTCCAATAAAAATACCTTTAAAATCCTTTAAAATTCTTTAAATTAATAAATTATATATTTATTTCTAAAAATAAATTATTAAAAATGCAATTTCTGTATATATATATATGTATATCTACCTATGAATAAAGTTAATTATTTATTTTAACCCAATTATTTTATTTATTTAATTTATCAAAAATCATCTAAATTAAGTCTATTTAATTACCAACATTTTTTATTTACATAATTATTTATTTCAATTCATTTACTAATTTTTTTTAAATTTATTATACATTTGAACTCATACTATGTCTTTTCAGGTTTTGTCTTATATGGACTGTCCTCCCATTGGGTGGTGATAAACCAGGATTTTACAAGGGTCGTACGGTCTCACATAGCGAGACTACAGTCGATGCAATGACCACTCAAGAAACCCTAGTTATTAACAATCAACCCATAATATCAATTAATCATGAATAATGTTGACATCCAAATTGAATTTGATAAAACCCTAAACCCTAAATCAAACCGAACCCGAAGCTCTGGAGGAGAGAGAAGCTCTAGAGAAAAAAAGGACTTTGGGCGATCTCGAATTTTTACCTTCTTCAGGTCATTTCTTCCTTTCCTATCGATTATTCAACCATTAGTTATGGGTTAGATACTCGATTTGGTTCGTTTCTTTGCTTTTGGAGCAGATTTGGATTGTTTGGTTCGATCTGGGAGTGGTTTTCTTCATTGAAACCACTACCCAGATCTCTGGATTCTTTAACGAAGCTGTGTCTATGCGGAAAGAATCTTTCTTTTTATTGCTTTGGGGAAGATCTGTTCTCCGTAGGAAAGATCAGCATCTGGAACTTCTGTTCTTCTTCGAAGATCTACGTGGCGGTGTTGTTGTTGTGCGAGAGTTTCATCTTGGATGAAGATTTCCGTTTTGGGATGGCGGTTTCTGAGGGGTAAATTGAATTTTCAAATGATTCTTTTCCTTTTTTAGACGATGTCATGTATGGGAAGAAATCTGATTTTAAAAAAGGAGGTGACGTGGTCAAACCTTCTCTGGCGGCAATTTTGAAAGGGATGAACTCACCTCCTATTTTTGAATCTATTCCTATTAGAGAAGGAAAATTGGAAGATGGTGACTTCACCCTTGGAGTTTCAGGCGAAGAAGTCGCGCTTTTGCAGAAGCCTTTTATATCCAGTCTGGTTGCTCGTTTCCTCAATTCAAGAGCTGGCTTAGTTGTTTTTCTAAATTTACTGAAGAAGAAATTGGAGCCTGAAGGAGAAATTTATGTTGTAGCCCTTGATGCTAAACATATTTTGATAAGGTTCCAGAACAATGAAGATTTTGTTTTGGCTTATGCTTCGGGGAACTTCACTTTCAGAATAAATGGGTCTTTATTTCAAGGTGGTCCCCTTTCTTTAGGTCGTATCTCACTACATCCCAAGTTGTTGTTTAGGTTGGTTTCCCCTGCCTAAACATTCATCTTCAGAAACCGGGCTTTTTAAAGTCAATCGTTGGGGTGATTGGTAGGTTTATTTGCATGGACAAGGCAGTCAAAGAGTTCTTAAGACCGAGCTATGTACGCTTGTTTGTGGAGATTGATTTGACCAAGCCCAGGGTGAATTCGATTTGGATTCAGAATGGTGCACAAAAGTTCCAACAAAAAATAATCTATGAGAAGCTGCCTAAATTCTGCTCTTCTTGCTTTATGATTGGACATGCCATTGAAGAGTGTAGGTTTAGGAGGAAAGAAAAGGAGAAAGAAACTCAGGTTTGGAAGCCTACGGGAAACACTCTTCTTACTAAAGAAATCCAACTTCCACAGCAAGGTGAAAAGGAGAAGGAGCATGTCCCCTCACCACAACGCCCATAGCCTGTGGTGGAGCAGCATGATCCTTCTTTACTTCAGTAGTCACCCCAAAGGAATCCTTCAGCTACTCAGAAGCAGACTCAAGAGAGCTTTGATCCTTACTATTTGCAGAAGAAGCAGACTCCGGGGATCAGTGATGCGCATTCAGCTCACTTACAGCAAGAAGAAGAAGAAGCCCCACAAGCTACTAAAAAGATCAATCAGGAACAAAACAAGGGTAAAATTTTATTTATAAGAGGATTGGAACCCCAAGCAGCGATTATTAGGAGTAATGGTGCATTGATCATAGGGGATGAGCCAGAAATTAGCCTTAGTAAGGAGGTTGCAGCTCCCTACCCAGATAGACCCCACTTTTTCCGTCCAATGGAGAAGTAAAGGGATGAAGGTTGGACAAAGGTCTCTTCTAAAAAGAAGGGAAAATGAACTTCAGAGCTGAAAAAAAGACAGAGACCATTTAGACGAATCCAATTCTAAAAAAGGGATTCTTGAATGCAACCACCCCCTCAAAGACTTCTCAAGTTGAACTACCTCTAAAGGACCTTATAGTTGATGAAGGCTCTACTGTGGGTGATCCTTAAAAATCAGCCCCTAGCAAACCCTCCCAAGTGGAGCAGCCATCATATATGGATGTGGATGTTGGTTTGGATGATGGTGAATCCTCACTTCGTCACTAGAAGTAAATGAAGGAATATGCAGTCCTAAACAACAACGTTTTGATGACTATATAAAAGAAGGTTTCACTCAGCTCAAAAAGCCTTCAAAAAGAGAAAAATACACAGGTTTGAAGACGGTTAGATTTGGATTCGTCTCTCCAGCTCCTTTTAAGATTAAGAAGGATGGTAAGGCCATTTCTCCAGGTGGATCTGCTCCTTTTCAACCCACTACTTTGTCTCCTTCATGGCAGAAGATCAAAGAAAAAGATATGAGCTTTTGTTCTGCACCTGACATTATGTTTGTGCCAAAGCCATGTGTAAGGGAAGATCCTACTGAGCTACCTTCCTGGTTACTTCTAACGTCTCATGGGGAAAACCCTCCTTGCAATTTGAATACTGAAGCATGGTCATACCATGTAATGCTGCATACTTCTTCCAGGCAGATAGCATAAGATAGTGGTTACCAATCGGAAAATGAAGAAGAAAATGTAGAAGATACTTTTCCTGAAACTGAGGAGAAGGATACCTATAGCGATAGTTATATGCTGAGCCTTCATCATAAATGGGCACCTTTACAGAGAAGGTCTCCAAAGCTTAGGAAGGCTAAAGAGATGGATTACGAAAGTTCAAAGGTTGGGTTAGCGATGCTTGAAGGCCATGTTGGCCATTTTTATATAAACTAGAAGTTTCTGTAGAAATTATGGGCTTCATTAGCTCTTCCTTGTATTTCCTTTCTTTCTTCAATAAAAGGGGATACCCGGACCCCAGAAATTACCGGGCTTATGAAAAAAATCATGAATAGCAAAAATGTGGAGTTAAAATTTATTATACTCTACAACCAAAATGTATAGCATGCAAGCATGTGTAGAGGTCGAACCACATAGAGCAAACCAGGTAGCCCATGATTATTACTAATCAATGTATATTATGTACACATGTCCTTTTCTTTTTATTTTTATGTTGGTTTTTTTTATTTTCCATTTTTTATATTTATATATATATATATATTGAATTTAAATTATATTATATATATATGAGAACATAAATAATAATAATATATATAAATATATAGTAATGTATATAGATAAAAGTAAAAATATATGTATATATGTATATAGGTAAAGAGAACAATCAATCATACATAATGATTTTTTTGTTTTAAAATTTTTAATGTTTTTCATTTTGCAATTTGTTAGTGTCTTTTTAATTTTTGAAAATAAAATAATTAATACGTAATATAATAAATAATATAAGGTATCTAGTATATATATGTATACATAGATATATGTAGTATATAATACATAAATATAGGTTTAAATAGCTTAAAACTAAATGAAACTATTTTATGTATTTTTAATATTTTACTAATATTTTTTGATTTTTCTGGAATTTTTTACATACTTATGTATTTTAAAATAGAAAATATCCCAAATCAGGGAATAAATAAATAGATAGAATTGATTTGAAGATTAAAAATAGCAAATTAAGTCCAAAATTCTTCAAATCAATTTTAGTAGATAGATAATAATATAAATTCATAAAAAAATAAAAATTTTTAGGATTTTTTTATTTTTAATATTTTTTGTTGGATTTTGGAGCTTTTTAATTTTTATGCCTTTTCTTTTTCTATATTTAGGGATTTTTGGTATGGATATACACTATATTAAAATAGACAACATACAATTTTTTGGAATTTTTCAAAATATTTTTCTATTTTTGGTATTTTCTAAGTTAGATAGGGACAAAAACATACTCATTTGATTTTCAATAAATAGATAAAATACCCAAAATGAAAATCCAAAAATGTGATGTGAAAATACATGCTAGCATACATCTATCCCTATTTTTGCATAATTTTAGGAGTAGGGATTCTATATTTAATAAATAGAAGAAAAACACAAAAATTCATGTACTAACAAGGGCATATTTGCAATTAAAAATAAAGTTAGGGAGTCATATGCAAATGTGCCAAAAGTATGTAACTAATATTCAATTTTATTGAACTAAATAAAAATACAAAAATCTCCAGGATTATTTCTATAAAATGGCCACCTCACATGTGACAGCGCATGAGGTGACCTAGCATGGACCCATATGCAATATACAATCAGTCTAGGGGCCTTTATGCAAAATATACATATTTATTTAAACTACGAATATAATTACAAGACTATTAAATAAATACAAAAAGGTGGGGGTTTAGTTTGCAATTTGCTACCAAAGGCACGGAGATGGACGACCGGATGACGTTCATTAAAATACATTACACGATGTCATCTCGCGATACCCCATCGGCAATTGACACTGCAGATCTGATCTTGATGCTTCATCAACGGTCGAGACGTTTGGACTTAAGACGGTGGGGATTCAAACTAGGACTCCTCCTCAATCAAATGGTATATGCTCGTCACGACGAACATGGAACAATGGGGCCTCCCTCGACCTTCGATCCATGATTGCTTGCTCCTCATGTAGTCTTCTTCAATGATTCTTGGCTCTACACGATCGAGAGGCTCTTCCGCAACTATTTGTTCTAACAAGGAGGTCCGGGCCTCATTGGGGAGAGACTTGGAGGTCTTCGAAACTCAGAGCCCTTGGAGGTTCTTTGTAGGTTCAAAAACCCAGGAGGGCTTCATTAAGACCAGAATCTGCATGAAACAATTCCTGGGCTCGAAGTAGAAAGCCTCGACCCGATTTGAAGTCTATAGCACAAAAGGTGAGGCAAACATGGGGACTCTGGTAAAGGACAAAAGATAAGATATGATTCGTTGATCCAGCAAGGATCAGGAGGTCTAAATGGATGGATACTGATGAATCTGTGATTCATCACATCAAAAGTCAAAAATAGAGCCTTGTTCCCGAGAAAATAGAGGCATATTTCCTTTTATCTTGCATAAATAACACTCATGCATGCATCCATAATTCATACATTTTAGCAGCTCATCTGCATTTAAATAAGAAGCCAAAAATCCCCTGTAAAATACCTCTTCATCAAAATAACTTCTTCTCTATAATTATGTATATATTCCTTAATAATATAGGGAAGATTGCTAAAAATCACCCTTGTAGAATAGCCACAATAGCCGGAGAACCTTTGTACATTAAAACACAAATAAAGCCCTCATACAAACTCCTAATTAGGTCTACTCACTCTTAGAATACTACACATTAAAAGACCTTCGAAATGAGACTAATTTCATTGAAATTGGAGCTTGTATGAGAGACTTGGGTTTTTTGGGTCATTCTGTATACTACATATGTATATTTATGTATCCTTGTATTTATGTATCATATTTGACCTCATCTCCATCTTTGGTCAACATGAAACTTGTAGATCTCATTAAGATCTACAACTTTCATGTTTTGAGTTTTTCCAAATTCGGCTTCCTCTTCTCTCTACACGTGTTTCTTCATCCAACCATTCACAGCAGGCCACGTGGCGCCCTCTGGTTGCGCCACGCGGCCCGCTGTCCATCGCCTCATCCGCCCGCGCCTTCCACCGTTGGATCTCGCTTCAGATCCAACGGCCTAGGCCTTTCCACGTGGAAGCACCTGCGCCGCTTGATCGCGCCCTCGATCTTCTCATCACAGCCGCCCATCTCCCCGCGAGTCTCGACCCTCAGATCTCCCCCGCGCTCCATCTGATCCCTCCATTCGCGCCGCTCCCTCAGCCAGACACGTGGCGCATCCATCCACCACTGTATCACTCTTCTGATCTTCCATCTCAGCCGACGCTTCCACCTCGATCCTCATCCGCTCGATCGGCCCCCACTGTCCATCACAGCCGTTCGTAACCGCCTGATCCACAGCGCGCCACGTGGCGCTTCCATCCGCCTCTGATCGCTCCTTCCCTGATCAGATCTACACCGTCGCTCCACGCTCTGATCTCCACCGTTGGATCACAAGATCCAACGGTGGAGACCTCGTCTCCTACCTCCAGGCGCCCCTCTCCCCCACGTCCCTTGCCTTGCGGGAGGGGCGCCCCCTTTCCTTTTCTGGACACACGTCGGCCATCTCCTCCGGCCGCTGACCTCCCCACGACATCCCCCACTCGTCCCTCTCCCTCGCCAGCTCCCTCGAGCACCACCATCTCCACCACACTCGCCCCACGACGACCACCAACCTCGCCACTCACCCAGCCAGACCACCTCCTTCTCCCTATAAATACTCAGCCACCGGCACCGTTCACCCCCATCCGCCACTCCAGAGAGGTCCCTCGAGCTCCAAGCTACCTATTGGTGACAGCAATTGGTTGAGTTGTCGAGCGAAGACAGAGATCCACTCCGGCGAGATCCACGGCCGCCACCGCCGTGCCGCAGCCTCCCTCGAGCAGCTGCTAGAGCTCGTGACCCTACCGATCCCTGGAGCGACGACATGGAGCTCAAAGCTGAGCCCCATTCCCCAGGTAACTCCCTCCATCCGTCCGCCGATCTTCTTCTCCATTTTCTTGAGTTTTCTCCATTTTTATTCGCCGTCACTGACCATCCTCGCGCCTTCCAATCACCTCGACGAGCTTCGCGTCGAAGCTCCGATCCTCGCGGTACCTTCCGCACACTCCGACGACGCATACCACGCTACTCCGACGAACAGCTCCACCGTTTGGCCGGAGCTCACCCGCCGGACCTTCACACTCCATTTCAGGCCTCACCGATCACTCCACTCCTCTTCACGGACACCTGCACGCCTCGGCTATACATCTAACCTTTTGCAGGTCTTCAATTCTTCATTGGCCGGAGCCTCACCGGAGGTCTCTTCGAGCATCTTCTCCAGCGAGCTCCAGCGAGCCTCAGCAGCCCGTGAGCCCATAGGAAGCTTCGCAGCACGCCCCCGCTTCTTCCGAGGCACTTGGGTGCCGACGACGTTCTTCATCGACGCCTGGGGACCGAAGCGGAGCAAGCCCAGCCCCACCGGAGCTCCGCCTTCTCCTCCGCAGGTGGCGGGGGACCCGTCGAGACGAAGAAGCAGCATCCGTTCGATCGTCCGATCGAACGGCCCTCCTCCCGCCACGTATTCCATCACCGCGCCTCACCAGCACCGTTGGATCGTTCATGATCTAACGGCGATTAGCCCTCCGCGTCATCGACATTGAGAGAAGCCAGGAGCCGTTGGATCAATGTAGATCTGACGTATCTTGATCGAGCCACGCGTCTTCATCGACATCCCTTGGATCATTCTGATCCGAGGGCCTTCAGGCCGCCACGTCTACGCATCCGAGCCTCGGTATCCAAGCCTAGGCTCGGGCTACCCGAGGCTGCATCGAGCCATCGTCCGAACCTCCAGAGGACCCGAGCCTCGCTCCGAGCCTCTGACGCCATCCGAACCTAGGTCGCCCACGTGAGGAGCACGTGCGTCCTGGGTTATTTACACAGACGCCCCTGAAGCTTTCAGAAATTACAAAAAGGTCCCTGTGAAGCAGACCCCACGTGAGGAGCACGTGTCTTGTGGAGAAATTGCATACAAGTCCTGCATGTTATCGGTAATTGCATTTTAGTCCCTGTCAGCATATTTATTTATTGAAGTTTCAATTTCCAGTATTGCATTTACACCCTTGTGTTTGCACGTGTCTCTAGAGTTCATTTTTCATCATTTTGAGATTCGAAAATTGCATGTTGTTGGAAATTTTGTCCTCCATCTGTTAGTACACGTGTCTGATTTTTGTAGGCTTATTTGAATTATTAATGAATTAATTGGTTCATTGTTGACCTATTTTGCCCAGTGATGCCTTTTGATTTTTAATTAATTATTTGTGCCTTCAAAAATTATAAAAAAATCACAGTAGCCTAAGGACATCATTTCTAACACACCATAAAAATTTCATAGCATTTGCACGCATATCGAGGCCTAAATAAATAGTTTAGTGATTTTCTTGAATTAATTTTAATTAATTCATTTCACAGTAAATTTAAGTCCTGTTAATTTTCCTAGGTCCCTTATCACTAGACCCACCTAGGATAATTTTAGTTCTTGGAAAAATTGTGATTTGATATTTATTAAAAATTAAATACTGAAAATCACTCTGTCTGTTCATTTAATTCACAGAAAATTTATTTTGAGTAGAAAAATTCCAAAAAAATTAGTGTAGGTCATTTTTTTCATAAATAATCACCTGGCCAATTTTCATTATTTTTGGACTTCATTTGATACATCAATCAAATTAAACGCTAAATTGGCTCACCTTATCTGCATATGTCTGCATAAAAATTAAAAAGACCAAAAAAATTTTGATCCTCGAACATCAACACTTGAACAATTGCTGTAATTCATCTAAGGAGACAGATGCCTCCCTAAGATCGACCTTGGACTTAACCCAAGTAAAAAAATTGCCGCTTAAAGTTAACTTCACATTAATCGATAAGTGGTTTTTGATCAACCCCTCGTATCCGACTGCAACGAATCATATCAATTGATTTGGACATTAATTTGACCAAATAAACATAGGGTGCGGGAGCGATATCAAAATGGCGCCGTTGCCGGGGAGGCACGGCTTAGGTTAATTGTAGCATATTTTTGAGTGTTTGATTTCCAATCCCCGGGTAGTCTGACCCCCGGTTTTTCTTGTAATTATTTCTCTTATTTATTTTCTTTTTGCATTATTTTTGTGTCACTCTTTGACCTCCATTTCATTTTTTGCGAGGACCGCGAGGAGTCGGCGACGCTTCGAGGACTTAGCATTTAAATTGTGTTGAGAGAAAGAGAGGCATTGTACTTTTTATTTTTCCTTTGCATTATTTCCAGCGGTTCCCGTTTGGGATCTCGCGCGTGTAAATATAGTGGAAACCGTGTCCCGTGTGCTGTGTGGGTGATTGGTAATTTATCTTGCACTAGCGGCTCCTCGAGCCACTCTAGGACTTGTTTGTGCTCGTAATCAATAGGACCACACAACACACTTAAAAGACGCACCTAGACCGCAGGACTTAGTCAAAATTAAACCGTTCTTCACGCTAATAGAACTGCCTGTCTAGGAGCGGCTTTCATCGCCTGCATTTGCATGTAGAATAAAGTTTTCAATTCTGTATTGCATCCTGCATCAACAAGCGAAGGGATCACTGTAAGTACTCTCTACTTAGCATACGCATCATTGATTTCAACTTGCATCAGCTT
Organism: Ottelia alismoides; assembly: GCA_037367405.1. Lineage (NCBI taxonomy): Eukaryota > Viridiplantae > Streptophyta > Magnoliopsida > Alismatales > Hydrocharitaceae > Ottelia > Ottelia alismoides. Next base: position 365,189 of record JAZKJV010010891.1, read on the forward strand.
TTCTCGATTTCCCCCTCTGATTTTCTCACTTAAATTAAAAAGGAAATTGGGACTGTCCGATAGGCGTGCTTTGTGGTGGATAAATTAAAGTAATAACTTAACTTAAAATCGGGACTGCTAACAGTATTGACCAAAAAAAGGGAATAAAAGCTGAAAATTGTTTGCGGGAGACTAATCCCCGACCTTGTTTTCAGGCTGAGTGAGGGTACCTGAGTGTGTGTGAACACCCTAAGGTAGAGCCCAAATCCCCGTCTTCCATATCACGCTCTAACTGATACTAGCAAATATCACGAGCCGGATATTTTCAGATTCTTTGACTAGTACCAAGTAGCCTCCGCCTGTCTCAGGTAGATAGGGGCGAAATTGCGGTACTTCGCGACAAGCTGCCAGTAACCCCCCCGGGGTGAAGTTCCGGCCTTGTCAGCCTCCGCCTGCTTGCAGGTAGATAGGGGTGTGGTCACTGAATCCATCGGCTTGGGATAGGAGCGAAGAAAGGAAGGAGCTGCGGTATCTTAGACGACAGGATAAACAGGGAAGACGCATCCGGCTCTGAGCCGACTTCCCTCTAGGCCGCGTAATCCTTGCTATTTTTGCTTGAATATCACACTTAAAAACTACAAGATAAATTGGACTCAACTTTGAGTCCTTCACTGTGTTGAGTGTGAAAACCAGGGTCTTGGATTGTTCTTTTTGCTTGCTTCAGGTAGGAGTAAAATCCTATCTTCTTCTCGCTTATCAAGATGAGTGAATGGGGAGATCTCGATGCACTATTCACTGATCTCTCTATGAGTCCCCCAAGTAACTCGTCTTTCGCGGTCCGAGCGCACCTTGGACCACCCAGGACTCATGACCCTCTTGAGTCCTGGTTCTCTCATGCTCAGGGTGGTTACTCTCAAACCAACCCTTTTATCTCCTCTGAGATTACCGAGGAAGACCTTTGCCTCGGTAACCCCTTCCTTGATTCACCCTCTAACACCGACCTTATTTTCCATTCCCCAGAACTAGAGGAAGAAATGCCGCCAAGGATGCCGCCCGATGAGGACCAGATGAGACAGATTCTTAGACGCCTTGCTGAAGCCGAACAGAAAAATGCTGATCTCACTGCACGAATGGGGCAGATAATAGTAGCTGAAGGGATCGACCGACCAATGGTCGATACCTACAACCCGGCGGAGAACGAGATCCAAAATTGGCTAGCACCTGCAGTTCCCGACCAGGCATTCGAGCTGAAGCCCCATTTCCTTAGCCTGCTGCCGAAGTTTAACGGAAACCTCAGCGAAGAGCCTTACACTTTCCTCCGTGACTTCGAACTAGTCTGCAACAATCTTAGCCATCCCAATGTTGGCCAAGATTATATCCGGCTGAAGGCCACCCCGTTTGCCTTAGGAGATAAGGCTGCACATTGGCTGAAAAACCTAGGGGTGGTATGTACTACCTGGATGCAGTTCAAGGACCTCTTCTTGAAGAAGTTCTACCCACTCAGTAGAACCAATCAGATGCGAACAAAGATTGCCAGCTTCGCCCAAGGACCCTGCGAACCGTTCCATGAGGCTTGGGACAGGTTCAATGACTTAGTACAGAAATGCCCATGCCATGGCATTTCTAAGGCAATCTTAGTCCAGACCTTGTTCTGCGGTCTAACCCCAGAGATGCAGGGGTTAGTCAGTGTCGCCTGTGGAGGAAGCTATCTGAACAAGAACGAGCACGCCGTGTGGAAAATCCTAGAGCAGATGGTAGAAACCGGCAGGTCACAGGCCACAAGGGCCTATCAGTTGTCTCCCTCGATTCTATCCAATGAGACAACTAGAAGGACTGTAGCAGATCTGACTGAGGACCTCATCCCCAGCATGGGGATGATTGCAGACAAGCTTACCATGGTCGAGCAGAACCACAAAAGAGTCGCGGAGATGGAGTCTCTTTCGAGCCTTCCCAAGAAGGTGGAGGAACTCTCTGAAAAGGTAGCCAAGATTAAGCTACCTACCCCTTCTGCACCACCTGTACCTGTACATCGAGTCCATCTTGTACAGGAACAGGCACCGGGGTCTCAGAGCAGCTGGGATCAGACCTATACCCAGCCGAACCATCATGCACCCCCACCAGGGGAAACTGAATACGAGGAACCTCCGCCCGTTTACGAGATCAACGGGCTCTGGTATAGCCGTGACCCGCTAGTCCGGCAAATCGAGATGGGGAAGGATCAGGCACATCGCCCAACCCCAGTCTACCAGGAGACCAGGCCCGTCACAATCCCGCGATACCAGTCCAGGCCAGAACAGGGGTACCAGCCGCAGCAGCGCACCTACCAGCAGGGGCCAGCACCGCCCCATCAGCAGCAGTATCGGCACGGCCAGCAGGGCCAGCTCAGGACAGCATCCACTCAGCAACCAGCCCAGCCCACCGAATTGGAGTCCCTCACCTTGGCGATCCAGACCCTGTCTGATAGGGTCCAGCAGATGCAACATGACTACGTGGACATGAGAACCGACATCAATCGGGTCTCTCGTGCTCAGGACCAACAAATGGCGCCTAGGACTCCAATTCCCGCACAGGTTCAGGCCAACCCAAACAGCATACAGCAGGGCCAGAATCGACCCCGAGATCAGGTATACTATTCAGATAATTATTTATCTGAACATGAGATCCTTTCGTACGATAATGTTAACCATATGTCCCTCAGGAGCAGAAGGACCGTGACCATACCTGATCGGGCACGGGCACAAAGAGAAGGAACCTCCAAAACTCTACCTGAGGAGAATTCGGAGGAAGAAGAGGAGGAGCATCACCACCGCCACCGCCAGCAGAAGAAGAGGACATCTGAGTCCTCGAAGCACCAGCCCCGCAGTCATCCAGAGTCTGACAACACCGATGAGCCCGCACCTCCATCTGAGGAGGACCATCCAGAAGAAGTGGAGGAAGCATCACCGGTTTCGCCCAAGCATTTTCCTTTTTGTCAGAGTCCGGGTCAGAGTTTGTATAAAAGTCCGAGTCAGAGTCTTGTTCAGAACTCAGTTCCAGCAGTTAATGAAGATATTTCAGTTCCAGAACCTGAGTTAATAATCCCTTTCCCCCAAGCTCTCAAGGGTGGGAAGAAGAAAGTCAAAAAAATCCAAAAAGATGACCCTGAGATGGCTGAGTTTTGCAATAAACACATCAAGGTCACAATCCCCTTTGACAAGTTCGTGGAAATGACCCCTGCATTCCAAAAATACCTTAAGGCACCTACTAGGGTTAGCAGGAAGACCAAAAGCCGTGTTGAGAAACACGTTCTATCTGTAGCCACGACTTGTGCAATAAAAAACTCGTTTCCTCGGAAACGAAGAGACATGGGTGCACACTACGTAGTGAGTCATGTTGATGACATCGCGTTTGCACGCACTCTCCTGGACAATGGTTCCTCGATCAACTTGATGCCCACAGCCCTCTATGAGCGGCTCAATCTCGGACCTCTCAGGAAATCTAGAGCTATCTTTAAGTTTGCTGACAAATCTCCTAAGAGGTCCCAAGGAGAGTTAAGGAACATTGTGATCAAAGTCGAGGGTCAAGAATACATGGTGGACTTCACTGTCCTCGATATGGAAACCCCTCGTAATTTGAGAGATTCCCAGATCATTCTAGGTAGGCCCTTCCTCAGAACAGCAGGGGCCTTATTCGATTATAAGAATGGGAAAATTTAGTTCCAAACTCCAGGCGGAGATGAGGAACTTGAGATGAAGCAAACAAGATGGCAGAGACCGGACTCCGAATCCAGCACCGAATACTCTTCTCTCGAAACAGACTGGGAGCATGTAGACTTAGTTGGGCCATGGAGACAGAACCCAGCCAGCACTGATATGTCCATCTCCGTTGAAGATAATCCAGTGCATGAGTCAGTCTGCGAGATCGTTAGGAACGAGTACAGCTCTGAGCCTGCATCGCCCTACATCTTCGATGACGTAGAGGCCCAGTTGGGCCTGTCAGTCCTTACATCCTTAGGACAATCGGAAGATGAGGATGACGAGTCGGACGAGGCATTTGCCGATTGCATGGAGACCTTTGACGATCCGACTCCAGAGCCGAGCTTGGTGACAGCCACTACAAAACAGGATCCAGCCACTTCCAACACCGAACCAGATCAGATTGAGCCAGACTTCTTAGACGATCATACCATCCCTGAGCTCAAACCTTTACCCACAACTCTGAAGTATGCCTTCCTTGCGGGCCAAGACAAGAAGTTTCCGGTCATTATCAGTTCGCAATTGACCGAGGAGCAGGAATCTCGCTTGCTAGAGATTCTGGAGAAAAACCGCAAGGCAATAGGCTGGAGCATTTCCGATCTCCACGGGATAAATCCCGCTCTGTGTTCGCACCATATTTACTTGGAGAATGAAGCCAAACCCTCTTGTGAATTGCAACGCCGGTTGAATCCAAATTTACGAGAGGTTGTGAAGAAAGAGATAGAAAAATGGTGCGATGCGGGTTTTATTTATCCAATCTCCGACTCTAAGTGGGTGGCCCCAATCCATGTTGTCCCGAAGAAGTCGGGAATTCAGACGACCACTAACGAGGACGGAGAAGAGATCGTGACGAGAGTACCCACGTCGTGGCGCGTTTGTGTGGATTACAGACGCCTAAATGCCGCGACGAAGAAGGATCATTTCCCCCTACCGTTCATTGATCAGATCCTAGAAAGATTAGCGGGGAAAGAATTCTTCTGCTTCCTTGATAGGTTCTCGGGCTACAATCAAGTAGCCATAGCTCCGGAGGACCAGTAAAAGACCACGTTCACATGCCCCTTTGGTACCTATGCTTTCAGGCGCATGCCTTTTGGGCTATGCAATGCTCCAGGTACTTTTCAAAGGTGCATTATTGCTGTATTCGCCGAAATGGTCGGCGAAATCCTGGAAGTCTTCATGGATGACTTCTCGGTCTACGGCGACTCTTTTGATTCCTGCCTTAGGAATTTGGACCGATTCCTCAAAAGATGTTGTGAGGTCAATCTGGTGCTCTCCTGGGAGAAAAGCCACTTCATGGTGACGGAGGGCATAGTGTTGGGGCATGTCATCTCCAAGAGAGGAATGGAGGTTGACCCTGCCAAGGTGGACGTGATCAGACAACTCCAGCCACCAACCAACGTACGGCAGTTGCGGTCGTTCCTCGGGCATGTCGGATTTTATCGAAGGTTTATCAAGGATTTCTCTAAAATTGCCCGACCGCTAACTGAGCTTTTAGGCAAAGACACGGAGTTTATTGTAAATCACAAATGTCTTGAGGCCTTTAAGCTGTTACAAGGAATGATCATGGACGCACCCATCTTACAAGCCCCAGATTGGTCTCTACCTTTTGAGATCATGACGGACGCCTCAGATTATGCTGTTGGGGCTGTATTGGGACAAAGAAGAGATGGCGTCCCGTTTGTAATTCACTACGCAAGCAAAGTGCTTGATTCTGCTCAGCGTAACTATACAGTTACCGAAAAGGAAATGCTTGCGGTAGTGTTTGCCTTGGACAAATTCAGATCTCATTTAATCGGATCCAAGGTAACTGTGTTCACAGACCATACGGCACTACGATACTTGATGGAGAAGAAGGACGCGAAGGCGCGTCTTCTTCGTTGGATTTTACTTATCCAGGAGTTTGATTTGGACATCCGTGATAAACCTGGAAAGAAGAACGTAGTGGCCGATCATCTCTCTCGTCTCGAAAATCTTAATACTTCCGAGGTTTCCCTAATTCGAGACTCCTTCCCTGACGAGTCGATTTTAGTTATTGACTCACTCCCATGGTACGCCAATATCGTGAACTATCTTGTCTCCAAGAAAGTTCCCGAGGATTGGCCCAAGAGCCAAATCGACCGACTAAAGTCGGACGCTAGACACTACCATTGGGAGGATCCGATCCTTTTCTTTGAAGGACCGGATTGTGTCTGGAGGCGTTGTATTCCTCAGGAGGAATACCAGAGTGTCCTTTCTTTATGCCATAGCTTAGAGGCAGGAGGACACCACTCCGGGAAGAGGACCGCATGGAAGGTACTTCAGTGTGGTTTTTACTGGCCGACTCTGTTTCGCGATGCCACCGCCTTCGCGAAGTCGTGCCCAGTTTGCCAGAGAATGGGAGGAACCGTTGGTTCCAAGGATGAGATGCCAATGCAGCCGGTCATCATTTGTGATGTCTTTGACGCCTGGGGCATCGATTTCATGGGCCCATTCCCTGTCAGCCACGGATTCGAATACATCCTTCTTGCGGTTGACTACCTATCCAGATGGGTGGAGGCTATCCCGACCCGAGCCGCAGACAGCAGGACTGTTTGTAAATTTATCAGAGAGCACATAATCTCTAGGTTCGGGATCCCCAAAATGATGATATCAGATGGGGGTAGCCACTTTGTGAATCGGGAGGTGAAGAAACTCCTGAAGGACTACGGCATCGAACACCGTGTCGCGAGTCCTTACCACCCACAAACTAATGGTATGGCTGAGGTGTCCAATAGGGAGGTGAAAACCATATTGCAAAAGCTTGTCCGCCCGGACAGGAAGGACTGGTCTCAGATCTTGGATCAAGTCCTCTGGGCGTATAGGACGGCTTACAAGACACTGTTAGGCACCTCCCCATTCCGAATGGTATTCGGAAAGCCGTGCCATTTGCCCGCAGAGTTAGTGCACAAATCAGAATGGGCAATAAAGAAGGTCAACTGGAACACACACCTGGGCCAGAAACAGAGAGACATGGATCTGAATGAGCTTGCGGAAGTCAGAAACCGAGCATACGACAACAGTGTGGTGTACAAGGACAAAGTGAAGCGTTGGCACGATAGATATATCAGACGAAAGACCTTTGCTCGTGGACAGAAGGTATGGTTGTTCAATGCCAGGCTGAAGACTTTCCAAGGAAAATTAAAGTCTAAGTGGACGGGACCATTCGTTGTCCGAACGGTGCATGATAGTGGTTGTATCGAGATCTCAGATCTCACAGATGACGCACCGACATTCCTAGTAAATGGACAGCTGTTGAAGCACTTCGTCGAATCCAATGGACAGTTAGTCCATGTAGAGGAGATTGTATTCATACGCGAGACAGATACAGCAGATACATCTCAAGCCGCGTATGAGACCTTGCAGCAATGAACTCCAGCCATCAGCAGCATCTTCAAAAGATTCAGACCGACTCATTTGTATATATCTCATTCTTCCTGTATATCCTATCCTTTACCTCCACGATTCTAGTAACCCATCCCCACATCATCGAACCATTATCTTGGACTACACTTTGGATGACCAAATCCTAAGTATAGGGGGGAGGGGTAACCCGAATCGAGTCACTGTACATTCTCCAAATCACATCGGTTCTCACACTCATTCCGGTCCTATACTTAGTCTGACTAAAGCCTAAGTATAGGGGGAACCGATGCCCGCTTTATACACTCATCTATCCCTCGTCCGCCCCATTACTGATCTTCTTCTACACTTAGGCTGTCAGCGCCTAAGTATAGGGGGGCGAGACGACTTCTATACTTTCTATTCCTCTTTGGCTCTCCTACGCTTAGCACGAGCTATGTCTTTTTCCTCGCTCTTCGTGCTCTGAGGACATAGCACACGCTAAGTATAGGGGGGCGTGTATATATTACATATATACTTTACCCATAGCTCGTACTTTCGCGTATTTTTGTATATATTTACAATAATTTCGGGTGGGTAAAAATGAAAAAAAAAATATTTTTAATATAGGCTTCTTATTTACTCTCGCATATCATCTCTGCATAAAAAATAACAAGAGTCTTGCATTTTCATAACATGACATCTCATCTCATCTGCATACCTTGCATATGCAAAGTGAAAAGTTAGTGGGTTCTAGACCAAGTTATGAGTAAATATTGAGGATGGACTTGATTTGACCTTAATTCACCTAATTTCAGAGGAACCTTATAGGAACTGGAGTTAAGATTTCTCAGGTCAAGAGACTTAATTCTTTGAGTCCGCATGTCTATGTTCACATGTCATCTTAACCAGTCTAAGTAGAATATCTCGTGCATACGCAGGATTCTTATAGATAATGACCTAACTTGGACAAGCACTATGCACGTAGCTCTTCACTGATGAGGTGGTGAGGAGGTAGAATCCTTTAACTTGGAGTAGCACACGGGTGGAAACATCTGTCCTCCTCTAGGGAGGGAAGTGCGTCTCAACCTAGTCTAGTGGTGTTGACATCTAAGGACAGGGTGCTGTGGGTTGCAATGATGCTTCAAAAGAGGGATAGTCTACTGACTCAAGAGGAAAAACTCCTGATGTACATGCTGCTTTCTGAAAAAAAAATGCAAAAACTCCAAAAAATCAGACAGGTTCAAGAAAAAAATAAAATACCTGTCGGAGCCTGTATACTAGTAAAGAAATGCAGCTGGATGACTTGGCTACACTGGTCAGGCATCCCGGGATAGGTAGCTACACTGGCTACCGTCCATTCTCTTCTCTACCCCCTCCTCTTGAGTTGGTCGCACTTGAACTTAGAAGGGAATACCCCGCTCCTCGAGGAAAGAGTTACTATACCGGGTTATTGAGTTACCTTGTTAGAGGAGGATGGTTCCGAGCCATTTCTGATGTGGAGAGTTGCAAATCACTTACACAGTACAAGTAAGAATCATAGTCATCAGAAATTTTCGTTTGAGGATTTGTTCTGACCTGACTATTGAGGCGTCTTGAATAGAAGACTTGTGGAACTTGAAGTCTGTTAGGTCTTAAGTCCAGGTCCAAATAAGGTTCCGCCACACAATTAATCCAAAGTTTGAGTCAGGCTCCATTTTTCAACTTTTGTTCATGACCTTGGTATGGAACCCAAAATCATTTCACTCTTGCATTTCATTTTAGTTGCTCGGGGACGAGCAAGGTTTAAGTATAGGGGGTTGATGAATCTGTGATTCATCACATCAAAGTCAAAAATAGAGCCTTGTTCCTGAGAAAATAGAGGCATATTTCCTTTTATCTTGCATAAATAACACTCATGCATGCATCCATAATTCATGCATTTTAGCAGCTCATCTGCATTTAAATAAGAAGCCAAAAATCCCCTGTAAAATGCCTCTTCATCAAAATAACTTCTTCTCTATAATTATGTTTATATTCCTTAATAATATAGGGAAGATTGCTAAAAATCACCCTTGTAGAATAGCCACAATAGCCGGAGAACCTTTGTACATTAAAACACAAATAAAGCCCTCATACAAACTCCTAATTACGTCTACTCACTCTTAGAATACTACACATTAAAAGACCTTCGAAATGAGACTAATTTCATTAAAATTGGAGCTTGTATGAGAGACTTGGGTTTTTTGGGTCATTCTGTATACTACATATGTATATTTATGTATCCTTGTATTTATGTATCATATTTGACCTCATCTCCATCTTTGGTCAACATGAAACTTGTAGATCTCATTAAGATCTACAACTTTCATGTTTTGAGTTTTTCCAAATTCGGCTTCCTCTTCTCTCTACACGTGTTTCTTCATCCAACCATTCACAGCAGGCCACATGGCGCCCTCTGGTTGCGCCACGCGGCCCGCTGTCCATCGCCTCATCCGCCCGCGCCTTCCACCGTTGGATCTCGCTTCAGATCCAACGGCCCAGGCCTTTCCACGTGGAAGCACCTGCGCCGCTTGATCGCGCCCTCGATCTTCTCATCACAGCCGCCCATCTCCCCGCGAGTCTCGACCCTCAGATCTCCCCCGCGCTCCATCTGATCCCTCCATTCGCGCCGCTCCCTCAGCCAGACACGTGGCGCATCCATCCACCACTGGATCACTCTTCTGATCTTCCATCTCAGCCGACGCTTCCACCTCGATCCTCATCCGCTCGATCGGCCCCCACTGTCCATCACAGCCGTTCGTAACCGCCTGATCCACAGCGCGCCACGTGGCGCTTCCATCCGCCTCTGATCGCTCCTTCCCTGATCAGATCTACACCGTCGCTCCACGCTCTGATCTCCACCGTTGGATCACAAGATCCAACGGTGGAGACCTCGTCTCCTACCTCCAGGCGCCCCTCTCCCCCACGTCCCTTGCCTTGCGGGAGGGGCGCCCCCTTTCCTTTTCTGGACACACGTCGGCCATCTCCTCCGGCCGCTGACCTCCCCACGACATCCCCCACTCGTCCCTCTCCCTCGCCAGCTCCCTCGAGCACCACCATCTCCACCACACTCGCCCCACGACGACCACCAACCTCGCCACTCACCCAGCCAGACCACCTCCTTCTCCCTATAAATACTCAGCTACCGGCACCGTTCACCCCCATCCGCCACTCCAGAGAGGTCCCTCGAGCTCCAACCTACCTATTGGTGACAACAATTGGTTGAGTTGTCGAGCGAAGACAGAGATCCACTCCGGCGAGATCCACGGCCGCCACCGCCGTGCCGCAGCCTCCCTCGAGCAGCTGCTAGAGCTCGGGACCCTACCGATCCCTGGAGCGACGACCTGGAGCTCAAAGCTGAGCCCCATTCCCCAGGTAACTCCCTCCATCCGTCCGCCGATCTTCTTCTCCATTTTCTTGAGTTTTCTCCATTTTTATTCGCCGTCACTGACCATCCTCGCGCCTTCCAATCACCTCTACGAGCTTCGCGTCGAAGCTCCGATCCTCGCGGTACCTTCCGCACACTCCGACGACGCATACCACGCTACTCCGACGAACAGCTCCGCCGTTTGGCCGGAGCTCACCCGCCGGACCTTCACACTCCATTTCAGGCCTCACCGATCACTCCACTCCTCTTCACGGACACCTGCACGCCTCGGCTATACATCTAACCTTTTGCAGGTCTTCAATTCTTCATTGGCCGGAGCCTCACCGGAGGTCTCTTCGAGCATCTTCTCCAGCGAGCTCCAGCGAGCCTCAGCAGCCCGTGAGCCCATAGGAAGCTTTGCAGCACGCCCCCGCTTCTTCCGAGGCACTTGGGTGCCGACGACGTTCTTCATCGACGCCTGGGGACCGAAGCGGAGCAAGACCAGCCCCATCGGAGCTCCACCTTCTCCTTCGCAGGTGGCGGAGGACCCGTCGAGACGAAGAAGCAGCATCCGTTCGATCGTCCGATCGAACGGCCCTCCTCCCGCCACATATTCCATCACCGCGCCTCACCAGCACCGTTGGATCGTTCATGATCTAACGGCGATTAGCCCTCCGCGTCATCGACATTGAGAGAAGCCAGGAGCCGTCGAATCAATGTAGATCTGACGTATCTTGATCGAGCCACGCGTCTTCATCGACATCCCTTGGATCATTCTGATCCGAGGGCCTTCAGGCCGCCACGTCTATGCATCCGAGCCTCGGTATCCAAGCCTAGGCTCGGGCTACCCGAGGCTGCATCGAGCCATCGTCCGAACCTCCAGAGGACCCGAGCCTCGCTCCGAGCCTCTGACGCCATCCGAACCTAGGTCGCCCACGTGAGGAGCACGTGCGGCCTAGGTTATTTACACAGACGCCCCTGAAGCTTTCGGAAATTACAAAAAGGTCCCTGTGAAGCAGACCCCACGTGAGGAGCACGTGTCTCGTGGAGAAATTGCATACAAGTCCTGCATGTTATCGGTAATTGCATTTTAGTCCCTGTCAGCATATTTATTTATTGAAGTTTCAATTTCCAGTATTGCATTTACACCCTTGTGTTTGCACGTGTCCCTAGAGTTCATTTTTCATCATTTTGAGATTCGAAAAATTGCATGTTGTTGGAAATTTTGTCCTCCATCTGTTAGTACATGTGTCTGATTTTTGTAGGCTTATTTGAATTATTAATGAATTAATTGGTTCATTGTTGACATATTTTGCCCAGTGATGCCTTTTGATTTTTAATTAATTATCTGTGCCTTCAAAAATTATAAAAAAATCACAGTAGCCTAAGTACATCATTTCTAACACACCATAAAAATTTCATAGCATTTGCACGCATATCGAGGCCTAAATAAATAGTTTAGTGATTTTCTTGAATTAATTTTAATTAATTCATTTCACAGTAAATTTAAGTCCTGTTAATTTTCCTAGGTCCCTTATCACTAGACCCACCTAGGATAATTTTAGTTCTTGGAAAAATTGTGATTTGATATTTATTAAAAATTAAATACTGAAAATCACTCTGTCTGTTCATTTAATTCACAGAAAATTTATTTTGAGTCAAAAAATTCCAAAAAAATTAGTGTAGGTCATTTTCTTCATAAATAATGATCTGGCCAATTTTCATTATTTTTGGACTTCATTTGATACATCAATCAAATTAAACGCTAAATTGGCTCACCTTGTCTGCATATGTCTGCATAAAAATTAAAAAGACCAAAAAAAATTTTGATCCTCGAACATCAACACTTGAACAATTGTTGTAATTCACCTAAGGAGACTGATGCCTCCCTGAGATCGACCTTGGACTTAACCCAAGTAAAAAAATTGTCGCTTAAAGTTAACTTCACATTAATCGATAAGTGGTTTTTGATCAACCCCTCGTATCCGACTGCAACGAATCATATCAATTGATTTGGACATTAATTTGACCAAATAAACATAGGGTGCGGGAGCGATATCAGATACGATAAAGCATGCAATGGAGAATGAAGTGCAATGGGTGGTGTGGTCGAAACAGGTCCAAATCATAGTGAATCGACCAGATCCCAGGTGGCTCTAGCGAACGAACAAATCGGAACTACAACTAACATACTGGATTAAACATGAAACTAACTACGGAATTGAAAAGACGATATGAAAATCTATCTAAGAAATAAAATGCACAGCTCTTACACATGTTGCGTCGGCAGGGAGCAGGGCAGGCTAGAGCACCGTTGTGGATCACCTCTCCTCCTTGCTCTGATGCTCTACAAGATCGGGGGAAACAAAATCTATCACCGGTGGTTCACGCACACACGCTAGGATGCACAATGGAGCTCAAAGAGGGATCAAGAATGGGAGGTAGACCTGGGGCAATTATTTATAGATAATAGGTTCGGTGAGTTTTGGGGTGGTGATTATTCAAGGCTCGAGGCTTATCTAAAGAATCGGATGATTATGCATGAGAGATGGGTGTGATGTGGATTGAATCCACAAAGGACTCGATGTAATATGAGGTCCTGATCGACCGGTTGGAGGCAGAGAATGTGGCAGGCTCGAGGTTTTGACATCGTTAGAGGTGAAGCATGGGTAGTTGAATGAGGTCAACTAATCGTGCGACCTGATTGGTCCACCTCGGACCACATCAGGACAAAATAACCACATTATTCATGAATAAATCAATAAAAAATAGTAATTGAATTATTATTATTTGGTTAAACAATAAAAAATGTTTAATATTTTATGTAGTATTTTAATTTGATTTTATTAATTTATAGGAGTTAATTTATTACAAGTTGATTTTTAGAATTTTATTTATATGTATATTTACCTATGTTTTGAATCCTTTATTTTTATTTTGTATTTGATTTTATTATTTGATTCTCATATTTTATATATTAATAACTTATTTATAAGTATGCAAATATATTTTTATTGTATTTTTCTGACGTTATTGTATATTTAAGTAAATAGAGGTATTAATTATATAGGTATAAGTATTAGTATTTCATCTATGTATTTATGTAGGCTAATTTTATTTTGTGTTTATTTATGATTTTATTACATTCTAAATATGTACATGTATTATAAATAATATTTACAAAATTATAAAAAAATAAATTTGTAAAAATAAATAAAATGGATATTTTATTCAGGTATATTGTATAATAGGGTTCCAAAACCTAACTTTCACACCTTACTCCAAAAAATATGAAACCACCTTCATTAAATATCTTATTAAAAGTTATTTATAATTGAAGATGATTTTGATACATTTTATGTTTTTATTTAGGAGATATGGGTCTGGGAAGTTGAGATTGTGGATTCTTATTTTGAGTATAAAAGGTACACTGTATATTTTTTTCATGCAAACTTAATTTTGTATTTTTTTATACATTATTATCTACAACTTTCATGTACAAAATTTATGGATTTGATGAATAATTAATAAAGAATAAAATAGATACCAAAAATGCATTATTGATGAATGAATAAATAAGGTTTTTATTGTATTATTGGAACTTGTCTCCCTCTACTTTATTCCTTATCGACTAACTCAATTCTTGACTTGGTCTCGGGGTTTAGGGTCATAAAATATCTTTGATATTTTATTCTTTTCTTTTCTTTCCTTTATTCTACAATTTTGGCATTAAAAATTGTATTTTATACACAATAAATGGAGCAAATGATGGATGTTAATTTGTACAAAATAATGTTATATACATGCATTAGCTAGGGTTTTTAAGGCAAAAATGATATAATAAAGGTAATTAAATGGAGATTCATATACCCCATGTACTTGCCTTTGCTAGTCCCTAGCAAACACATGCAATTAATATAAAAAATTAAATGAAGAAAAGAAAAAGAAATAACTTGGATAATTGTTGACTTTTAAACTATTTCCTAATAAAGTCAAAGTTCAGAGCTTAGAGAAGGCCTTTTGATTAATGATGCGTTCGAAACCATTTTGAAGTCAGGAAGTGTGACATAACAACCCTCAGATTCCATACTTCTATCATCTTGTCCAATTCACAGCTAGGTTAGAACCATCCTCTCTATCGCATACCCCTGCTACCTTGAAATGTTAGAACCATGTGTGTGAATTTCTTCATCTCTTCCAAGACAAAACCATTGAACCATCAAGGTGTCTTCTCTTATGGTTACTCGTCCTCGTGGAGACATATATTCCCTTCTATGGTCAGGTGCTCCTGGTCTTTACAACCAAATGTTGGGAGAAGTTAGAAAAATGGGAAAAGAAGTGGGAATGGACCAGTGTAGTCTTCATTCCCTTATGAAGTCGGTTAGTGCAACCAATTCTTCACCAAGAAGCAGGTTTTTCTAAAGCTCAAATTTTTGGTGAAATTTTTGGTATAGGCTTCTTTGAATACTTCTTTGACATTGTACAACTTCTACATTCTTGTTTATGCCCCAGTAGATATAGCATCTATTTGTACCACCTAAATTTTTTGGGCTCTTGAAAAAGTTACGTCGCTAGACAATTCCTCATCTGAAGCATAATCTCAATCCATCTCTAATCTTTAGATATCATTGTTACCAAAAAAGTGGGTTAGTGTATCGGTGTTGGCAATCCCCAAGAATGGTTCCTGAGCCACACTTGACGAAGTGTCCTTGCATCGTCCCAACTTAGACTCCAAGATTTTTCAACAATCCATCTGAGTTGACCTAAGTGCTAGGTTTTCAGTCAAGTCAATGTTTCAAGAGTCTTACGGATGATATGAAGGGTCCTAGTTAAGCACATTGAATTGACTCATGAATATAGTCTTATGGAACCTAAAGAATTAAGTCAATGTGACTTGAAATCTCTCCACTTCTAGTCCTCAATGGGTTCCTTTGAGATTAAGTGTATTAAGGTCTATTCCAAGCTCCAATCTTCAGATAGTATTTGGACTTGTTAAATTGTTTGAGTTATTCTAAAAAATGCAAATGCTATGTACAATGCAAGAAAGTATTTTGCGATGCAGTTTTCTGATTTTGAACTATTTATGTATTTGTTTGAATAAGGTTTTGCAAATTTTTATGCAATTTTTCAAAAGATTTTGCAAATTTTTTCGGGGTTTTTAAAAGTAAAAGATTTTTGGCACAAAAAGGAAGTATGTGTAGTTATTTACACGGGTGTGCCTCTTTTTATTTACAATAATTGGGACTTAAAGGATTTACAGATTGAACATTAGTTATTATTTTTTATAGGTATGTATTTACAATTTGTAAAGAATATATTTGAATGATGTATATATCCCTCAAACTTATTCGAAAATGGTTTTACAAATAATTTTAACAATAATAGTCCAAAATAATTTTTGCAAATAATGTTTACAAACATTTTCAAATATTTGAAAATCATTTTCAAAGGTTTTAAAATAGTATATATATTTTTTAAAAATATTTTTGCAACCATTTTCAAAACTATTTGCAAATAGGTTTTCAAAACATTTTATTTTACACAAAAAAAGAACTTCTTACTAAAAACATTTTTACAAAGGTTGAAAATATTTTACCAAAAAATTTTCAAACAGTTTTCAAATTATTTTTCAAATATATTTTTAAACTATTTTCCAAAAATTTTGCAAAACATTTTTGCCTGATTTATTAATCAATAGATACAAAAAGAATTTGGGGAATAATTATACATCTCTTTATTAGTTGATTTAATGAATTGTATTTGTATATATATAGTATTTTAGCCATATTATTCAAAAATATGAAAGTATGAGTTATGGCTAAAGTATATACAACGTATATATGACCCCCTATACTTAGTTTGAGCTATGTCATCATCGATCGAAGAGAGAAGAAAAGACATAACTCATACTAAGTATAAAAGAGTTTATACTATAATGAATAAAGAATAATGAACGATAGAATGAGAAGATGACCTTCTTCCCTATACTTAGGATCAAATAATCCTAAGTATTGCAGATTGTATACACATGTAGGGAGGGTTGAAGGTGGGAATGAACAACTCAACGATTCGTCCTGTCTCCCCCTATACTTAGGGTAAGATATCCATAAGTATAGACAGAAATATCAACAAGAGAGGAGACATATGTTGAGACAAGGAATGAACATGTAAAGGCATTCACCCCCCTACACTTAAAATTAAGCATATCCTAAGTATGGAGGCAACGAATGAGGAGAACCAAGTAGAAAAGAGAAAATACAACAAAAAAGAAGAAAAGAAAAAAAAGAAAATAAGAAAACTTAAAGGATGAGTTTTTTAGTGGCACTATCTGAATCTTTTGATGTTGCTAAGGTTGTGGACGCTTCTTCCTTGCATATCACTTGGAGTGAGTCGACAACAACCAAGAGAGTGTCATGCTTGAGGTAAGGCTTCAGTAACTAACCATTGACGACAAATGGTTGTGCGTTAGGTGACGATTCTTATATTACAATGCTTCCGTTGTCACGGACTTCCTGCACTCTAAATGGCCATGTCCATTTACTCTTTAATTTTCCCGAAAATATCTTTAACTTTGTGCCAAATAGCCACATTTTCTGTCCAGTCTTGAAGATCTTTCATCTGAAGTGCTGGTTATGCCAATGTTTAACCTTCTCCTTGTACATCAATGTGTTATCATATTCATAGTCTCGGAATTCCATCGCATGTTCAGATCCTCTTTTCTTTTCTGTCCACCTTTTCTGTGAATTCAAATTGCAGATATTGATTGCCCATAATGATTTGTGGATAAGTTCCACGAGCAGATGGTAGGTCTTTCCATACACAAGATGGTAATGTGACATGCCCAAAGGTGACATGTACGCGATTATGTATGCCCAAAGGACGGAGCCTAAGAGTTGGGACCAATTCTTTCTGTCCGGCTTCACAAGCTTCTGTAGGATCGTCTTGATTTCTCTGTTTGATAATTCAGCCATGCCATTGGTCTGGGGATGACAAGGAGATGTGACTCGATGCTCGATATCGTACTCCTTCATAAATTTCTTGACTTCTATGTAATTAAGTGACTACCCCCGTCTGATATTAGTACCTTTGGAATCTTAAACCGTGATAGGATGTTTTCTCTCAAAAACCGATACACTATACGACTTCTGTGGAACGAGTGGGAATAGCTTCAACCGAATGACTCAGATAATCAATGACGAGAAGGATATGCTCATAGCCTTGGTTGTTGGGAAAGATACCCATGAAATCAATACCCCAAGAATCGAACACATCTGAAATCTGAATAAATTTTATGGGCATGGAGTCTTTTGTTGTGAGGGTTTCTCCCATCTTCTGACAATTTATGCAACATTTCACATAGGTTGCAACGTCCTTGAATAGTGTAGTCCACCAAAGGCCACACTACAGTATTTTCACGGTCGTTCTATCTCCCGAGTGGTGTCCACCAGATTCGAGTGAATGACAGTGCTCGAGGACACTTTTCTGCTCCTCTTGCGGAATGCAATGCAGCCAAATACAATACACTCCTTACCTGAATAAGAGCGGGTCTTCCCAATGTCTGGGACAAGAATTTGTTCTTTTGGTTCTTTACCCAATCTTTTGGGATTACACCATAGATGATGTAGTTCACAATATCAGCGTACCATGAGAGAGATGTTACTGCCAAAATTGATTCATCTAGAAAGGTGTCTATGATGGGTGTGCTATCCGTCAGAGGCGCTTGACTTTCAAGTCAGGAGACATGATCTGCTACCAAATTCTGAACTCCAGGTTTGTCCTTGATTTCTAGATCAAATTGTTGGTGGAGAAGGATCCATCTGATCATTCTTGGATTGGCATCCTTCTTCTATTGTAAATACCGGATAGCAGAGTGGTCTGTAAAGATGGTTACTTTCGATCCAAGCAGATAAGATCTGAACTTCTCTAGGGCAAAAATCACGACCAACAGCTCTTTTTCTGTGACAGTGTAATTTCTATGGACTTCATTCAGTATCTTGCTGGCGTAGTGAATGGCATAGGGCACCTTGTCTTTTCTCTATCCCAGCATTGCCTCAGCTGCAAAGTCTAACACATCGATCATGATCTTAAATGGTAACGACCAGTCGGGCAACTGTAGGACTAGACCTTATTACTCATATGCCCTCGTATGCACACCAGCTCACCGGTGTATAGACCTTGATTAGGTCATCAACCATCGATCTGCCAAGTGTACATACTCAGACATATAGCAATACATAAATCTTCGATCAGAGGATGCATGCCTGTATCATGACAGTATACAACGTAGGTCTTGGTAATCTAGATCTCGTTAAGTCAACTCTTTGACCTAACTTATCTGACACCTCTGAATCTCTATTCCTATGCAGAGGACATGCATCAAGAGGTCGATAAGATATCAACCTTTAGAGAAGGATTGTCATCTCCTTCCTAGGCTAGAGATCATCTCTTAATAATCATTTCATGGTGCTTGAATAGTCATCAATATCTCTTTAGATATTCATCCAAGCACCAACCTCTATGATTCAACAATTGAATCAACAATTGTATGATCATTAATATAGCCATGGTACGTAACCCTAATTATTCTAAGGGATCTTAGTGCATTCATTCATTTAATCTTAGAAAGGGAGTGAAATAAATCAAAACTTATATTGATATATCAAATATTACAATAATATTTATTGTAGAAATGGTTCACCTCGGGATCACATAGCTAAAATTCTCCCACTAGCCCTCTAAACCATTCAGGAATAATCTTTAAACCCATACTCATAACATGATGGCCAAAAACCTTCTATGTCAAAGGTTTGGTAAGAGGATCAGCAACGTTGTTGGCAGAGACCTCCTTGGTAATGATGATGTCACCATGCTTTTGTATCTCCTGAATGATGTAGTATTTCCTTTCAATGTTCTTGCTCTTTTGATGTGGTCTGGGTTCCTTCGCCTAAGTTATGGCTCATGTGTTATCACGGAGTAGAGAGATGGGAGTATCAAAGGAAACTACGCCAAGTTCCAAGATGAGCTTGTGCAACCACGCTGCCTCCTTTGCATCATCCGATGTGGCAATGTATTCATCTTAAGTTGTTGAATCAATTATTGCATCCTACTTCTTACTTTTCCAGCTCACAACACCATCGTTCATACTGGAACACGAACTCTGATGTCAACTTTCTATTATCAATATCAAACTGGAAGTCAGAATATGTGTATCCTAATACTTAGAGATCACCATATCCATAGACTAAGATGTGATCATGCATCCGTCTTAGATACTTAAAGATGTTCTTCACTGTATTTCAGTGTTGCTCTCCATAGCAGGATTTGTATTGGCTAACCACTCCGACTGCATGGTAGAGATATGGCCATGTGCACATCATGGCATGCATTAAGCTTCCCACAACTGATGCGTAGGGGCATCCAACCATGGATTTCTTATCCTCAATACTTTGAGGAGCCATCCATTTAGATAGGTGGATAATATGTCTTAAGGGAAGGAAGCCTTTCTTGGAATTCTCCATATGGAAATGTTCCAAGATCCTTTTAATGTACCCATATTGTGACATTCCCAAAATCCTCTTCTCTATTTCTGAACAGCTTCAACCCCAAGATATAAGAGGCTTCTCCAAGATCTTTCGTCTCGAATGTATGGGATAGCCAAATCTTAATACTGGTCATTATTCCAATATCATTCCCAATGATTAAGATGCCATCTACATAAAGCATGATGAACACAATTGTTCTCCCACTAAGCTTCTCGTACACACACACGGTTCATCAGAATTAAGAACGAAATCATAGCTCTTTATGGTTTTGTCAAATCTAATATTCCAGCTACGAGAAGCTTGCTTGAGCCCATAGATGGATTTCTTCTGCTTGCATACTTTACCTTCCTCGGTTATGAAGCCCCGGAGCTGCTCCATTTAGATATCCCCCACGAGGCATCCTTTGAGGAAAGTCATCTTGGCATCCATCTGTTATATGTCGTAGTCAAGAAATGCAGCTATAGCTAGCAGTATCCTTATAGACTTAAGCATAGCCATAGGAGAGAATGTCTCATCATAGTCGATGCCTTCTCTCTATGTGTAGACCTTGCCTACGAGCCGTACTTTGAAGGTCTCTACCTTTCCATCAGGTCCCATTTTTCTCTTGAAGATCCATTTACACTCAATGGGTTTTACCCCTCTAGGTGGATCCTCTAGGGTGCATACACCATTCTTATGCATGAAGTCAATATCTGACTTCATTGCTAGCATCCATCTATCCATGTCATGATATGCGAGTGATCCATAAAATGAAGCTGGATCATTGTCAGTTTCACCTGACACATGGAATCCATAGCTTTCAATTGGTGCAACCATCCTCAAACTCCTTCGAAGAGGTACATGTGTTACATCTTCATTTATTACTTCAGTTTATGGTTCAGGAAGCTCAGTACCCTCCGAGGATTCAACGAGTTCCTTTACTTCATTTTTGTCTTGACTCTTAAGGAAATCATCCTCCATAAAATGTTACATCCTTAGAGATGAAGATCTTCTGCGTCCCATGGTCATAAAGTTGGTGTCCAATATCTTCCTTAAGATACCCAATGAAGTAGAACTCTCTAATGCGTGATTCTAGCTTACTTACATCCACATTCTTTGCAAGAACCAAGCAACCCCAAATCATAAAGTGTATAGCACTGGGTTTAGTTCCATACCAAAGCTCATTAGGAATTTTAGTTACAGACTCGCTAGGAATATTATTTAAGATATATATTACAGTCTCTACTGCATATCTCCAAAAACTAAGAGGTAAATGTGCTTTACTCATCATTTAACGGACCATGTCCATTATGGTCATGTTACGTCTTTCAGTAACAACATTAAATTGGGGTGTTCCTGGAGGAGTGAGATTGGACACAATTCCTCTCTCTTTGAGTTATTCCTTAAATTTATCTGAGCGGTACTCGTCATATCGGTCGGATCGAATTCATTTAATCTTCATATAAGTTTGGTTCTCAATCAAATCTATGAACTCTTTGAAGGTTTCAAAGGTTTCAGATATATGATGCAATAGGAAGATAAAACCGTACAGTGAATTGTCATTGATAAATGTCAAATAATATAGATATCCATTTCAAATCGCGGTATTGAAGGGACCACATTCATGGATATGCATTCGGTCAAGAATATCCTCACATATTGTAACCTTATTACGAAAAGGCATCCTAGTCGTTTTACCTCGAATACAATATTTACAAGTAGGTAAAGTTTGGACCTGTAGAAAATCTAAGGGCCCATCCTCTATGAATCTATTGATCTTATCAACAGATAAATGACCAAGCCATTGATACTAAATCATGTTAGAATGATTTCCATTCTCTCTGATTCTTTTAGGGTATTTACTAGTATTCACATTCATGGCAGATTCATTAATGCACAATTCATAGAGTCCACCAGAAGTTAGAACACCATCCTCAATATATTTATCATAACAACTTATGATAGGTTTATTGTAGAATAGAAATGAATATTCATTTTTAACTAACTTATATACATATATAAGGTTCCTTCTAATATCTGGAACATAAAAACACTCTGTAAGTACTGGGAATCTTCCACTAGATAATGATAGTCCATAGATCCTGACGGCGACTGCTACAACAATTGCATCAGATCCTATCTGGATGACTATCTCCCCTTCATCAAGATTCCTAATTTCTTGAAATAGATGCAACAAATTGCATACATGAAAAGAAGCACCAGAATCGATGATCCAACTACGTTCTCATCCAATGAGATAATTGGTTTTAATAATGAAAGTAGAATTTATATCTATTATGACTTTACCTTTCTCTACAGATTTAAGGTACTATTGCTTGTGCTTTTCTGAGGTTTTAATTATTTAAATTATAAACAAGTCGTTGCAACCCAATCAAGCGTCAACAAACAAACATTTTTTTTCTTCTCTCGCTGTAAGATAATTACAGAAAATAATGTAGTGTAAGAGAAATATTTTTGCTACTTATTTACCTATATAGTGGATAGGATCGAACTCAGGGAGGCTACAATTTCTGAGGGTTATTCAAATAATCAATGAAAAATTAATTAAGAGAAAAGACGGGATCTCAAAGGCAAACTATCCTTGATTTTTGTGGAATTTTTCTTTTGCTATGTTTTTTTAAAGTTTTTTATTTCTATTTTTTATTTTCTGATTTTCAAATTTTTAGTGATTTTGATTTTTGCATTTTTTTAATTTCAAATAAAGGGAAATATGCATAAGATAAGAAATACACACACAACTCTTTTTGTATTTTTCATTTATATCAAAAATGATCAAAAAACCAGAGAAAATATTTTTGAGTTTTAAGGGTCTTGAAATATTTCTGAGAATTTTTATAGAATTTTCAGATGTTTTTGTATTTTTCTAAAAATCGAATATTGGAAAAAATTAGAAATAATACATCGCTTGGAGTAATTTGCAACTTAAAAATATTTTAAGTATTCAAAACTCCTAGCAATTATTTATATGATGAAATATAATCAAATATCAACAAAGAGAAACTAAAATCAAGATTTTTTGATTTTGTAGAATTTTCTATGATTTTTATAAGATTTTTGAGTTTTTTTCATTTTCTTTGGTTTTTAAAAGAATGCGTGAAATGTGGACAGAAATAAAAAGATGGTGAAATATAACAACTCTAAATTTTTTTTGGAATTTTTAGAGAAATATTTAAATTTTTATGAATTTTTGAATTTCAGGAAGAGAAAAAAGACACGATTTTTATTTTTTAATAAATTAAGTAATGATAAAATGCATTGGAAAATTTATGCTAGAAAGATAAGCACATCTGGAGCATAGATGATTTTTGGAAATTTTGCTGACCAAAGAAAACATTTATTTCAATGAGAAAAGCATGAAAAATAAAGTATGGATAAATAGGGACTAAATCGTAAATACTTAATGTTCTAGCATCAATAAATAACAAGAGAAAGATATGGGGATAATATGTGCAATTTACCCAGTCAATGTGTGTTGCGTATGTGATGTTATGGCTGGCAAGGGCTTCCATGCAATCACTGCAATGTCAGGAAATGTCTTCGCAATTTGCCCAATATGAACTGGTAAGGGCGTTTATGTAATTTTGAAACTTCTAGGGGCGAAGCTGCAATTTTTCCAAAATATTTTTTAACAAACCTAGGGTTCCCTATTCATCTCAAAACCAAGAGGAGAAGGGGCGCAGTGTGTCACTGCTGCTTCTGGAGGAGTGGGCGGTGGGATCTTGCGGGTTGATAGCGGCAGCTCTGGGCTACGGTCTGCGAAAGGTTGGCGGGGGTCGCGCGGCAGAGTGAAGCCGCCTCGGCTAACCTTGTTAATTCAACCGAGTTATCAATCGAAATAGGTTTGTCGTTCGTTGCAGTCGGGTAATCGAGACTTCGTCAAAAACACCACTCAGACTTCAAGCGACAAATTTATTTATAGTTGGGCAAGCCCAAGGTCGAACTCAGGGAAGCAGCTATCTCCTTAAGTAAATTTTTAGTTAATTTAGAGATCAGCTTTTCAGAAGAATATTTTTTTGGTCTTTTTATCTTTTTTATGCAATAAAGGAAAATGTAATGCAGTTTCAAGCCAAATTTTATGTTAAATTAGAAAGATAGTCAAATAAAGTCCAAATTTAATGGAACTTGGCCAGAATGTGATATGGAATGAAATTAAGATACTATGATTTTTTGGAATTTTTAGATTCTAATCGAATTACATTGAATAAAATATGAATGCAGGGTAGTTTTTGCAAAATTATTTCTAATAAATACCAAAGCACATTATTTTTAGATATAAAAATTATTTTAAATAGGTCTAATTGAGAGAAATCTAGGAAAATTAATAAACCTAAAAATCTATATTAATTGGACATATTAAAAATCAATTAGGCAAAACACTATTTGATTTATTCAGGCCTTGTAATGCATACAAATGCAATGATTTTTGGGTATAGTGTAGAGCAGCTTTACTTAAATCTAATGTGATTTTATGGTGATTTTTGGATCAATAAATAATTTAAAATTAAATAAAAGGCACACAGTGGGCAAAATATGTCAAATTTCACCAAAATAATATTATTAAATACAATGCAGCTCACAAAAATAAGACACGTGTCTCATAAGGTAAAGGAGAAGCTAAACTACAACATGCAATTTTTTGAATTTAAAAATGATAAAATATGGACACCTAAATATACGTGCAAAGACAGGGACCAAAATGTAATATAGAAAATAAAATTTCTTTAAATTATGCAAACAGGGACTAAAGTGTAAATACTTATAATGCTGGGGGTATGGATGCAAAATTCCCGTAGAGGAACGTGCTCATGTGACGCTCCTGGAAGAGACCAAAATGCAATTTCTGAAACTTCCCACAGCCTCGTTGGAAATTACCCAGCCCTCACGTGAGAGAAGCGTGAGGGGGCTAGGCTCGGACGACGATGGAGGCTCGGGCAAAGGCTCGGATGACTCTGGATGCTCGGACTAGCTTCTGATCAGCTTTGGTCACTCTGAGCCTAGGGTCGGGGAAGAGGCTCGGAGACTCCACGTGGTGAAGGCTGGACTACTAGATCAGGAGCGATCCAACAGCGACGTGATGCGATCGTCATGGTATGCAGAGGACCATCAGATCAGCGAGATCTAATGGTATCTGGAGCTGGAGGGGATGGCGACGTGGCTTGCTGCGGGCCATTGGATGGCGATCAATCCAATGGTATCTGGAAGTCAAAGCAGAGGGGATGTGGCGTGACGAGATCCGTTAGATCAGGAAGGTCCAATAAATACGGGCATTGGGCCACGTGTCATGACGAGAATCGTTGGAACAAAATGATCCGACGGTAGCTGGAAGTCTTCTCCAATCAGTCGCCTCCTACGACGTACTTGGTGGGGCTCCGACAAGTTGGCTCTAGCTCCACCGCCTTCGCCCGTGCTCGTGGATGCCTACCAGCGACTCCGGGATGGCTTAGATCGGTCGTGGAAGCGTGAGGAGGCCGTCAGAGGCTCTGGAGGCGACTGGAGTCGATTGGAGACCAGAGGCGACGAAGCTCGAAGCAGTTCCAGCGTGAAGTCCGACTAATGAAAGTGATGGGTCCTGTAGGGTTGGTTCGTGCTAGAAATCGAGTGCAGTGTGCTCGTAAGGTGTGTGCAAGTGCGGTGAGGCCTGAAGGCAGAGAAAACAGTGGCTGGTGATCTTCCTCCATCATGGCAGCGGAGCTTTGGTCGGAAGAAGGTGCGATGTGTTATCGGAGCGAACGAAGGAGTGCACAAAGGTGAGAGCTCCAAGGCAGAGCTCGGTGGATGGTCGCAGAGGTGTGGAGTCGATCGTAGAAGTGGAATAAATTTAGAGAAGACCGAGAGGAAAGAAGAAAGGTGATCGGAGGAGGATGGAGAAGGCTACCTTGGGTTAGAACCTCAGGGAAGAGCTCCTGGTCGTCATCCGATGGTTGACAGTCGGGTTGAGCTCGTGCAGCTCGTCGAAGAGGCTGCGGTACGGCATGCTATGCCGTGAATCTCACCGGAGAAGATAACACCGTCGTCGCTCGCTCTCGTGCCTAATTGTTATCACCAACAGGTATAAGGGAGCTTCGGGTATCTCTCTGCAAGGGCGGATGGGTTGGAAAGAGGATGGTGGCGACGGATTTATAGAGATAAGGTAGAGGTCCAGGCGATGGGAGGTGTGGTTTTGTGGAACATGTGGAGTGACGTGGGCGAGTGTCATGGAGATCATGGAGGCCGGACAGAAAGGTGGAAGTCGGGGCTATGTCGTGGAGGTAACAAGGGGAAGAGAAGGTGGTTGGAGTGGAGCCAAAAATAAAAAGGGGACAGAGCCGTCGCGAGGTGGGTGACGTGGGCGAGGCTTCCTTGGGAGGTAGGAGACGATGCCTCAGCCGTTGGATCTAGTGATCCACTAGCTAGGAGGTCGTCGCGAGGGAGCAGGCAGGATTTGATCCTGATGGTGCGATCGAAGGGTCGTGATCAAGCCACGTGGTAGCATGGGGGTGCGGCGTTGAGGAACGGTGGAGATTAGATCTGGCATAGGATCGATGCGTCGTGATTGAGCGGGAGTGAGATCAAATCATCTGGGCTAAGATCCAGCGGCCATGAGCGTGCCCCGTGGAGCGCTAAGGCTGAGGCGGGAGTTAACGGTAGAGATGAAATCTGGGCAAAGATCAGATGGTTGTGGTGAGTTATGGAATGAAGGGTCAAGATCTGAAGGAGACGAAGGCGATCTAATGGCCAGGAGGCGAGGCGCATGGCGAGCAATGGAGTGGTTCGCGTGGCGCAACCAGAGGGTGCCACGTGGCCCAATCTGGTTGGTTGAAAACAAATGTGAGACAAGAGGGAGAAGATAGTAGAATTTGGAAAAACTCAAAACATAAAAGTTGTAGATCTCGATGAGATCTACAAGTTTCATGTTACCAAAAAACTAAAACGAGGTCAAATAAAGTAATAAAATACAAGGGTACAAATATACATACATACAGTGTACAATGGGATCCCAAAATCCTAGTTTTGCATATAAGATCCGATTTAAATGAAATTGGTCTCATTTTAAAGATCTCTGAATGTGTATTAATTTAAAAGTGAGTAGACCTAGATCGGAGGCTGTAAGAGAGAGATATGTGCATTCTAAGGTCCATGCTCCCTTGCTTGGTTTGGGTTTTATTAGGCAATTATTCAAGTCAGCATTTTTTTGGTATTTTTCATGTATTGTCAGTAATATATACATTATAGAGTGAATTAATGGGATTTATAGTTAGTGTAAAATATATACAGATGAGTGATTTTTACAAATGAATTGGCTTCTTATTTAATGCGGATGCGAACACTAAAATGCAAATGTTATCAATGCATGCATGAATGCTGATTATGCAATTTTTGTAGAAAAATTCTCCTAATTACTCGGGAACAAGGCACTATTTTCAACTTTAAGAGTGATGAATCACAGATTCATCAATCCCCTATACTTAAACTTTGCTCTTCCCCGAGCAACTAAAATGAAATACGAGAGTGAAATGAAATTGGGTTCCATACCAAGGTCGTGAACAAAAGTTGAAAATGGAGCTTGACTCGACCTTTGGATTAATTGTGTGGCGGAACCTTATTGGGATATGAACTTATGACCTAACAGACTTCAAGTTCCATAAATCTTTTATTCAAGACTCCTCAATAGTCAGGTCAGAATAAATCCTCAGACGCGAATTTCTTTTGACTATGATTCTTACTTGTACTGTGTAAGTGTAGAATAGCTCTCCACCTTCAAAATGCTAAGAAGCAGCCTCCTCTAACAAGGTAACTCTAATTCCCCGGTCCAGTAATTCTTTCCTCGAGGAGCGGGGTATTCCCTTCTAAGTTCAAGTGCGACCAGCTCAAGAGGAGGGGGTGGAGAAAAGAATGGGTGGTAGCCAGTATAGCTACCTATCCCAGGATGCCTGACCAGTGTGGCCAAGTCATCCAGCTGCAGACTTCTTGCTAATATACATACTCCGACTGGTATTTTATTTTCACTCAAGCCTGTCTTATTTTTTTGGAGTTCTTGCATTTTTTATTTTTTTCTGTTTTTCAACTATATACAAGGTACAGCATGTACCTCAGGAGTTTTTCCTTTTAAGCCAATAGAATGACCCTCTTTTGAAGAATTATTGCAACCCACAGCGTCCTGTCTTTAGACATCAACACCACCAGACTAGGTTGAGATACACTATCCTCCCTAGAGGAGGACGGATGTTTCCACCCGTGTGCTACTCCAAGCTAACAGATTCAACCTCCTCACCACCTCATCAATGAAGAGCTACATGCATGGTGCTTATCCAAGTTAGGTCATTATCTAAAAGAAACATGCACGAGCACGAGATATTCTACTTAGACTAATCAAGATGACATGTGAACATAGACTTGTAGAATCAAAGAATTAAGTCACTTGACCTGAGAAATCTTAACTCCAGTTCCTATAAGGTTCCTCTGAAATTAGGTGTATTAAGGTCTAATCATGTCCTTCCTCAACATCTACTCATAACTTGGTTCAGAACCCACTAACTTTTCAAGATACACAGACAAGATGTAGATGACATGCTATGTGGATGAATGAAAATGCAAGACTCTTTTTCTTACTTTTAATGCAGAGATGATGTGCAAGAGTAAATAAGAAGCCTTTGATTTTTATTTTTGCTTTTTTTGTGTGAAAATATACAAGTGTATTATACATGTATTTCACAAAACATTTTCTCCATTTTTACCCACCCCGTAATTATTGTATAGTATATACAAAAATACGTGAAAGTACGAGCTATGGGTAAAGTATATATGTAATATATACATGCCCCCCTATACTTAGCGTGTGATATGTCCTCAGAGCACGAAAAGCGATGAAGAAGACATAGCTCGTGCTAAGTGCAGGTAAGCTAAAAGAACAAAAATGTATAGAAGTCATAGAAGAAGATCAAAAATGGGTCGGATGAGGTCAGGAGGGGAAGTGGATGAGTATATATACATGATGGACATCGGTTCCCCCCTATACTTAGGCTCAGGTCAGCCTAAGTATAGCGCAGGAGTGAGTATGAGTACCGATGAGAGATGGACGATGTACAATGAATAGTGAATAGACTCAGGTGACTCCCCCCCCCCCCCAATAATTAGGAGCTGATCATCATATGTATAGTCGTAGATGGAAGTATATGAAGCTGGGGCAAGTGATTAGAGTTGCGGGAGGGAGGGGTAGAATATACAATAATGGTGAGTATATACAGGGATCGTGGTCTGAATATTTTTAAATGATGTTGATGGTGAGAGCTCACTGCTGCAAGGTCTCATGCGTGGCTCTATGTGTATCTATTGAGTCTGTCTCGCGCATGAATACAATCTCCTCAATATGGACTAATTGTTCATTGGGTTCGACAAAGTGCTTCAGCAGTTGTCCATTGACTAGGAATGTCTATGCTCCATCTGTGAGATCTGAGATCTCTACGCATCCACTATCATGCACAGCACGGACTATGAATGGACCTGTACACATGGATTTCAGCTTGCCTTGGAAAACTTTCAGCCTTGCATTGAATAACCATACCTTATGTCCAGGAACAAAGGTCTTTCGTCTTATATATCTATCATGCCAATGCTTTACTTTGTCCTTGTACACCAAACTGTTGTCGTATGCTCGATTTCTGACTTCCGCAAGCTCATTCAGATCCATCTCTCTCTGTTTCTTCCCTAGGTGTGTGTTCCAGTTGACCTTCTTGATTGCCCATTCTGATTTGTGCACTAATTCTGCGGGCAAATGGCACGGCTTCCCAAATACCATCTTGAATGGGGAGGTTCCTAATGGTGTCTTGTAAGCTGTCCTATAAGCCCACAGGACTTGATCTAAGATCTGAGACCAGTCCTTCCTGTCTGGGCGGACAAGCTTCTGCAATATGGTTTTCACCTCCCTTTTCGACACGTCTGCCATGCCATTGGTCTGTGGGTGGTAAGGACTAGTGACACGGTGTTCGATGATGTAATCCTTCAAGAGCTTCTTTACATCTCTGTTCGTGAAATGGCTACCCCCATATGATATCAACATTTTGGGGATCCCGAACAAAGAGATGATGTGATCTATAATGAATTTACAGACAATCCTGTTGTCTGCGGCTCGGGTTGGGATAGCCTCCACCCACCTTGACAGATAGTCTACCGCAAGAAGGATATATTCGAATCCATGGCTGACAGGAAATGGGCCCATGAAGTCGATGCCCCAGGCCTCAAAGACATCACAAATGATGACAGGCTGCATCAGCATCTCATCCTTGGAACCAAAGGTTCCTCCCATTCGCTGGCATACCGGGCACGACTTCGTAAATTGAGCACATCGCGAAACAGTGTCAGCCAGTATAAGCCACATTGAAGTACCTTCCATGCAGTCCTCTTCCCAGAGTGGTGTCCTCCTGCCTCCAGATTGTGGCATAAAGTAAGGACACTTTGATATTCCTCGTGAGGAATACACCATCTCCAGACACAATCTGGTCCTTCAAAGAAAAGGATCGGATCCTCCCAATAGTAATGTCTCGAATCCGACTTCAGTCGATCTATGTGGCTCTTGGGCCAATCTTCGGGAACTTTCTTGGAGACAAGATAGTTCACGATATTGGTATACCATGGGAGTGAGTCGACAATAACAATCGACTTGTTAGGGAAGGAGTCTCGAATCGACGTATCATCAGAAGCATCAAGATCCTCGACATAGGAGAGGTGATCAGCTACTATGTTCTTCTTTCCAGGTTTATCACGAATGTCCAAATTAAATTCCTGGATAAGGAAAATCCACCTAAGAAGATGTGCCTTCGCGTCCTTCTTTTCCATTAAATATCGTAGCGTTGTATGGTCCATGACCTTGGATATAATTAAGTGAGATCTGAACTTATCCAAGGTGAACACTACCGTAAGCATCTCCTTTTCTATAACTGTATAGTTACGCTAATCAGTATCAAGCACTTTTCTTGCGTAGTGTATGGCGAATGGGATGCCATCCCTCCTCTATGCTAACATTGCCCCAACAGAAAAATCTGAGGCGTCCGTCATGATCTCAAAAGGAAGAGACCAATATAGGGCTTGTAGGATCAGGGCGTCCATGATCATCCTTTCTCAAGACATTTATGATCGACAATGAACTCCATGTCTTTGCCTAAAAGCTCAGTTAGTGGTCGGGAAATTTTTTAAAAATCCTTGATAAATCTCTGACAAAATCTAACATGCTAGAGGACTGACCGCAACTGTTTCACATTGGTTGGTGGTTGGAGTCGTCTAATCACGTCCATCTTGGCAGGGTCAACCTCCATTCCTCTCTTTGAGATGACGTGCCCAAACACAATGCCCTTCATCACCATAAAGTGACTTTTCTCCCATGAGAGCACCAGATTAACCTCGCAAAACCATTTGAGGACTCGGTCCAGATTCCTAAGACAGGAATCATCGTGGATTGAGAAGTCATCCATGAAGACTTCCAGAAATTCACCGACCATTTCGGCAAATACAACAATCATGCACCTTTGAAAAGTACCAGGAGCATTGCATAACCCAAAGGGCATGCGCCTGAAAGCATAGGTACCAAAGGGGCATGTGAACGTGGTTTTCTCTTGGTCCTTAGGAGCAATGGCTACATGATTGTAGCCTGAGAACCCATCTAGAAAGCAGAAGAATTCTTTCCCCGCTAATATATGTAAGATTTAATCAATGAACGGTAAGGGGAAATAATCCTTCTTCGTCACGGCACTCAGGCATCTGTAATCCACACAGACGCACCACAACGTGGGTACTCATGTCACGATATCCTCTCCGTCCTCATTGATGGTCATCTGAATTCTAGATTTTTTCGAGACAACATGAATTAGTGCCACCTATTTGGAGTAGGAGATGGGGTAAATAAAACTTGTGTCACACCATTTCTCTATCTCCTTCTTCAAGACCTCTCTAAAATTTGGATTCAACTGACGTTGGAATTCACGAGAGGGTTTAGCCTCATTCTCCAAGTAGATATGATGCAAACACAGAGTTGGATTTATCCTGTGGAGATCAGAGATGCTCCAGCCTATTGCCTTGCGGTTTTTCTCTAGGATATGTAGCAAGCAAGATTCTTGCTCCTCGGTTATTTGCGAGCTGATGATGATCGTATATTTCTTCTCTTGTCCCGTATGGAAGGCATACTTAAGCGTTGTGGGTAAAGGTTTGATCTTAGGTAAGGTATGATCATCAAGGAAGTCTGGCTCAATCGAATATGGCTCTGTGCTGGTAGTGGCTGGATCTGTCTTTGAAATTGCTGCCACCAACTCATTCAGCTCTGGAGTCGGATAGTCAAAGGTTTCCAAGCAATCAGCAAAAGCCACATCCGACTCATCATCCTCATCTTCTGATTGTCCTAAGGAGGGAAGGACTAACAGACCCAGCTGGGCCTCTAAGTCATCGAAGATGTATGGGGATGTACATTTTACGTTGTACTCGTTCTTAAGAGTCTCGCAAACTGACTCATGCACAAGATCTTCTCCAGAGGAGAGGGACTCATCGGTGCTAGCTGGGTTCTGTCTCCATGGCCCAACAGTGTCTACATGAATACAATCTACTTCAGACGAAGAGTACTCGGTGCTGGATTCTGAATCTGGCCTCTTCCACCTGGTCTGCTTCATCTCAAGTTCCTCATCTCCGCTTGGAGTTTGGAACTGAATCTTCCCAATTTTGTAATCAAATAAGGCACATGTTGTTCTGAGGAAGGGCCTTCCTAATATGATCTGGGAGTCTCTCCAATTTCAAGGGGTCTCCATATCAAGGACTGTAAAGTCCACCATGTACTCATGACCCTCGACATTGATGACAACATTCCTAAATTCTCCTTGGGACCTCTTGGTTGATTTATCTGCAAACTGGAGTAAGGCTTTGGATTTCCTAAGAGGTCTGAGATTAAGCCGCTCATAGAGGGATGTAGGTATCAAGTTAATTGAAGATCTGTTATCAAGGAGAGTGCGTACAAACGTAGTGTCATCGACATGACTCACCACATAATGTGCACCCATGTCTCTTCGTTTCCTCATAAACGCATTCTTTGTTGCGCAAGTAGTGGCTACCGACAGAACGTGTTTCTCAACATGGCTTTTAGTCTTCCTGCTGACTCTAGTAGGTGTGCGTCTCACCTTAAGGTACTTCTGGAATGCAGGTGTCATGTCCAGATACTTATCGAAAGGGATTATGACCTTGATGTACTTGTTACATAATTTTGCCATCTTAGGGTCATCTTTTTGAATATTTTTTACTTTTGTTCTTTCCACCCATAAGATCTCAGGGGAAAGGGATTATTGAAGCTAACCCAGATTCTGAAACTGAAGATTTTCATTGAAATGAGGAACTGAGTTCTATACAGGACTCTGACACATGTACGAACTCTGACTCCGACTAAAAGGAAATTTTCTGCTGCGAAACCGAGGATGCGTATTCCGTGACTGTTGGAATATCCTCCTCATATGGTGGTGCGGGCTCTTCATCGTTCTCGCCGGACTCAATGCTGGTGTTGTTCTCCTTCTTCTTTAAGGACTTGGGGGTCCTCTTCTTCTGTCGGTGATGGTTGTGGTGCTGCTCCTCTACCTCCAAGTTCTCCTCAGGTAGAGACTTGGTGACGTCTTCCTCCAGTGCCCGTGCCCGATCAGGTAAGATCACGGTCCTTCCGCTCCTGAGGGACATAAGATTAACATTATCATACGAAAGGATCTCATGTTCAGATAAAGAGTTACCTGAATAGTATACCTGATCTCGTGGTTGGTTCTGACCCTGATTCAAGTTGGCCTGAACCTGGGCGGGAATTGGGGTCTTTGGCATCATCTGCTGGTCCTGGATACGGGAAACACGATTCAAATCTGTTCTCATATCTAGGTAGTCATTCTGAATCTGTTAGACCCTATCTGTCAGGGTCTCGATCGCCAAGGTGAGAGACTCCAATTCGCTTGTAGGCGGGGCTTGTTGCTTCTTCCTAGAGGATGAGTTCCTATATTGGCCATGTTAGCCATGCTGGTACTGCTGCTAATGGGAAGGTGGTGGAGGGCCCTGCTGGCCCGAGTGGAACGTGCGCTGCTACTGGTGCTGTTGAGGTTGGTACCCTTGTCCGGACCGAGTCTGTACGAAGTGCGGTGCAAGGACAGAGTTGATTTCTGGTAAGCTAGGGAAGGTCGGTGTGGCTTATCGTTCCCTATCCCCGACTGTCTGTCGACAAGGTCATGGTTGTACAATAGCCCATTGATCTTGAACACCTGCGTAGGCTCCTCATATCTTGTCTCCACTTGTGGGGGTGTGTGCTTCTCATGATGAGTGTATTTTTGCTCCTCTGCCCAGCTACTCTGAGGCCCCGGTGCATGTTCCTGTACAAGATGAACTCGGTGTACAGGTACAGGTGGTGCAGAAGGGGCAGTTAGCTGTATCTTGGCTACCTTCTCAGTCATTTCCTCCACTTATTTCGGTAATCGTGAGAGTGCCTCAAGGTCAGTGACCCTCTTGTGAATCTGCTCGACCATGGTTAACTTGTCAGCTATTATCCCCATGTTGGGATGAGGTCGTCCGTCAAATCCGCTATAGTCCTCCCAGTTGTCTTGTTGAATTAGCTTGAAGGAGACAATTGATAGGCCCTGGTGGCCTGAGATCTTCTTGTTTCCGCCATCTGCTCCAGGATCTTCCATACGACATCTTCGTTCTTATTCAGATAGCTTCCTCCACATGCGGCACTCACTAACCCCTGCATCTCCGGGGTCATGCCACAGAACAAGATCTGGACTAAGATCGCTTTTGTAATGTCGTGCCAAGGGCATTTCTATGTTAAGTCCTTAAATTTATCCCATGCTTCATGGAATGGTTCATTTGGTCCCTGGGAAAAACTTGCGATCTTGGTTCTCATCTGATTAGTCCTACTGAGTGGGTAGAACTTCTCCAAGAATAGGTTCTTGAACTGCATACAGGTCGTACATCTCACCTCGAGATTTTTCAACCAATGAGAGGCCTTATCTCCTAAGGCAAACAGGATGCCATTCAGCCTGATGTAGTCTTGCCCAACCCTAGGGTGACTAAGGTTGTTGCAAACCAGCTCGAAGTCTCTAAGGAAGGCATATGGTTCTTCGTTGGTGTTTCCATTGAACTTCGGTAACAGGTTCAGAAAGCAGGTCTTCAACTTGAACGCTTGGGGGGACCTCAGGTACTAGCCAGCTATGTATTTCATTCTCTGCGGAATTGTAGGCGTCTACCATGGGTCGATCAATTCCTTCATCCTTGATCACATGTCCCATCCTAGCCATCAGTTCTGCATTCAGTTGCTCGGCTCTAGCTAGTTGGGCCAGGACTTGGAGCATGGGGTCCTCTCTGGGTTTCTCCTCATTAGGGTTTTTCTTCGACATTTTGTCCTCTTTTCCTGGGTAAAGAACATGGTCTAGGTTAGACGACTTATAAATGAAGAGATTCACACTGAGGAGATGGTCTTCCTCGATGAGAACAGAGGATAGAGAAGACTTGGTTTGAGGGCAACCACACTAGGAGTGATGGATCCGAAATTCAAGACGGTCATGAGCTCGGGTTGGCCCAAGTTATGCTTGGGTCGGTGAAGATGAAGATGAGCTTCGTGGGAGGCTCAAAGAAAGATTGGCGAATCGGGAGTAGATATCCCCCCAGTCAGTCATCTTGGATGGCGAGAAGAAAAATCAGGAGTCTAAGTGTAAGATGGGATTTTACTCCTACCTGAGGCAAGCAAATGAATCCAAACCCTTTTTTTCACACTCAACATGGTGAAGGACCCAAAACCGAGTCTTATTAATCTGGTTGATTTTAAGTGTGAATTTTCATTTTTCAGACAAGTAGCAAAGGTTACGCGGCCTATAGGGGAGTCGGCTAAAAGACGGATGCGTCTCCCCAGTTTAACTTGTCACCTAAGATACCAATGCCCTTCCTTTCTCCACTCCTAAGACCAGCCAAAAGTTGAAGGACATGCCCCTATCTACCTACAGAGTAGGCAGAGACTAATAAGGTTGTAACTTCGCCCCTATCTACCTGCTAGAGCAGGCGGAGGCTACTAGCAACTTGTTGCGGTGCACTGCAATTTTGCCCTTATCTACCTACCGGAGTAGGTGGAGGCTACTTGGCACCGGTTGAACCAAAAGCTCAGCCGGTGATATTTGCTCGGATCGGGGTACACGATATGGAATGCGGTGATTTTGGCTCTACCTTAGGGTGTGCACACACACTCTAGTACCCTCACTCAGCTTGAAAACAAGGTCGGGGTTAATTTCTTGCAAGTAAAATTTCTGATTTTATTGATTTTTTGGTCAATTGTGTTTAGTAGTATCGGTTTTAATTTAGGTGATCACTTGTTTAGTCCAACCATAAAGCACGCCTATCATCCAGTCCCAATTTCCTTTTTAACTTATGTTTGAAAAACCAAGGGGAATGATTCGAGAAAAGTCGATGCAAGATAAAACTATGATGATATGCAAAGTAGAGAAGACTTACAGTGATCCTTTCACTTTTTATGTAGGATGCAAAACAAAATTGAAAACATTATACTATATGCAATGCAAGCAATAAAAGCCACTCCTAGACAGGCAATTCCATTAGCGAGTGAAGAACAGATTGAATTTGACTAAGATCTGCAGTATAAGCGTGTCTTTTAAGTGCAAAGTGTGGTCCTAGAATTTTACGAGCGCAAACAGATCCTAAAGTAGCTCTAAGAGCTGCAAAGGCAAGCCTATTCTACGCAAAGCAATCCACACAGCACACGGGGACACATTTCCACTATACTTATATGCGCGAGAACCCAAACAGGAACCGCTGGAAATAATGCAAAAATAAAGAAAATTAAAGAAAATTACAAGTCCTCACAATCACTCAAATTATTTAAATGCAAGTTCCTCAGTTTGCCTAGTGAAGCGCCTTCGACTTCCTCGTTTTGTGCGCGCGCAAAAATAAATGGAGGTCAGATAAAGGATGACACAAAACACACAAAAATAAATGACAAAGAAATATTTACAAGAAAAGGTGGGAATCAGACTACCAAGGGATGGAAAATCAAAACTCAAAATTCTTTAAAAACTAACCTAAGCCGTGCCTCCCTAGCAACGGTACCATTTTGAAGCTGCCTCGGCTACCCTTGTTAATTCAACCGAGTTATCAATCGAATTAGGTTTGTCGTATGGTGATGAATACCCACTCATCACTCTTTATTCTTTTATTTTAGCTAAAAACCTATGCAAAACACCATGTAGATATGTGTAAATAGAATAAATTACCATTGAGCATGCATTGTGTAAATTACAATAATTATCATGTTTTGTGCATAAATAAAAGAAAAAGAGGGAAATATTTAGAATAAATATTGAGCGACCTAATCCCAAGGGAAGGCTAAGCATGGGCCTTACCGCAAAAGAACCCAAGTAGAGTGAGATAGGGTCAATCTTGTGTACATATACATATGTATATAAATAATATTATTTTCCTCTTACTAAAAATGAAAATGTATTTTTGTTAATTTGAACATATTTATATAAATAAAACTAAAATAAAAATGGGAAAATAAAATAAAAATAAAAACAAATAAAATCCCCTCATCAGTGTATATAGCCCATGTATATAGAACAACCTACATATTTATTTTCTCCTTGTAAATAAATAATTAAAATTCAATAAAAATATTTCCATATTCCATTTTTTATGGTGTAAATTAATAAAATAAAAATCAGAAAAATAAAAATAAAATAAAAAGAAAAATAATAAAAATCAATTTTCACCTTGTATATATACCATGTAAATATGTATATAAAAGTATTTATTTAACCTATATAAATAAATAATAAAAATAAAACAAAAATACCTTTTTATTCCAAATTTTATGTTATAAATAAATAAAATATAAAATTGGAATAGTTATATAAAAATATAATTAGAAATAAAAATCAAAAATACATATATGTATATACCTATATATAATAATAGTATAATGTAAATACATAATTTATATTTCAAAAAAATAACTAAAAATTACTAAAACTTAATTTAAAAATAAATTAACATTTTTCATGTTTTAACGTTTTTGAAATAAATTCATTACCTATTTTATTTTGAATTTCCAAAATAATTTCCAATGGTGGCCTGAGATTGGTCGACAGGGGATGTTGACCCCTTGTCAACTTCCCCCCTGGACCTTTTCCCCGCAGATCTCGCATCCGACCTGACTTCTCATAATTATCCCCGCATGATCCAACCACCATTTGCGTAAACTCCGGGTCCTGATTACACCTAAACCATCCCTGATCCACGCCTGGGGATTTGCCTCGGGGTCCGAGCTCTGAATCTCTCGCCTGACCCCCTTCTTCTCGGATCCCTAGCAATATAAAGCACGACCTCTGCCTCACCTTTTCATGCATCTTTGTCTACGCCCCTTTGTCCCAGGATCTCCATCTTCTTCCCCAGAGTGACAGCTGCGCGAGGAGGGTGTCGAAGAGAGGAGGAGGAGCCTCCAGCCACTGATCCGGTGAAGCTTATCGCCGTGCGCCGCCGCGAGGTGCGCTGAGCCTCGGAACCCAGCGCTTCCTTGAGGTGACAACCCTTGGAGCTCCGCCAGCTCCAGCCCAGTCGACCACCTTCATCAGGTACCCTCGATACCCTGTAGCTTAGGCTAATTTTGATTTTCGCCCAAATCACATCTCCACCGTCGCCGATCGATTCCTCTTGCTCCGATCATCCATTCATTCATCCGACCATCTCGTCACGACCACGAGACCTCTCTCCACCTTCTGCACCCACTCACTCAACTTGGTTCACCCCGGAACCAAGGTTCGACCTCCACCGTCGTCGCTTCGCCGGAGGTCATCGCTCCGCCGCACCCGGCCACCCATTCCACCCTCTGATGGGTCGAGGCAATTTGCCCTCGACCCAGGAGCTTGTTTGTGCCGTTTTGTAGGTCAGTCCGACCCATCTGAGGGTCCGCTCGTTCCAGCATAGGAGCTTGGCACCTCCACCGTTGCCGGGCCACTCCGGTGGTCTCCGGCCTCATCGGAGGCGTCCACCAGCTGCGGAAGCATCCGAGCTCTCTTCTCCACATCTCAGCAGCCCAGGAGGAGGCCTCCACTGCGCGCATGGAGCTGGCAAACTTCACGGATGGCCTGTTCTTGGAGAACCTCCAGTTGCCGTTCGATAGAGCCTCCGCTCCAGATCTGACCAGAGCCGTCCATTTAAGAGGATCATCCACCGTTTGATCCATTTGAGGCTCGATCGGGACCTCCCATTTAGACGAAGGGCACCCTATATCCAACACCGTCTGATCTACACATGGCGCCTTCAACGCCATCAATCCAGCAAAGGGTTAGCCGCTTCCCCTCCCCATCAGATCCTCCATGTGGCAACTCTTCGGCCGTCGGCTTTTAATAAGGGGTAAATTTCTTGTAGGCCCCTCTGTTTATCGCATTTAATATTTAGTCCTGTAAATATCTAGTTTAGTTGTTTTTATTTTGGGTATTTTGCATAGTGGACCTCTATGTTTATTCTATTTGCATTATAGTCCCTGTATGTGTAGACCACGTGCAACGACACGTGAGGACTTGGAAATTTTGCACTTTTCATCCTATGTTCCCTGAGTGTTATGGAATGATCTTTTATAAATAGGATTTACATATATGCCCCTCTGTGCCTCATTCACGTGCCTGGTGCGTGATTTCTTGGACTTTTTGCACAAGGGGCCCTGAACTTTATTTGCTTGTTAGTGTTTGGTCCTTGAAATTACTTTTCCTTGCATTTAGGTCCCTATGCACTGTGAGCCTTTGTTTTATTTAAATAAAATACCAAATTAAATCCAAATTAGGCGAAATGGATATGTGGCTCCTGCCACGTTGTAAAAATTTCCCTAAAACTTTGGTACATTTTTTAGGCGTTTTAATATTTTTAGAAATTCAAAAACATTTGTTTTTGTGACTGTCTGACTTAGAAAATCAAAGAAAAATATTAAAATCCTTCTAAAAATTCTTAAAAAATTAGGATTAGTTAGTTTTAGTGTCTTGTAATTTTGGTGAAATTTTGGTGATTTTTGGGCATATAAAAACCTTAAAAATTAAAAAACCCTAATATACTTATAAAAATTCTAAAAAATTATATAAAAATCAAAAAAAATATTAACTCTTTTTCTGAATTTTAGTTGTTGTTTATATTTTTATAAAATTGCTTCTAGACTGTTACAGTCCATTTGATATTTTTAATGGGTCTTTCAAGTCTGGCTGTACAGTAGCACATTATTTTTGTCTTTCTTGATTTTTAGAAAATTATATAAAAATTGGAAAAATCTGAAAAATTCATCAAAAACACTAAAAACCCTAAAAATATAAAAATACTTTTATTTGAATTTTTGGAGTATTTTTGGGTGTTTAAATAATTTGTGGTGTTTGCTTGTTTTCCCCTTCTTCTTATTTTTCTTCATTATTAAAAATTCAAAAAAAATTAAAATAATTAAAATCCACCAAAAAATAGTTTCTCTTTCTTTTTATTTCTTTGACTACTTCATAGGTCGCGAGGCCAATTCGTGCTCCTTGAGACCGACCCTGGGTGTTATACCAGGTTAATAATATAGCCAGGACCGCACTACTTTGTTTTGCTTGATCTTTGATTGGTGGTTCTTTTCTTTTTCTTGTTGATTGATTTTGAGTGATTGAGGTCGCAACGACCTGAGTTATCTATCTGTCTTAGTTGCTCGGATTTTCCGATCAACAGAATGGCGCCGTTGCCGGAGAGCACGACTTAGTAGTCCTTTTTCCTTTTTCTTTGATTTTTGTTTTCTTTTATTTTTCGCGATTTTTCCGCGGCTTTTCTTTCATCCGCGGATTTTCATGGCTTTTTATCTTTCGTTTGTTTTCATTTTCTTTTATTCTCTTTTATTTTGTTTTTGTGTTGTCTTATGTGTTTATTTTCATTTTTGTGCATATATCTTATTCTAGTTTATTTATTCTGTTTAACTTAGTTTGACACTGCTTGTTTTCTTGCGAGGGGCCTGAGGACCGAGGCGGCTTCTTCGGAAGCCGAAGCAACCGCAGGAGTCGGAGGTGGCTTCCTTCTTTACGAAGCTGCAGGAGAGAGTGAGGAGTCGAGCAGGAGTGCAGGAGCCGCGGAATAGCCGTGGATTAGCGTAGCTTAGTTTAGATTCATTTTCAGCACATTTATTAATTTGTAATAATACAGGGACCTGAACAGAGACTTGGTAGACTTTCAGGGTCTATTTCGCCGAGCACTGGTGTGCTCAGGGGACCTCATTGGATTTTTCGTGGCATTTTCACGGTTTTCGACCGTTTATTTACTGCCTTATTGATTTTCGCAGTTTTCAGCCTAGCTTAGGATTTTCCTTGATTACGACGTAATAATTAGGGTCCACACACCTAATAACTTGCCTGTACCTATTATATCGTAATTGGACCAACAATAAAATTAATAAGAAAAGACTACTTGGTCACTTGAGGGGTCCCGAGCCGCTAGAGGTCGTATACAGCGCTGGCAGGACCCGTTGTGGCGGGCACCGATTGGCATCCGAGACCGGACACCGACCCCTCATGTTGACCATTTAGCCATATGTTCTTTTGAGTAGAACTGCTTCGCTTAGGGCCGGTTTTCTGCTTGCATCATATAGGTAGTTTATATTCTATCTTTTATTTATGTGTGGATCACTCTGCATGTAGACTGCTGGAGTTAGGTATGCATCTCTTACTCTACATGCATCATTGATTCCCATGCATCGGCTTTTTCATCTTCTCCCCCCATTTTTGGACTTAAAATAATCAGGAGAACCGAAAAATTTGTTAGGCGTTGTTTGATTTGAAAAATATCTAAAAAAATAAAAACCTTAAAATTGGGACTGCTAAGCAAACTTGACCCTAAAAGACACTTCACCATAAAAATCTGTCTTGGAGAGAGCAACCCCCTCATTGTCTGGTTTGTATGTGCGAGAGAGTGACCCGCACCCTAGGATAGAGCCATATCTGAACCCTCTTCAGACTACTGCTTCTGGGCTAGTCGTTCTCCAGTGAGGATCGTTCCAATCTCTGGTGAAGCAGGTCGCGATATCCTTAACAGAGCGAGCCGATCGGGTAGCTGGTAAATGGTTCGTGGCTTGTATTGGATGGGAAAGATCTAGTTCGGGATCGGGACAGTCTCCTGGGGGAGTCGGATTCCCAACAGGTCACGTAACCGCTCTGCTATCCTGACATGATCACCTAATACAATTGACAAGATAATTGATCGAACTCTTACGGTCTTCAGCTCGTGTTGAGTAGGTGAACCCAGGGTTTGTTTTCTCATCTTGGTTGTTTCCAGATCCCATCCGCCCAACTCGCCAGATCAAGATTATGGGCAGGAGATCTCTTAAGCAGCCTCTGGCTGTACCCTTTTCAACACTCCAGCCCATTCATCTAGGTTGGTTTGTGAGAGCTCAGACCCGCTCTCCGAACCCGAGTTCGATTCCGCCCTGTTCCCCCTCGACCACCCTTATTCTATTCCCGAGATACTAGTGCCAGATGCGAGACAACAGACAGATTTATCGGCACCTGAGTTTGGGTCTTTTGTCTTTGCAAAGACCATGGCCAGCAGCGAGGATCGCACCGAGGGACCGAGAGCATAGACGACCACATATGTACTGGACCAGGGTGCGATCAACACCACCATGCTATCTTCCCTCGAGACGATGCAGAGACAGATACGAGATTAGGGGGCTTTCATGGTAGAGATGAGGAGAGAGATGGAGCAGATGAGAGCCGACCGCGAGCAGCGCGGGCCCGGAGATGGACTGAGGAGACCCGAAGACCCGGCAGCAGCACCACCACCACCAGATCAGCCGAGACCGATGCGGGAGTTGCACAAACTTGGATCGACACTGACGCACCGGTTGGTGGTACTACCAGCTATCGTGGGGGACTTCAAGTTCCCCCCGAACACACTTCAGCTCCTACCCTATTTCCATGGGCTCACCACTGAGGAGCCCCATCTACATCTCTAGGAGTTTCTGATGATCTGCAGCACAGTCCAGGATCGTTAGGTGGACGAGGATACCATCTGGATGATCGCCTTCCCCTTTTCACTGGCAGATAGAGCAGCCACCTAATTGAAGCATTTGGGGAAGTTTGTGTACACCTGGGAGCAGCTCCGCACCAAGTACTTGAACAAGTACTATCCACTCGGGCGGACGAACGTAGCTAGGGCCTTGATTAGCAACTTCTCCATGCTCCCCAACGAGCAGTTCCATGAGGCATGGGAGAGGTTCAGAGAGCTGAGTGACAGGTGCCCGCACCATGATATCACGAAGCCGAACCTAGTTCAGAGCTTCTTCTGTGGGTTGACACCAGAGCTACAGGGCCCAGTGAATGCTTCGTGTGGCGGTTCCTACTTCGCCAAGGATGAGGATCAGGTCTGGTCCATCTACGAGGAGATGGCCGAGAACTATACAGTGATGTCCCAGACCCGACTCTACACTCAGGGATGCCCCCAGCCCCAGTCCGTGGAGTACCAGAGGATAGCACGGGTCGATGCCGGTCCTTCTACTTCGTCTGTGGCAGTCGAACAATCTGAGTCTACAGCCGCAGACATGGGGATCATCAACGAGAAGCTGGACCGGATCGAGTTGATAGAGAAGAAGCAGTGCTAGGGTATATCTCAGATGGATCAGATGGCACAGACACTGAGTGAATTGAAGACATAGCTCAAGTGTCTCCAGGAGGCACAGACGGCTTCTCAGCCCCGTCTTCAGTCACGAGGAGATCCGAGTGGAAGTGGCAACTCGTCCCAGCGCTCCAGCTCCAGTCAGCCTAGATAGGTTCACCTTGTACAGGCGGAGCCGTACTAGCAGCCGCAGCCATACTACTAGTTGCCACTATCTCAGGATACTCAGATGGTTGTCTACCAGCTGGATTAGCCCCTAGCAGTACTCCTTCCACCCACCTACGAGTAGGAGCCGTGGAATGATGTCAATAGGATTTGGTACGACCGGCCCTAGCCCGGTATCCGACGAGACCATCCCGGATTCCGTTAGTCAGTCGGAGGTGCCAGTTCTCAACAACAGCCTCCAGTTCAGGGTGGACAATACGGCCATCAGTGAGAGCACTAGTAGCCCCAGCCCCCAATACACCAGCAGCAGCAGTCATCCCAGCAGCACCAGTAGTATGGTCCTC
Organism: Ottelia alismoides; assembly: GCA_037367405.1. NCBI lineage: Eukaryota > Viridiplantae > Streptophyta > Magnoliopsida > Alismatales > Hydrocharitaceae > Ottelia > Ottelia alismoides. Next base: position 409,341 of record JAZKJV010010891.1, read on the forward strand.
ATCCCTATCAACAAGGACAGTCTTGGAGGCGAGAGCAGCCTCAGCAGTATCATACCCAGTAGTACCCCTCTCACCTGCACCAGCCACAGCAGCAGTCTCACTACCAGCGAGTTCACCTGTCAGGTTCTCCTGGGCCAGCCTATGAGAACCCTGCCTTAGATGATCTAGCCCGCCTCATGATAGAGCAGCAGGCTACCTTCAGACGGGAAATGGATGAGTTCTGCCTGGAGATGCGGGAGATCGTGAGAGGGAAGGCTGCCATCCCTGCCCAGAGTGAGCCAAACCCGAACAATCTGAAGAGGAAGTCTGAGCAGGTAGATTTCACAGAGTATGCCACTCCTAGTGATTCATTTGGTGATATGTCTGCATATCTATTTGATACTGATTTTATCACTTAGGAGCGGTAGGATGCCAGAAGGCGGCGCCTCGTCTGAGCGACGATCCCACGCCACTACCAGAGCGCCAGGTAAGGAGGAGCGCGGTACTGATGCTGCGAGAGATGATGACGGTGGTGCTGACGCCACCATGGATGCTGATTCCACCGACGGTACTGATGTCGTCGCTTCACCAGTTGGAGGAGGTGGTACTAATTGCACCACAGTTGCTGAGCCAGAGCGCGGTGCTGATGCCGTGAGTCGACATGCTGAGGGTGGTACTGACGCCACCGTTTCTACTTCTGCTAGTCCTGTTGTTTTTCCATCTGTACATATATCTCATGACGTTTCTGGAAATAAAGGAAAGGGTTTATTTTATTCTGATCCACCTGTGGTGATTGATGATGTATGTGTGGATTCTGTCGTACTTGAGCAGCCTAGACCCTCTCCTAGTCCTTCAACTGAGAAGGACCCTGTAGTCCCCTTCCTTAGAGCACTCCATTTGGGTAAGGGGCAGAAAAAAGAAAATCCTAAAAAGAATCAGCAGGTAGAGTTCAGCCAGCAGATGATCGAGATATTCCATATCCAGCTGACTCTCCAGGAGGCCTTGGAGCACATCCCTCTACTCCAGAGATCACTCAGAGACAGGACCATGGTTAGGAGGAAGAGGAGGAACCATCAATCGGAGATCCATGTGCTCACTCGTGCCACGTGTTTCACGATTCAGAATCATCTGCCGGCCAAGAGGCCAGATTCAAGAGCCTCGTATGCCAGATGCCATATCCATGAGCAGAGGTTCGACCGCACTCTATTAGACGGCGGTTCTTCGATCAACCTACTTTCGGCAGCCCTTCTCGACCGCTTCGAGTTGGGCACTCTACAATAGTGCAGGACAGTCCTTCAGTTTGCTAATCGATCTGTCAAGAGGCTGAAGGGGTTGCTGAGGGACGTTGTCGTCACGATTCAGGGCATGCAATTCCCCGTGGACTTCGTTGTGTTGGACATGGAGATCCCTGAGCCTGTAACCGATACCCCCATAGTTCTAGGTCGTCCGTTCTTGGCCACAACCAAGGTAGTGACCGACCATGATAGTGGGAAGGTATACTTTCGCTTCGAGGGAGAAAGTGTACAAATAGAGACGGTCGAAGACATCAGAGCTAAAGAGTCAGATTGCTCGGAGCCGATCACAGATTTAGAGCAGATGACAGAGTCAGGGCGAGACATCCACCAGGACTGTGATTTTGTGATCACATATGACGAGGCAGTTTGGGAAGATCCAGTTGTACAGGCTATCCTCTCACCTTCAGAGTTCGCTTATGCAGAGATGCCAGCAGAGGAGAGCTTGGAGAGCGCATTCCTGGTCCAGGATACCTTTTAGGCAGCAGAGCCGGTTCTTGACCACGAGATAGAGTTTTTTTGTGAGGATGATACAGATCCCTCGGAGTTAGATGTTGATTGGGCAAAGTTTGATGATTTTCTACCATGTCTGACTTCCACTGAGCCTACAGCTAGGGAGGAGGTTGATGCCATGCAGAGCAGAGATAGTCCAGTAGAGCATCCTTCTCCAGATACTGATTGTGAACGAGAGTTTCCGTTCTCTCATGCAGATCTGGCAGCATTCACTCAGACCTTTCAGAGGCCAGATCCGCCAGCACCTACTTGTCCAAAGCTGAAGCCGCTTCCTGCGTCGCTGAAGTATAGGTTCCATGCGAGTGAGCATGAGATGTACCCAGTCATTATCTCAGCCGATTTGACTGGAGAGCACGAATCCCATCTGATGGGGGTTCTTGAAAAGAACCGCAAGGCAATTGGATGGAGAGTAGATGATCTCCAGGGAATAAGTCCGACCCTGTGCTCCCACGATATCTATCTCGAGGAGGAGGCGAAGCCGCCACGTTAGTTCCAGCGGCGGCTGAACCTGAATCTTCGGGAGGTTGTCATGAAGGAGATATCGAAATGGTAGAGCGCCGATTTTATCTACCCCATCTCCGACTCCAAGTGGGTCAGTCCGTTGCATGTGGTGCCCAAGAAGACGGGCATCACTATAGTTGTCAGCGAGTTTGGAGAGGAGATCGCTACCCGAGTACCCACTTCTTGGTGGGTCTGCGTGGATTACAGACGACTCAACCAGGCCACCAAGAAGGATCATTTCCCCTTACCTTTAATTGATCAGATCATTGAGAGACTGGCAGGGAAGAGCCATTATTGTTTTCTGGATGGGTGCTCCAGCTATAACCAGGTGGCCATCGTGCCCGAGGACCAGGACAAGACCACCTTCACATGTCCCTTCGGGACATATGCCTTCAGACACATGCTATTTGGGCTATGCAAGGCCCCTGCGACCTTTCAGAGATGCATGTTGTCTATCTTTTCGGACATGGTGGGGGAGTGCTTGGAGGTCTTCATGGATGACTTCTCGGTCTAAGGCGACTGATTCGACTCATGTCTTGATTGCCTAGACCGAGTCCTTCAGCGTTGCATTGAGGTTCACCTTGTGTTGTCTTGGGAGAAGAGTCACTTCATGGTGACCCAATGCACGGTTCTTGGCCATATCATCTCCAACAGGGGCATGGAGGTTGATCCAGCCAAGGTATATGTCATTAGAAAACTCGTGCCACTGTCCAACTTGTGGAAGTTACGGTCTTTTCTGGGGCACGTCGGTTTCTACCGACGCTTCATTCATGATTTCAGTAGGATTGCCCGGTCGTTGACTGATCTGCTGACGAAAGACACCGAGTTCCTTGTTGATGACAAGTGTCTATCATCGTTTGAGACTCTCAAGAGATGTGTTGTAGAGGCTCATGTTCTCCAGCTGCGTGATTGGTCTCTCCCATTTGAGATCATGACGGATGCCTCCGATTTTGCCGTAGGGGCCTTGTTGGGACAGAGGAGGGATGGAGTCCCATTTGCTATTCACTACGCTAACCGTACATTGGAAGCCGCACAGCGGAACTACACAGTCACTGAGAAGGAGATGCTAGTCGTAGTTTTCGTCCTAGATAAGTTTAGATCTTACATCATTGGATCTAGACTGACCATCTATATTGATCATGCCGCCATCAGGTACCTCATGGCAAAGAAGGATGCCAAAGACAGATTGACCAGATGGATCCTTCTACTCCATGAGTTTGATATAGAGATTAAGGATAAGCATGGAGTCAAGAATGTGGTGGCGGATCATCTCTCCCGATTAGAGTATCTTGAGGATTCTGAGCAGACTGAGCTTATTTGTGAGACCTTCCCAGATGAGGCGATCCTTGCTATCTCCTCTCTCCCGTGGTATGCCGATATTGTGAACTTTCTTGTTGCAAAGAAAGTTCCACAAGATTGGCCCAGGCAGTGACTAGAGACCTTCCTCACGAAGGCCAAGTTCTACAACTGGGAGGATCCCATCCTTTATAATGAAGGAGGGGATAGCGTCTGGCGTAGGTGCATTCCTCGGGAGGAGCATAGCGTCCTCACTTACTGCCACAAGCTTGAGGCAGGGGGGCATCACTTTGGGAGGAGAACGGCACAGAAAGTGCTCCTATATGGCCTATGGTGGCCTATCCTCTTCAAGGACTCTGATGAGTTCATGAAGAGGTGTACTGACTGTCAGAGGATGGGCACTTGTGGACAGCGTGATATGATGCCGATGCAGCCCATTCACTTCTGTGAGACTTTTGACGCATGGGGCATCGATTTCATGGGTCCCTTCCCTAGGAGTCAGGGATTCGAGTACATTCTGTTGGCCGTGGATTATGTTAGTCGTTGGCTTGAGGCCATCCCTGCCCGAACCGTAGATGCTAGGACTGTTTGTCGATTTTTGAGGAAGCATATCATTTCACGGTTCGGGGTACCTCGAGTGTTGATATCTGACGGGGGTCTCATTTCGTCAACGACAAGGTAAAGGTCTTTGCTAGTGAGTTCGGCATAGACCATCGAGTTGCCACTCCATACCACCCTCAGACAAATGGTCTTGCTAAAGTGTCGAACAGGGAGATCAAGACTATATTGCAGAAAGTCGTCCGCCCTTGCCGAAAGGATTGATCACGGCTTTTGGACTCGGTCTTGTGGGCATATAGGACGTCTTTCAAGATCCTTTGGGTACGTCTCCCTTTCACTTTGTTTGTGGCAAGCCGTGCCATTTACCTGTTGAGCTGAGACATAGGTCACTTTGGGCTATCACTGATATACTTTTGGATCCAGAGAGTATAGGAGATCAGAGAAGGGCAGAGTTAGCAGCCTTGGAGGAGCTTCGTGATACCGCCTTTTGAAACAGCCTACATTATAAGGAGAGAGTTAAGGAGTGGCATGATTCTCATATCAGCCACAAGCATTTTGAGCCTGGACAGAGAGTATGGTTGTTTGAAGCTAGGCTTCCTCTATTTCCAGGGAAGCTATAGAGCAAATGGAAGGGACCGTATTTAGTGAGAAAGGTACATGACAATGGGAGTATAGATATATCTGAGTTGTCTTCTGAGAGTACCTTCGTGTGAACGGCCAGCGGCTCAAGCCATATCTAGATCATGAGCCGTGGGTCGTTGATGTTGCCCCGATTCACTTTGTGTGAGATGTGGTCTCTTGACTCGCATCTATTGCATCTCACGCCTGATTATCATTGTTCTCCCGACTTGTATAGATCCAAATGTCCATATCACTCTATTCTTTAGTCCCACATCCCTTTTCTCATCTTATGATTATGCTATACCTAGGGTGTACTTTACCCTAAGTATAGGGGGATGTAGGACTCTCGAGTATTCTTTTGATTCATTTCTACCTCTGTTTTGTTGCCTATACTTAGGGATATTTTACCCTAAGTATAGGGGGGTAGACCCTGTACATTCTCACTTGGCTTTCCCTTCGTGTACAGCCTGCTATACTTAGGATTAGTTGATCCGAAGTATAGGGGGAAATTCCGAGATCCTCGTGCATTTCCATTCTTTTCATTCGTCTTTGTATATAGCCTTCCTTTTCACTTCCCTATACTAAGCACGAGTTATGTCTTCTTCATCGCTCTTGACTCTGAGGACATCGCTCGAGCTAAGTATAGGGGGTGTGTATATATTTCATATATACTTTAGCCATAACTCGTACTTTGTGTAAGTGTGTTAATAAATAAAAATGGCTAAAAACCCAAAAGTCCATAAAAATTAAAAAATTTTCCGTGTAAACAAACATTCTTTTATTGCGCATACATAGCTATTGTACAAAATTATTTTTGTAAAAATATTTGTAAAAACTTTTTGTGTAAATAGTGTGTAATTATTTTCATATCAAAATTGTGTATATAGTACAAAATTTTTCCAAAATGTTTTGAAAATCAAAAGTTTGCAAAAACCTTGTGTAAATTTGTGTAAATATTTTGCAAAACTTGCATTCGTGCATACATCCATGGTTTCAAAAGATTTTTCAAAAAATTTTCACATGTGTAAATATTGTGTTAATTGCATCTTTGTAAATACTTGTATAGTTTTTCCTGTATTATATTTGACATTTAAACTAGCCTGGAATTAAATTGGAAAATGGAGCTTGGTTAAGATCCTAATCGACCTAATTATAAGAGGAAGCTTATAGGGCTTAGGGTTGAGACTTTTCATGTCCATGGTGTCTTAATTCTTTGAGTCCACTAAGCGATGATCATATGCCATCTCAATGAGCCTAAAGAGCACATTGCAACACACACATGACTCATATAGACAATGGCTTGACTTGGACCCGCACTTTACACCGAGCTCTCTACGGATGAGGTGGTGAGGAGGCAGTCTTCCTTGACTTGGGGTAGCATATGAGGGTAGTACTTCTCGGTGGAACCTCTCTTCTTCTTATAGTGAAGGAAGTGCGTCTCAATTTGGTCTGGTTGCCATGAGGTCTAACGACAGGAGTTGTGGGTTGCAATAATGCTTAAAAAGAGGGATAGTTTACTGGCTCAAGAGGGAAAACTCCTTATGTATATATGTTGCACCTTGTAAATATGTTGTACAAATGCACATCAAAAAATTGAAAAAAGAAAATAACTCCAAAAAAGTGGTGGGTCTGATAGAAAATGATAATCCCACCGGAGTATGTATATAGTGCAATAAGCAAAGCTTGAGACTCATGTTCCATCTTATGTAGCTTGCAGCAGAGAGACTTAGCTACATTGGTTGAGCTCCCAAGGATACATGGCTACACTGGCCATGGTCCATTCTCTTCTTCATCCTCTTCTTGAGCTGGTTGAACTTGAGCTTAGAAGGGAATACCCCACTCCTCGAGGAAAGAGTGACCAGACTAGGGTCATAGAGTTACCTTGTTGGGGAGGGTTGTCATTTTGCTACTTCTGAGGTGGAGAGCTATACCTCACTTACACTGTACAAGGAAAGATTCATGGTCTTCGGGGTTTGTGTATGTAGACTTGTTCTGATCTGGATTGTTGAGGAGTCTTGACTATAGATTAGTGGATCTTAGAGGCTGTTAAGTTTTAAACCTAAGTCCAAATAAGGTTCTGACACATTAATAATCCAAAGATCTGACCGAGCTCCCTATTTCAATTTAATGAAGGCAAGTTTAATAATCAGCTTTAATCCATGTATTTCTCCTCTTTTTCTTTTTCCTTTTCATTTTCACTTCTTTTTCAAATAAGTGTTTGCTAAGGGACTAGCAAAGTTAAGTATAGGGGATGATGAATACCCATTCATCACTCTTTATTCTTTTATTTTAGATAAAAACCTATGCAAAACACCATGTAGATATGTGTCAATAGAATAAATTACCATTTAGCATGCATTGTGTAAATTACAATAATTAGCATGTTTTTGTGCATAAATAAAAGAATAAAGAAATAAAAGAAAAAGAGGGAAATATTTAGAATAAATATTGAGCAACCTAATCCTAAGGGAAGGCTCAGCATGGGCCTTACCGCAAAAGAAACCAAGTAGAGGGAGATAGGGTCAATCTTGTGTATATATACCTATGTATATAAATAATATTATTTTCCTCTTAATAAAAATAAAAAGGAATTTTTGTTAATTTGAATATATTTATAAAAATAAAACTAAAATAAAAATAGAAAAAATAAAAGAAAAATAAAAAGAAATAAAATTCCCTCATCAGTGTATATAGCCCATGTATATAGAACAACCTACCTATTTATTTTCTCCTTGTAAATAAATAATTAAAATTCAATAAAAATATTTACATATTCCATATTTCATGGTGTAAAAAAATAAAAGAAATCAGAAAAATAAAAATAAAATAAAAAGAAAAATAATAAAAATCAATTTTTACCTTGTATATATACCATGTAAATATGTAGATAAAGTATTTATTTAACCTATATAAATAAATAATAAAAAAACAAAAATTCCTTTTTATTCCAAATTTTATGTTATAAATAAATAAAATATAAAATTGGAATAGTTGTATAAAAATAAAAAATTAAAATTGAAAATTGAAAATACATATATGTATATACCTATATATAATAATAATATAATGTAAATACATAATGTGTATTTCAAAAAAATAACTAAAAATCACTAAAAATTAATTTGAAAATAGATAAACATTTTTCATGTTTTAACTTTTTTGAAATAAAATCATTATCTATTTTATTATGAATTTCCAAAATAATTTCCAATGTTGGCCTGTGATTGGTCCACGGGGGATGTTGACCCCCGGTCAACTTCCCCCATGGACCTTTTCCCCACGGATCTCGCGTCCGACCCGACTTCTCATAATTATCCCCGCATGATCCGACCACCATTTACGCAAACCCCGGGTCCTGATTACACCAGAACCATCCCTGATCCACACCCGGGGATTTGCCTCGGGGTCCGCGTTCTGAATCTCTCGCCCGACCCCCTTCTTCTCGGACCCTGATGACTCGCCTGACAATCGGGTTAAGTATGTAAATAAAAATGGTCGTTGTGACCCAAATCACCAAGCGCGGTCAATCGAGAAAAATGATAAAACCACTCGAAAATGATAGAAATCAATGAAGAAATGTAAGCGGTCTTTCGCTATTCTTTTTACCTGGTATAGCGACCAGGGTCGAACACAGAGAGCACAATTTAAAACTCTATAGTCAGATTTCAGAAAATGATTTTTTAGTGGTTTTTTATTTTTATTTTTTTTATATTTTTAAAAGAAGCACAAACGAAGAAAAGTGATAAAACAAAACACACAATCTTTTTGTATTTTTCAAAATAATTAAAAATGTACAGAAAACTCCAAAGAAAATATTTTTGTGTTTTATAAAAGAAAGATAAACAAAAAGTGGTCTGAAATTAAAAGACAACAAGATGCAACTACAATACTTTTTTTTGGAAATTTTTTAGACTAATTTTCGAATTTTTATGAATTTTCAAAGTTATGACAAGCAAAAAGGTAATGTTTTTTATTTTTTGAATATACCAAATGCCAACAAAAACTGATGAAAAACTTATACAATGAACAACACTACTGCAGGAGCATACACAATTTTTTTAGAATTTTTTTTTGGAATATGAAAATATTTATTGCAATGAAAAGAAGCATGCAAAGTTATAGTCTGAAATAAAGGGACTTGAATGTAAATACTTAAAGTTTTGCCTTCAATAAGTAACACAAAATACTGAGAAGGTAATTATGCAATTTACCCATTACTTTATTAGAAAATTCTAGGGTTCTCACCCTTCGTTCAAGCAAAACGGGAAGTATAATATGGGGCATCCGCCGCTGCCGCCAAGGAGGAGAGAGGGAGGCGCGGGCAGATCTGGAGCTCGCGACGGCACGAGAGGAGAGCGGGCACCAGCGGTTAGAGAATGCGGTGCGCCACCGTGGGGGAATGGGGCACGGAGGGCACGGCGGCGCCAAGGGGAGCTGCTGGGGCGCCGCCGCCTGGGAGCACAGGTCGTGGAGAGAGGGGCCACCGATGGGAGGTCACAGGAGGCGGCGCCGCCCGCGCCTCGCGTTGGCGCGGCTAGAGGTTGCGGCAGCGGGGGAGCGTCACGCGGGGCTTAGCTGGAGATGGCCGCGCGCACGCGGTGCGGGTGCTGGAGCGAGTCCGGCCTGGAGCGGCCTGCGCGGGGGAGCATAGTGTGCGTGCGACTGCACGCGTGTTGGAGGGAGGGTCCGCTGCTGGGCAGGCCGCAGCGGCTACGGGGGTCAGCGTGAGGGTCCGTTGCTGGGGCGCCGCCGTGTGAAGGAGATGGAGAACGGCTTCCGACGGTCTGGGCTGGAGTAGCCCCCGCGCAGTGGTGGCAGGTGGAAGCGGGGCTGGTTCTGGCGGCTGGGCCGTACGCGGATGAAGGCTGGTGGCGTGCAGCGGCTGGGCCGCCTGGAGGGAGGCCGCCGACGGGCGGGGCTGGAAACGGCGACCGCACGGGGGCGCCGGTCACGCGTGCTTGAGGAGGGGGCGCGGGGGTGACGACCCGCGCCTGTGCTGCAGCCTTCTCTTTTTTTTTGTTTTATTTGTTTTTTTATTTTGTAACCTACAACATATGTTAGTAAAAAAATATTTTTTTATTTATATATTTTTTTATATTTTCTGATGCACAGTAACAGTAAAAAGAAGTTTTTTTTAATTATTTTTTTTGTTTGAAACAAGAAATACAAATAGGAAAAGGGAATACAAGTTTTTTTATTATTATTATTTTATTAAATGAACCTACAAAACAAAGATTAGATATAAACAAAATTTATTATTATTATTTATTTATACACAAAATCAGAGGTGTGGATGGGGATGGATCTCGGCGATGCGAAAGAGAGATCCAAGACTCCGACCACCGTGCGTGATCGGAGGTGAGAGATTGTGCGAGATATAACGTGAAGATGAAAGGATCGAGATGTGAGATGAGAGATCGGTGCCGGGCGGAAAATATTGAGATTTTTTTTTATGATCTAAATTCTAAAAATTAACGATTTCTAAACTAAAATCTAAGCCTACGATTTAACTATGGGAAAAAGACGGGAATGAAAGTTGGATCTCACCTTGGAATGGGACATGCCGTGATGGCCTCGACGACGACCGAACGCTGTCACCGAATGGGTCGGAGGCTGGGCACCCTTCTGCAACAAGAAAGTCTCGGAGATCGGGCTCCTCTCTCCAAAGATTGATCAAGTGTGAATGAGGGAGGAGGAGCCCATTAAAAAGAGAAGAAAATCAAAAAAGGAAATTATCTACAAAAGGAAGGTGATTATTGGGTGAATTAATAAAATAATCAATTAAATAAAATAAGTAAATAAATAATTTCGAAATAAATAAATTAAATTAATTAATTAATTAATTGGCCACCTTAGTGGTGGCCATTAAAGGTATGCAATCAAATCTGATATATATGGCATGTTATAATACCAAATCAATCAAATAAAATCAAATAATTAAAAAAATTCGGAATTAATTTAAATTAATTAATTAATGTTAGGTAATTAAATTTTTTGGTGGTTTTTATTTAAGGAAATTAGTGGTATACATATATTATATACATATAATATAATGTACATAGGTGCAAATAAGGAAATAATTTTTACACAAGAAATTTTTTTTATTTTAATTTTTTAAATTTTTATTTTTATTGAAAACAATATTTATAATATATACATTATGAAAAATAAATATTAATAAATATATACACAAATATATGGGTAAACTGCACAATACACCCCAGAAAATCGACTTTTTAACCGTACTCCAAAAAATACGAAACCACATCCATTTGAAAGATAATTTAATTTATAGTATTATGGAAGTGAGTTTGGTTCGATTTGAGCTCATATGGAGCCGGAATTGATGTTTCAATTATCGCACTACGGCTTTTTCTGGGTGTAATTATTTACAATATATACAATATTTTATTTTATAAAAATTTTTATTATTTACAACACAGTTTTATTTACAACTTTTATTTACAAAAATAATTGATTTTAGGTCAAATTATATATAAATAAAATAATGTAAGTTTTATACAAATATACATGAAAAATATGTAGAAGATATTTTTTTGGATTTTCTGACAGACAACCTTATCTCCCCCTACTTTATTCCTGGTCGATTAGGTCAAGTCTTGACCTTCTCTCGGGGTTTGGGTCAGTCTGTATTTATTGCATAAATACCTCCTTTTCTTTTTTCTTTTCTTCTTTATTCTTTTATTTATATACAAAAGGTGTTAAAAATGCATAATTAACAAATGCATATGAAATGGTAATTTTATGGAATTAATGGGTATTTACAGGTATTTGACTAAGGAAACGATGCTAAAATAAAAGAATAAAGGCAATGAATCGTGGATTCATCATTCCCCTATACTTTACCTTTGCTAGTCCCTTAGCAAACACTTATTTGGAAAATAAGTGAAAATAAAAATAAAGAAAAGAAAAAGGAAAGAAGTTAGAACAATGTTGACTTTCAAACTTATCTTTCATAAAAATGTAGTATGGAGCTCTGTCGGACCTTTGGATTATTAATGTGTCGGAACCTTAATGGGACATGGATTTAAAACCTAACAGCCTCTAAGTTCCATAAGACTCCTATTCAGGTCTCCTCAACAGTCAGATCAGAACAAGTCTATAGACACAAATTCTTATGACTATGAATTCTTACTTGTACGTGTAAGTGAAATTTAGCTCTTCATCTCAAAAGTAGCAAAGATTTAGCCTCTCTCAACAAGGTAACTCAATAACCCGGTCTGGCAACTCTTTCCTCGAGGAGCGGGGATATTCCCTTCTAAGTTCAAGTACAACCAGCTCAAGAAGAGGGGATGGAGAAGAGAATGGACGGTAACCAGTGTAGTTACCTATCCTTGGATGCATGACCAGTGTAGCCATGTCACCCGCTGCAAGCTCATAAATATATGACTTTGAAGCTCTTATTCCCCCCTTTTTTTACAGGCATTTTATTTTTCTTTCAGGCCTGTTCACTTTTGGAGATTTTGCTTTTTTTTTCTTTTTTTTTTTGAAATATGTACAAGGTGCAGCATGTACATAAGGAGTTTTTCCTCTTGATCCAGTAGACTATCCCTCTTTTGAAGCATTATTGCAACCCCACAGCTCCTGTCTTTAGACCTCAACATCACCAAACTAGGTTGAGACGTACTTCCCTCCCTAGAGGAGGACGAGAGGTTCCGCCTAGATGTACTACCCTCGTATGCTACCCCAAGCCAAAAGATTCTGCCCCCTCACTCCCTCATCCATGAAGAGCTACGTGTAAAGTGCAGTGTCCAAGGTAAGCCACGGTCTGAAAGAATCATGTGTGTGTTGTTAAATGTTCTACTTAGACTCATCAAGATGACATGTGAACATAGTCTTATGGACTCAAAGAATTAAATCACTAGGACCTGAAAAGTCTTAACTCCAAATCTTATAAGGTTCCTCTGAAATTAAGTGGATTAAGGTCCAACTAAGCTCCATTCTTCAAATTTATTCCAGACTTAGTTTAATAGTCAAAATCATCCTGAAAAATGCTCATGCAAATGCAAGAAAATATGTACATGCAAGGAAAAGAAAACAAAATCTTTTTGTGAAACAATTTTCAAAATTTTGAAATTTTTATGGATTTTTGAAAAATGATGCACATGCAAAAGTTTTTTTTTGCAAATAGTTAGTAATATATACAAATATATACAAGATTCTTTTTCTTTTTAAAGTTTTTTTTAAGTTTTTTTTTTGTTTTTAATAAGGGTTAGAGAAGATACATATTTGCACAAAAGTGAGTTGATTATTTTACAAGAATCATGATGCAAGAATTTACAAATTGAGTAATTTATACAAGTATATACAGAGTTGATTTTTTTTAATTCATTTTTTTACAAGTTTTTTTTATTATTTTTTTGTTTTTTTTTGAGTATTTACACAGTGTTTTAGCCATAAAAAAATAATATGAAAGTACGAGTAATGGCTAAAGTATATATACCATATATACGACACCCCCTATACTTAGCTCGAACTATGTTCTCATAGTGATCAAAGAGCTGGAAAGAAAGACATAACTCGTGCCGCGTATAGAAAAGTGAAAAGAATAGTATACTACAAAGACGAATGAAAGAATAAAATCAATAGAAGTCGGTGATCCCCCTATACTTAGGATCAAGTAATCCTAAGTATAGCAGACTGTACACAAAGGGAAAACCGAAGAGATGAATATACAGAGTCTACCTCCCCTATACTTAGGGTAAAATATCCCTAAGTATAGGCAGCAAAACAGAGGTAAAAAGAATCAAAAGAATAATCAAACGTCTGACACCCCCCTATACTTAGGGTAAAGTACACCCTAAGTATAGCATAATCATAAGATGGAAATGGGGTGTTTAGACAAAAGAGTGTGTGATATGGACATCTGGATCTATACAATTGCAAGAGAAAGTGAAAATCAGGCATGAGATGCAAATGATGTGAGTCAAAGACTACATCTCATGCAAAATGAATTAGGGCAACATCGACGATCAGCGGTTCATGATCTAGATATGGCTTCATGCGCTGACCGTTAACTCGGAAGGTGGATTCAGATGGCATCTCAGATATATCAATGCTGCCATTGTCGTGCACCTTCCGGACCAAGTATGGTCCCTTCCATTTTCTCTGCAACTTCCCTGGAAATAGCTTTAGCCTTGCATCGAATAACCATACTTTCTGATTCGGTTCAAACTACTTATGGCTGATGTGAGAATCATGCCATATCTTTACTCATTCCTTATACTGTAGGCTACTCGAGAATGCTGTATCTCTAAGTTCCTCTAGGGCGGCCAATTCTGCCTTTCTCTGATCTCCTACACACTCTGGATCCAAAAATATCTCAGTAACAGCCCATAATGACTTATGCTTCAGCTCAACTGGTAAGTGGCATGGCTTGCCATAAACGAGTCGGAATGGAGATGTACCCAATGGAGTCTTGAAGGATGTCCTATATGCCCACAAAACCGAATCCAAAAGCTGTGACCAATCCTTTCGGTCTGGGCGGACTACCTTCTGCAATATAGTCTTAATCTCCCTGTTAGAAACCTCAGCAAGACCATTCGTCTGTGGATGATAATGAGTGGCAACTCTATGATCTATGATGAACTCGTTAGCAAGGGCCCTTACCTTGTCATTGATAAAATGAGTCCCCCCGTCTGATACCAACACTCTAGGTACCCCGAACCGTGAAATGATATTTTTCCTCAAGAATTTGCAAACGGTATTAGCATCTGTGGTTCGGGCGGAGATGGCCTCAACCCAACGACTCACATAATCTACAGCAAGCAAGATATACTCAAATCCCTGACTCTTAGGAAATGGACCCATGAAATCGATGCCCCATGCGTCAAAAACCTCACAGAAATGAATGGGCTGCATCGGCATCATATCTCTCTGTCCACAAGTGCCCATTTTCTGACAGTCAGTACACCTCTTCACGAATTCATCTTAATCCTTGAAGAGGGTAGGCCACCAAAGGCCGGACTGAAGCACCTTCTGTGCTGTCCATCTCCCAGAATGATGTTCTCCTGCCTCAAGCTTGTGGCAATAGGTGAGGACACTATGTTGCTCTTCTTGAGGAATACACCGTCTCCAGATGCTATCCCCTCCTTCATGATAAAGAGTGGAATTCTCCCAATGGTACGACTTGGCTTTTGCAAGAAAGGTCTCAAGTCGCTGTCTGGGCCAATCTTGTGGGACCTTCTTCGTGACAAGGTAATTCACAATATCAGCGTACCATGGAAGTGATGTGATTGCAAGGATCGCCTCATCTGGAAAAGTCTCTGTAATAGGTGTAATCTGATCCGAATCCTCAAGGTTCTCTAAACGGGAGAGGTGATCCGCCACAACATTTTTAACTCCAGGTTTATCCTTAATCTCTATATCAAACTCCTGGAGTAGAAGGATCCATCTGGTCAATCTGGCTTTGGCATCCTTCTTTGCCATTAAGTATCGGATGGCGGTGTGGTCAATATAGATAGTCACTTTAGATCCAAGAATGTAAGATCGAAACTTATCCAAGGAAAAGACTACAGCTAGCATCTCTTTCTCTGTGACTGTGTAATTCCGTTGAGCGGCATCCATTGTTCGGCTAGCGTAGTGAATGGCAAAAGGCGCTCCATCTCTCCTCTGTCCTAGCACAGCCCCTATGGTAAAATCAGAAGCATCCGTCATGATCTCGAATGGGAGAGACCAATCAGGCGGCTGAAGGACAGGAGCCTTGACAACTAGATTCTTGAGAGTCTCAAATGATGCAAGACACTTATCATCTACAAGGAACTCAGTGTCTTTTGTCAACAAATCTGTGAGCGGTCGGGCAATTTTGCTGAAGTCCTGTATGAACCGTCGGTAAAAACCGACATGCCCCAGAAAAGACCGCAACTGTCGTATATTGGACGGTGGATTGAGCTTCTTGATGATATCCACCTTGGTCGGGTCGACCTCCATGCCCCTGTTGGAGATGATGTGGCCAAGGACCGTCCCCTGAGTCACCATGAAGTGACTCTTCTCCCAAGACAAGACTAAGTTGACCTCAATGCAGCGCTGAAGTACTCGGTCTAGGTAATCAAGACATGCATCAAAACTGTCACCATAAACCGAGAAATCGTCCATGAAGACTTCTAAAAAATCACCATGTCCGAGAAAATAGAGAGCATGCACCTATGGAATGTAGCCGGGGCATTACATAATCCAAAGGGCATCCGTCGAAAAGCATACGTCCCAAACGGACAAGTGAACGTTGTTTTCTCTTGGTCTTCAGGCGCTATGGCCACTTGATTGTATCCCGAATACCCATCCAGAAAGCAGTAGTAACTCTTCCCAGCTAATCTCTCAATGATCTGATCTATGAATGGTAGCGGGAAGTGGTCCTTCTTGGTGGCCTGATTCAATCGTCTGTAGTCCACACAGACCCTCCAAGAAGTGGGTACTTGGGTGGCTATCTCCTCTCCAGACTCATTCACAACTGTGGTGATACCTGTCTTCTTGGGTACCACATGCAATGGACTAACCCACTTAGAGTCAGAGATGGGGTAGATAAAATCGGCGCTCCACCACTTAGATATTTCCTTCATAACCACTTCTCGAAGATTCGGGTTCAGCCTTCGTTGGAACTCACACGAGGGCTTGGCATCTTCTTCGAGATAAATGTGGTGGGAGCACAGGGCCGGACTTATCCCCTGGAGATCAGCCACACTCCATCCAATTGCCTTGCGATTTCTTTCAAGAACCTCCATCAGACGAGATTCTTGGTCTTCAGTCAAATCTGCTGAGATAATGACTGGGAACATATCTGGCTCTCCTGCAAGGAATCTATACTTCATGCTCTGCGGTAAGGTCTTCAATTCTGGACAAGTGGGAGCTGGTAAATCTGGTTTCTGAAATGTCTGAGTGAATGCTACCAGATCTGTGTGTGAGAACTCTCGTAATGGTAAATCCGACAAAGATGGCTCTGCTGGTATATCTGTCAGCTGTCCTGGCTCACTCTCTGTCCTAGCTGTCGGCTCTGCAGGCACCAGACACGGTAAATATTCATCGAACTCCTGCCAATCAAAGTTGGTGTCTGTGTCTGAGGAATCTGAATCTGAAGCGCATGAGATAAAATCTTCTTCGTTATCCTGATCATGGTAATCAGCCTCTACTGTATCCTGTGCCATGAGTGTGCTCTCTGAACTCTCATCTGCCACAATATGTGAATCTTCACTATCTGAGGATGTGGAAAGAGCTTGTGATGCGGGATCTGCCCAAACTGCTTCGTCGTCTGTAATCACAAAGTCACACTCATGGTGGATGTCTAGCTCTGCATCTGTCATTCGCTCTGAGTCGGTCATCTGATCTGAGCACTCTGAATCTTTAGATCGTGTCTCCTCGATCGTCTCTATTTGTACACTTTCGCCCTCGATGCGAAAGTATACCTTCCCACTATCATGGTCGGTTACCGCCTTGGCTGTGGCCAAGAATGGTCTTCCTAAAATGATGGGGGCATCGATCACACGTTCAGGGATCTCCGTGTCCAATAAAACAAAGTCCACGGGGAATTTCAGGCCCTGAATTGTGACGACAACGTCCTTAAGTAACCCCTTTGGCCTCTTTACAGATCTATCAGCAAACTGAAGGATCGTCTGCTCTGTCTAAGAGGGCCAAACTCGAATCGATCGAGTAAGGTAGCCGGAAGGAGGTTAATCGAAGAACCGCTGTCCAAAAGAGTACGATCAAATTGCTGCTCATGAATGTGGCATCTGACATATGGAGCTCCTGCATCAGGTTTCTTGGATGGCAATTTATTTTGTATAGCGAAGCAAGTGTCACGTGTCAGCACATGGATTTCTGCATTCCTCTTCTTCCTACGTACAGTGGTCTTCTCTCTCAAGTGCTTCTGGAAGAGAGGGATGTGCTCTAATGCCTTCTGTAGAGTCAGCTGGATATGGAATCTGTCAATCATCTGTTGGTTGAACTCTAACTGTTGTGAATTTTTTGGATTTTTCATTTTCTTCCCTTGCCCTAAGCGGAGTGCCTGAGGGAAAGGGATAGCTGGACCCTCCTCAGATAGAGGGTCAGGAAGAGGTTCCTGTTGCTGGGAAGGACTGGAATCCATACAAGAGTGATCATGCAACACATATGGACTCTGAGTAGATAAAGAAACCTTTCCTTTATTCATTTTTTTTGTTATTTTTGATAATGTCCTGAGAGACATAGGTATGAGGCAACACAACAGGACTAGAAATGGTGGCATCAGCACCACCCACGGCATATGTCTTTGCGGCATCAGCACCGCGCTCTAGCTCAGCATCACATCTAATAGTGGCATCAGTACCACTAACTGCATCTGGAGAAATGACGGCATCAGTACTGTCGACTGGATCATCATCCTTGGTGGCGTCAGCACCACCGTCATCAACATCATCAACGGCATCAGCACCGCTATCCTCCTCGTCTAACGCCCTCGAATCATCAATGGGTTGTCGTTCAGACGAGGCGCCGTCGGCTGGCCTTCTACCGCTCCTAAGTTTTATAAAATCAGCATCAAATATGGGGGAAGAAATATCATTCAAAATATCACTAGGAGTGGCGGCCTCTGTAAACTGTACCTGCTCAGACTTCCTCTTTAGATTGTTCGGGTTAGGTTCAATCTGAGCGGGTATGGCGGCTTTTCCCTTGATTATCTCCCTCATTTCCTGCCGGAACTCATCCATCTCTCGCCGGAAGGACGCCTGCTGGTCAGTGAGTAAGCGGGCGAGGTCATCAAGGGCCGGGTTCTCATAGACAGGTGCATGAGAACCAGATGGGTTCCCTCGCTGGAATTGAGGGGGAGGCTGAGAGTACTGTTGAGGCTGTTGCTGCTGCCTCCACTGCTGTCCTTGATGGTAAGGACAAGGACCCTGCTGGAAGTGCTGTTGTGGTTGGGAGTAATGGGGCTGCTGCTATTGGCTGCTCTATCCACCCTGAGCTGGAGGCTGCTGCTGGGACGAGGTACCTCCATTGGACCACCTGAATCCAGGATGATCCCGGCGTATCCCGGGCTGCTGCCGGTCATACCAAATCCCGTTGACTTCCATCAACGGCTCCATGCTCGTATGTAAAATGGGGAAGAACTGCCAGTGGCTGATCCGGCTGATACATCACCATCTGAGTGTCCTCAGATGGTGGCGGCTGAGAGTAATGCTGCTGCAACTGCTGAACTGGCTCTGCCTGAACGTGGTGAACCTGGTGGTATTGGGTAGAGTGCTGGGAAGAGCAGTTGCTGGTGGGATCAGCTCGTGACCTGGAACGAGGCTGAGAAGCCTCTTGTGCCTCCTGGAGACACAAGATGTGGGTCTTCAGGTCACTAAGAGTCTGTGCCAATTGATCTATCTATGTCATGCCTTGGCACTACTTCTTTTCTATTATCTCAATACGGTCCAACTTCTCACTGATAATACCCATGTCAGCAGCTGAAGATTCTGCCTGGGCTGCTGCTGCTGACGAAGAAATGGGTGGACCCGCATCAACCCGTGATATCCTATGATAGGACACGGCATGGGGTTGGGGTTTCCCTTGAGCATAGAGCCTAGTCTGGGACATCACTGAGTAGTTTTCAGCCATCTCCTCATAGATAGCCCAAACTTGGTCTTCGTCCTTGGCGAAGTAGGAACCCCTACAAGAAGCGTTGACAAGCCCCTGCAGCTCCGGTGTCAGCCCACAAAAGAAGCTCTAGACGAGATTGGGCTTGGATATGTCATGGTGTGGACACCAGTCAATGAGCTCACGGAATCGATCCCACACTTCATTAAACTGTTCATTGGGGATCATGGAGAAGTTGTTGATCAGAGCTCGTACTGCGTTGGTCCGGTCGAGTGGATAGTACTTGTTTAAGTACTCGGTCCGGAGCTGCTCCCAAGTGGTAACAAATCTCCCCAAATGTTTCAGCCAATTAGCTGCTCTGTCGGCCAGGGAGAAAGGGAATGCTATCATTTTGATAGTGTCCTCGTCCACATATCTATCGTGGACAGTGCTGCAGATCATCTCAAACTCCTGCATGTGTAGATGCAGCTCTTCGGTGGCTAGCCCATGAAATTTGGGCAAAAGCTGAATGGTCTGGGGGGGAAGCTTGAAATCACCCAGGATCTCAGGGAGCTGAATCCATCGATGGGTGAAAGTTGCAGCCAGGTTGTGTAACTGCCTCATCGGTCGTGGCTGCCTAGCTTGCTCCGGCTGGTCCTCCGGGATTCCATCTGATCCTCCTCCAAACTCTGGAATCTCTCCACCACCTCCTCGGTTATTCTCTCCTCTGTCAGCTCGCATCTGTGCTAATTCCTGACGAACCTCTGCCATGAATGCTCCTTGATCTCGAATCTGTCGCTGCATCGTCTCTAAGGAGGCTAACAAGATGTTGTTGATGGCACCCTGATCTAGAACATAAGTGGTACTCTGGGGCTGTCCATCGGTTCTTCCATCACTGCTGGCCATGTTGTGGGTCTCTGCAAAGGCAAAAGACCCAGGCTTAGGTGCCGTCAAGTTAACAAATAACTGTGTCGTTCTCTGCACAGGTATCTCAGGACTGGTGGAAGAAGGGTGGTCGAGGGGGGACAGGGTGGTAGTGAACTCAGGTTCGGAGAGCGGGTCTTGGCTCTCCGAAACCGCCCTAGATGAATGGGGAGGAGTGCTTGATAGCGGTGCTGCAGAGGCAACCTAAGGGATCTCCTTCCCATAATCGTGATGTGGGGATGATCGTGGATGAGATCTGGTAAGCAAACAAGATGAGAAGTCAAACCCAAATTTCACCTACTCAACACGAGCTGGTGACCGTAAAGGATCGGTCGTTAATCTTGTCTATTTTAAGTTAGGTGATAAAACAATCTTGTAGAGCGATTAAGCGAGCTGTTAGGAACCCGATGCTCCCAAGAGACTGGCCCAATCCCAAAGCTAGATCTTTCCCAGCCAGTACAAGTTGCGGACCGTTTACCGGTTACCCGATCAACCCGCTCTGTTAAGGACGTCACGGTCCGCTTTACCGGTTACCGGAGAGATCCTCACTGGAGAACGACTAACTCTAAGACCAGTAGTCTAACGGAAGTTCAGGCGTGGCTCTATCCTAGTGTTCGGGTCACTCTCTCGCTCAAGCAAACCAAACAATGAGGGGGTGACTCTCCCCAAAACAAATATTTTTAAATGAAATGGGTTTTAGGGTCAAGTTTGCATTAGAAGTCCCAGATTTTATTGCTTTCACTTTTTTAGATTTTTTTAAGAAATAAACAACGCCTGATGAATTTTCCGATTTCCTCTTTGAATGATTAGAATCCAAGAAACAGGGGGAGGAAGTCGAAAATGCCAATGCACGGTCAAAAACTATGATGCGTGCAGAGATAGAAAATGCGTACCTTACTCCAGCACTCTACATGCAATATGATCCGCACAGAAATTTAAAGACAGGAAATAAACTACCTAAATGATGCAGCGGTGAAAACCGAGTCCTAGATGAGCAAGTTCTACTCGCAGAACCGTCTATTCGGTCACCGACCTCCAAGCCAAAGGGTCCGGTCTTGGCCCACCCCTCCTCTGCCCGACAAATCAGGGGTAGGAGAAAGCGCTTTACAGGGTGGACTGCGGCACGTAGGCTACGAAGGAGATGAGTCGATTATTTTTATTAATTGATTATTAGTAGGTCCAATTAAGAGCACTATAGGAACAGGCAGGTAATTAAGTGTGGGGACCCTACTAATTACGGCACAAGCAAGAGAAAATCCTAAGGCTAGGGGCTCGAAAATCACGTGAATCAAATAAAATAAAAGAAAAAAAATGCGAGAAAACAAAATTAGCGAAAAACAACGGTGAGGTCCCCCAAGTACACCAGCACTTGGCGAAACAGACCCCGAAAAATGTCCAAGTCCACAAGTCCAAAGTCTAAGTTATTACAAAAATATTGTTCTCTCTCTCTCTCAAAAATAAAAAATTCCTTCTCCTCTCTCTCTTCCTCCTGCGCAGGTCCTCTAAAAAGAAACTCCAAGTCGTCCAAGCAGTACCTCGCACAAAAATCCAAGAGAGAATGTCAGAAAACAATTATAATATAGAGAGACAAAAATAGAAAAATGAAAAATGACTACAAAGCCATGCTCCCCGGCAACGGCGCCATTCTGATGACACGCCTGACAATCAGGTTAAGTATGTAAATAAAAATGGTCGTTGTGACCCAAATCACCAAGCGCGGTCAATCGAGAAAAATGATAAAACCACTCGAAAATGATAGAAATCAATGAAGAAATGTAAGCAGTCTTTCGCTATTCTTTTTACCTGGTATAGCGACCAGGGTCGAACACAAGGAGCATGATTTAAAACTCTATAGTCAGATTTCAGAAAATGATTTTTTAGTGGTTTTTTATTTTTATTTTTTTATATTTTTAAAAGAAGCACAAACGAAGAAAAGTGATAAAACAAAACACACAATATTTTTGTATTTTTCAAAATAATTAAAAATGTACAGAAAACTCTAAAGAAAATATTTTTGTGTTTTATAAAAGAAAGATAAACAAAAAGTGGTCTGAAATTAAAAGACAACAAGACGCAACTACAATACTTTTTTTTGGAACTTTTTTAGACTAATTTTCGAATTTTTATGAATTTTTAAAGTTATGACAAGCAAAAAGATAATTTTTTTGATTTTTTAAATATACCAGATGCCAACAAAAACTGATGAAAAACTTATACAATGAACAACACTACTGCAGGAGCATACACAATTTTTTTAGAATTTTTTTTTGGAATATGAAAATATTTATTGCAATGAAAAGAAGCGTGCAAAGTTATAGTCTGAAATAAAGGGACTTGAATGTAAATACTTAAAGTTTTGCCTTCAATAAGTAACACAAAATACTGAGAAGGTAATTATGCAATTTACCCATTACTTCATTAGAAAATTCTAGGGTTCTCACCCTTCATTCAAGCAAAACGGGAAGCACAAGATGGGGCATCCGTCGCCGCCGCCAAGGAGGAGAGAGGGAGGCGCGGGCTGATCTGGAGCTCGCGACGGCACGGGAGGAGAGCGGGCGCCGGCGGTTAGAGCACGCGGCGCGCCACCGCAGGGGAACGGGGTACGGAGGGCACGGCGGCGCCAAGGGGAGCTGCTAGGGCGCCGCCGCCTGGGCGCACAGGTCGTGGAGAGAGGGGCCACCGATGGGAGGTCACAGGAGGCGGCGCCTCCCGCGCCTCGCGTTGGCGCGGCTAGAGGTCGCGGCAGCGGGGGAGCGCCGCGCGGGGCTTGGCTGGAGATGGCCGCGCGCACGCGGCGCGGGTGCTGGAGCGAGTCCGGCCTGGAGCGGCCTGCGCGGGGAAGCACAGTGTGCGTGCGGCTGCACGCATGTTGGAGGGAGGGCCCGCTGCTGGGCGCCTGTAGGCCGCAGCGACTACGGGGCTCAGCGTGAGGGTCCGCTGCTGGGGTGCCGCCGTGTGAAGGAGATGGAGAACGGCTTCCGACGGTCTGGGCTGGAGTAGCCCCCGCGCAGTGGTGGCAGGCGGACGCGGGGCTGGTTCTGGCGGCTGGGCCACACGCAGATGGAGGCTGGTGGCGTGCAGCGGTTGGGCCGCCTGGAGGGAGGTCGCCGACGGGCGGGGCTGGAAACGGCGACCGCACGGGGGCGCCGGTCACGCGTGCTTGAGGAGGGGGCGCGGGGCTGACGACCCACGCCTGTGCTGCAGCCTTCTCTTTTTTTTTGTTTTATTTATTTTTTTTTATTTTGTAACCGGCAACATATGTTAGTAAAAAAATATTTTTTTTTATTTATATATTTTTTTTATATTTTTTGATGCACAGTAACAGTAAAAAGAAGTTTTTTTATTTATTTTTTTTGTTTGAAATAAGAAATACAAATAGGAAAAGGGAATACAAGTTTTTTTTATTATTTTATTAAATGAACCTACAAAACAAAGATTAGAGATAAACAAAATTTATTATTATTATTTATTTATACACAAAATCGGAGGTGTGGATGGGGATGGATCTCGGCGATGCGAAAGAGAGATCCAAGACTCCGACCACTGTGCGTGATCGGAGGTGAGAGATTGTGCGAGATAGAACATGAAGATGAAAGGATCGAGATGTGAGATGAGAGATCGGTGCCGGGCGGAAAATATTGAGATTTTTTTTTATGATCTAAATTCTAAAAATTAACGATTTCTAAACTAAAATCTAAGCCTACGATTTAACTATGGGAAAAAGACGGGAATGAAAGTTGGATCTCACCTTGGAATGGGACACGACGTGATGGCCTCGACGACGACCGAACGCTGTCACCGAATGGGTCGGAGGCTGGGCACCCTTCTGCAACAAGAAAGTCTCGGAGATCGGGCTCCTCTCTCCAAAGATTGATCAAGTGTGAATGAGGGCGGAGGAGCCCATTAAAAAGAGAAGAAAATCAAAAAAGGAAATTATCTACAAAAGGAAGGTGATTATTGGGTGAATTAATAAAATAATCAATTAAATAAAATAAATAAATAAATAATTTCGAAATAAATAAATTAAATTAATTAATTAATTAATTGGAAATTAATTGGCCACCTTAATGGTGGCCATTAAAGGTATGCAATCAAATCTGATATATATGGCATGTTATAATATCAAATCAATCAAATAAAATCAAATAATTAAAAAAAATCGGAATTAATTTAAATTAATTAATTAATGTTAGGTAATTAAATTTTTTGGTGGTTTTTATTTAAGGAAATTAGTGGTATATATATTATATACATATAATATAATGTACATAGGTGCAAATAAGGAAATAATTTTTACACAAGAAATTTCTTTTTATTTTAATTTTTTTAATTTTTATTTTTATTGAAAACAATATTTATAATATATACATTATGAAAAATAAATATTAATAATTATATACACAAATATATGGGTAAACTGCACAATACACCCCAGAAAATCGACTTTTTAACCGTAACTCCAAAAAATACGAAACCACAGCCATTTGAAAGATAATTTAATTTATAGTATTATGGAAGTGAGTTTGGTTCGATTTGAGCTCATATGGAGCCGGAATTGATGTTTCAATTATCGCACTATGGCTTTTTCTGGGTGTAATTATTTACAATATATACAATATTTTATTTTATAAAAATTTTTATTATTTACAACACAGTTTTATTTACAACTTTTATTTACAAAAATAATTGATTTTAGGTCAAATTATATACAAATAAAATAATGTAAGTTTTATACAAATATACATGAAAAATATGTACAAGATATTTTTTTGGATTTTCTGACAGACAACCTTATCTCCCCCTACTTTATTCCTGGTCGATCAGGTCAAGTCTTGACCTTCTCTCGGGGTTTGGGTCAGTCTGTATTTATTGCATAAATACCTCCTTTTCTTTTTTCTTTTCTTCTTTATTCTTTTATTTATATACAAAAGGTGTTAAAAATGCATAATTAACAAATGCATGTGAAATGGTAAATTTATGGAATTAATGGGTATTTACAGGTATTTGACTAAGTAAACGATGCTAAAATAAAAGAATAAAGGCGATGAATCGTGGATTCATCAGACCCCTAGCAGTATAAAGCTCGTCCTCCGCCGCACCTTTTCATGCATCTTTGGCAACGCCCCTTCATCCCAGGACCCCCATCTTCTTCCCCAGAGTGACAGCTGCGCGAGGAGGGTGTCGAAGAGAGGAGGAGGAGCCTCCAGCCACTGATCCAGTGAAGCTTATCATCGTGCGCCGCCGTGAGGTGCGTTGAGCATCGGAACCCGACGCTTCCTTGAGGTGACAACCCCCGGAGCTCCGCCAGCTCCAGCCCAGTCGACCACCTTCATCAGGTACCCTCGATACCCTGTAGCTTAGGCTAATTTCGATTTTCGCCTAAATGACATCTCCACCATCGCTGATCGATTCCTCCCGCTCCGATCATCCATTCATTCGTCCGACCATCTCGTCACGACCACAAGACTTCTCTCCACCTTCTGCACCCACTCACTCGACCTGGTTCACCCCGGAACCAAGGTTCGACCTCCACCACCGTCGCTTCGCCAGAGTTCATTGCTCCGCCGCACCTGACCACCCATTCCACCCTCTGACGGGTCGAGGCAATTTGCCCTCGACCCAGGAGCTTGTCTGTGCCGTTTTGCAGGTCAATGCGGCCCATATGAGGGTCCGCTCGTTCCAGCACTGGAGCTTGGCTCCTCCGCCGTTGCTGGGCCACTCCGGTGGTCCCCGGCCTCATCGGAGGCGTCCACCAGCTGCGGAAGCATCCGAGCTCTCTTCTCCACATCCCAGCAGCCTAGGAGGAGGCCTCCACCGCGCGCACGGAGCTGGCGAACTTCGTCGGTGGCCTATTCTTGGAGAACCTCCAGTTGCCGTTCGATCGAGCCTCTGCTCCAGATCTGACCAGAGCCGTCCATTTACGAGGAGCATCCACTGTTCGATCCATCTGAGGATCGATCAGGACCGCCTATTCAGACGAAGAGGCTCCCTATATCCAGCACCGTCCGATCTACACGTGGCACCTTCATCACCATCGATCCAGCGAAGGGTTAGCCACATCCCCTCACCGTTACATCCTCCATGTGGCAACTCTTAGGCCGTCTGCTTTTAATAAGGGGTAAATTTCTTTTAGGCCCCTCTGTTTATCACATTTAATATTTAGTCATGTAAATATCTAGTCCAATTGTTTTTATTTTGGGTATTTTGCATAGTGGACCTCTATGTTTATTCTATTTGCATTATAGTCCCTGTGTGTGTAGCCCACGTGCATCGACACGTGAGGACTTGGAAATTTTGCACTTTTCATCCTATGTTCCTTGAGTGTTATGGAATGATCTTTTATAAATAGGATTTACATATATGCCCCTCTGTACCTGATTCACGTGCCTCCTGCATGATTTCTTGGACTTTTTGCACAAGGGCCCCTGAACATTATTTGCTTGTTATTGTTTGGTCCTTGAAATTACTTTTCCTTGCATTTAGGTCCCTGTGCACTGTGAGCCTTTAGGTTCAACAGGACTCCTATTCAGGTCACCTCAACAGTCAGGTCAGAACAAGTCTACATACACAAATTCTTGTGACTATGAATTTTTACTTGTATGCTGTAAGTGAGATATAGCTCCACATCTCAAAAGTAGCAAAGAAATAGCCTACCTCACCAAGGTAGCTCTACTTCCCCAGTCTTGCAACTCTTTCCTCGAGGAGCGGAGATATTCCCTTCTAAGTTCAAGTGCAACTAGCTCAAGAAGAGGCGGTGGAGAAAAGAATGGACGGTAACCAGTGTAGCTACCTATCCTTGGATGCATGACCAGTGTAGCCAAGTCATCCGCTGCAAGCTTACAAAAATTTGTCTTTGAAGCTCTTATTGTAATTTTTTTATCCTTGTATATACACTCTGGCAGACATTTTACTTTTCAATCAGGTCTGTCCACTTTTGGAGATTCTGCATTTTCCATACTTTTTTAAAGTATATACAAGGTGCAGCATGTACATAAGGAGTTTTTCCTCTTGAGCCAGTAGACTAACCCTCTTTTGAAGCATTATTGCAACCCCACAGCATCATGTCTAGACCTCAACATCGCTAGATGATTGACCGAAAAACTCAAGCAACTAAGGTAAGGAAATAGAACTAAGGTCGTTGCGACCTCAGTCGCTCAAGAATCGATAGGTCGATCAAGAAAATGAGGTTCAGACCACCAAAATCAGATCAAAATCAAATAAATACGATAGCGGTCCTGGCTATTGGATTAGCCTGGTATAGCGACCAGGGTCGGACTCAGGGAGCACGTGATGGCCTCGCGGCCTACGAAGTAGTCTAAAAAAGAAATAAAATAAAAGACAAATATTTTTGGTGGATTTTAAATGTTTTTAATTTTTTTTTGGATTTTTAATTAATAAAGAAAATAAAGAAACCAAGAAATCAAGCCAATACAACCAATTATTTAATCACTCAAAAATCACCCAAAATTAAAATAAAAATATTTTTTATGTTTTTTTATATTTTTTGCTATTTTTGTTTAATTTTTGGTAATTTTCTGATTTTTATTAAATTTTCTAAAAATCAAACAAGATAGAAATATGAAGGTGCTGTCCAATCAGACTTGGAGAGCCAATATAAAATAACTAGAGGTCCTATCAAGGTCTGAAGGTAATTTTCCTAAAATGTAGACAATATAAGGAAAATTCAGGCACTGGAATTATTATTTTTGGATTTTTCAATTAATTATTAGAATTTTTATAGGGTTTTTAGTGTTTTTCGATTTTTATAAGTTTTATATACCCCAAAATGACCAAAATTGGTCCGAAACTAAAACAAGGCAAAATGACTACTATCTAATTTTTTGTGAATTTTAGAGGTGTTTTTAATATTTTTTTGTGATTTTTCAAGTTAGACAGTAAAGAAAATACGTGTTTTTGAATTTTTAAAAATAGTAAAAGAAATAAAAAATGTCTCCAAAAATTATAGAAAATTTTAAACCATGGCAGGAGCCATGTGTCCAATTTTCATTAAATTTGGATTGAATTTGTTATTTTATTAAAAATAAAAAGAAGAGTACATTGCACAGGGACCTGTACGCAAATAATGAAAATGTCAGGGGGTCCGGTGCAATTTCTCCAAGGTTGCACGCGTGAAGCACGTGACCTGGGCACTCAGGGACCTAATTGCAAGGAAAATAAGGTTCCTGGACTAATTAGTAACAAGTACTAAAAGTCCAGGAGCCTTATTGTAAAATACCACTAAATCACGCACATGCACATTAAAACCATTCACAGGGGTATATCTGCAATTAATAAAAATTTTCATTCTATCATTAACACCCTGAAACCACGAGGTCATACATGCAATTATCCTAAACCAACACGTGTCGATGCACGTGATCCACTACACACAGGGGCATAAAAGAAAATAAACTAAGTACGAGGTCCTAAATGCAAATGTACCAAAATAAAAACAACTAACAGCTATATTTACAGGACTATCTACGAAATAAAACAAATAGGGGGGCCTAAGAGCAAATACCCCTTTATTAAATGTTGAGGGCCGGATATGCGCCACGTGTTGGATCTTACGGTCGAGAGGGCGTGACGCACAACGAAGGGGTCCTCGGTTGTGATCGAGCAGCTGGGGCCTCGCCACATGGACGATCGGTCGATTGGGAAGCAATGTGGGATGCCCTCGCTGATCGGACGGTCCCGATCAACCCCCCAAGGATCTGACGGTCACTGTTACTCCATGAACGAACGGCTCGATGAAGACCTGGAGCTGGGGCTGAATCAGACGGCTACGGAGGATGGAGAACGAACTGATCACTGACGAACTTCGTCAGGCGCGTGCTGGGACTGGAGTCCTCCTCGAAGGCCACAGATGATCGGAGAAGAAGCGTGGAGGCCTTCCGCATCCAATGGTATCCTCCGATGGCCCGGCGGAGTTCCTGGGAACTCAGGCGAGGTCGGCGGAGCTCAAGCTGCTGCACCAGATGGTCGCGAGCCTCTGATGGCTCGGATGTATCTGAAAAGCACGTCAGCAGACTCGTGGGTCGAGGGCAAAGTGCCTCGACCCTATGAGCGGGGGTGAAGGTGGTCGGTGCGGTGGTGCGAAGGGGCTCCGGCGAGGTAACGGCGGAGGAGCCCCAATCCTAGCTCCTGTGCGAGCTGGGTTGGATGAAGGGGCGGAGAAGATGCGCGGGGAGAAGGCGATCGTGATGGGGTGTTCCGATGATCGAGTAGGCGACTGGGGTGGACGGAATCGAAGGTCGTCGGCGACGACCGGATTTGGGCGAAAATCAGAATTAAAGACAAGGGAAGAAAACTACGGCTACATGGGCGGACGGGTCGACTGGGCTTGAGCTCAGGGAGCTCTGGGTTGTCGCCTCGCGGGTCGTCGAGGCCCAAGGCTCATGCTCTACCTTCAGGCGGAGCACGGCGGCGCGAAGATGCCGGATCTGAGGTCCGGGCACCCTCTCCTCTCTGCGACACGACCAACGGCGAGCTGTCACCTCGAAGATGGTAGTGGAGGTCCTGGGATTGAGTGCGAATGAGCCAAAGATCTTGGAAATGGAGGCGGAGCTCGAAATTTATACAGCCAGGGGTCCGGCTAAAATTGATCGGGTAGGGCAGCTCAGAGCGCGGACCCCGAGGCGGGCATCCCGGCGAGGGTGTCGGATCTGGCAAGAACGAATTGGACCCTGGGTTTGGGTGTGAGGTGATCGGGTCTGGAGGGGATAATTGGGAGAAGATGGGTCCGCGAAGAGGATCCGTGGGAAGTGGTCCACAGGGGGGAGTTGACCGGGGGGTCAACATCCCCCGTGGACCAATGAGAGTCAGCCACATCAAAATGATTTGGAAATTAGAAATAAAATAGGAAATGGCCGAATTATTAAAAACTCAAAATACAAAAAATGTTTCTTTTATTTTTTTTCTATTTTTTCGTGATTTTCAATTAATTTTTCGAAATAAAAATAGGGTATGTACACTATAGAGCTATATATAGGTATTTACACAATATAGCTTTTTAATTTTTGATTTTTAATTAGTTATTTTTGTACATTTTTATCCGCATTTTCTATTTTATTTATTTATAGTATAAAATTAGGAATAAAAAGATATTTTTATTTTATTTTTATTATTTATATACAAAGGTGAAATAAATAGATATAAACATGTATATACATGGTATATATACAATGTTATTTTTGGTTTTTATTTTTGTGGTTTTTATTATTTATTTACAACATAAAAGATAAAATATATACAAATATGTACAAGCCACTTTTATTCTATTTTTAGAGGAAAATATATTTATTGTATTTATAGGGATATTTACACACATGAGCCCCAATCTCTCTCTACTTTGGCTTTTATGCGGTCAGGCCCATGCTGAGCCCTCCCTTGGGATTAGGTTGCTCAATATTTATTCCAAATATTTCCCTCTTTTTCTTTTTAATCTTTATTCTTTTATTTTTGCACAAAAACATGCTAATTATCACTTTTTACACCATGCATGCTTTTGGTAATTATTTGTATTTACAAACATATACATGCATTTGCAAAGGTTTTTGTAGCTAAAATATAAGAATAAAGAGTGGTGAATGAGTCTTCATCACCCCCCTATACTTAACTTTGCTAGTCCCTTAACAAACACTTATTTGAAAAAGAAGTGAAAAAGAGAAAGAAAAAGAAAAAGAGGAGAATGTACATGGATCAAGGTTGATTATTAAACTTGCCTTTATTAAATTGGGGTATGGAGCTCGATCAGATCTTTGGATTATTAATGTGTCGAAATCTTATTTGGACTTAAATTTAAAACTCAACAGCCTCTAAGTTCCACTAATCTATATTCAAGACTCCTCAACAATCCAGATCAGAACAAGTCACCAAACACAAACCCTGAAGACCATGAATCTTTCCTTGTACTGTGAATGTGAGGTATAACTTCTCCACCTCAGAAATGGCAACTTGACAACCCTCCCCAACAAGGTAACTCTATGACCTCAATCTGGCCACTCTTTCCTCGAGGAGCGGGGTATTCCCTTCTAAGTTCAAGTTCAACTGGCTCAAGAAGAGGGGGAAGAAGAAAATGGACCATGGCCAGTGTAGCCATGTATCCTTGGGAGCTCAACCAGTGTAGCCAAGTCTCCCTGCTGCAAGCTACATAAGGTGGGACATGGATCTCAAGCTTTGCTTATTTGCACTCTATATACATACTCCGGTGGGATTATCATTTTCTATTAGACCCACCACTTTTTTGGAGTTATTTTCTTTTTGCATTTTTTCTTTTCTTTTTTTTCAAGTGCATCTATACAACATATACATGTGCAGCATATATACAAGGAGTTTTTCCTCTTGAGCCAGTAGATTGTCCCTCTTTTGAAGCATTATTGCAACCCACAACTCCCGTCGTTAGACCTCATGGCAACCAGACCAAGTTGAGATGCACTTCCTTCACTAAAAGAAGAAGAGAGGTTCCGCCTAGAAGTACTACCCTCATATGCTACCCCTAGTCAAGGAAGACTGCCTCCTCACCACCTCATCCGTAGAGAGCTCGATGCAAAGTGCGGTGTCCAAGTAAGGTCATTGTCCATATGAGTCATGTGTGTGTTGTTAAGTGCTCTATTTAGGCTCATTGAGATGACATGTGATCATAGCCTAGTGGACTCAAAGAATTAAGTCACCATGGATCTGAAAAGCCTTAAACCTAAGCCCTATAAGGTTCCTCTTAGAAATTAGGTGGATTAAGATCTTAATCAAGCTCCATTTCTCAATTTGATTCCAGACTAGTTTAAATGTCAACTATAATCCAGAAAAACTATATACATCTATACAAAGATGCTATTTACACAATTTTTACAAACATGCAAAATTTTGAAAAATGTTTTGAAATCATGAATGAATGAATGAATGGATGCAAGTTTTGCAAAAGTATTTACACACATTTACACAAGATTTTTGCAAACTTTTGGTTTTCAAAACATTTTGGAAAAATTTTGTACTATATACATAATTTTGATAAGAAAATATTTACACAAACTTTACACAAAAGGTTTTTGAAAACATTTTTACAAAAATAATTTGTACAATAGCTATTTATGTGCAAATAAAAGAATGTTTATGTACATGAAAAAATTTTAATTTTTGTGGTTTTTAGGGTTTTTAGCCATTTTATTTATTAACACACTCACACAAAGTACGAGTTATGGCTAAAGTATATATGAAATATATACACACACCCCCCCTATACTTAGCTCGAACGATGTCCTCGGAGTCAAGAGCGATGAAGAAGACATAACTCGTGCTATGTATAGGGAAGTGAAAAGGAAGGCTATATACAACGACGAATGAATGAATAGACAATCAAGAAGATCTCGGCTTTTCCTCCTATACTTAGGATCAAGTCATCCTAAGTATAGCAGGCTATACACAAAGGGAAAACCGAGTGGAGAATGTACAGGGTCTACCCCCCTATACTTAGGGTAAAATATCCCTAAGTATAGGCAGCAAAAACAGGGGTAGAAAGAAACAAAAGAAATACTCAAAGGTCCCACATCCCCCCTATACTTAGGGTCAAGTACACCCTAAATATAGCATAATCAAATATGACAAACGGGATGTGGAACTAAAGAATGTAGTGATATGAACATCTGGATCTATACAGGTCAGAAGAACAGTGAAAATTAGGCATGAGATGCAATAGATGTGAGTCAAAAGACCACATCTCACGCAATGTGAATAGGGGCAACATCAACGACCCGCGGCTCATGATCTAGAAATGGCTTGAGCCGCTGGCCGTTCACTCGAAAGGTACTCTCAGAAGACAACTCGGATATGTCAATGCTACCGTTGTCGTGTACCTTTCTCACCAGATAAGCTCCCTTCCATTTGCTCTGTAGCTTTCCTGGAAATAAACGAAGCCTCGCATCAAACAGCCATACTCTCTGTCCAGGCTCAAAATGCTTGTGGCTGATGTGAGAATCATGCCACTCCTTCACTCTGTCCTTGTAATGTAGGCTTTTTGAGAAGGCGGTATCTCTAAGCTCCTCCAAGGATGCTAACTCTACCCTCCTCTGGTCTCCTACACTATCTTGATCCATAAGTATCTCAGTGACTACCCAAAGTGACCTGTGTCTCAGCTCAACAGGCAAATGGCACGGCTTGCCATATACGAGGCGAAAGGGATAAGTGCCCAATGGTGTCTTGAAAGACGTCCTATATGCCCACAAGACCGAGTCCAAAAGCTGTGACCAATCCTTTCGGTCAGGGCGGACGACTTTCTGCAATATAGTCTTGATCTCCCTATTCGACACCTCGGCTAGATTATTCGTCTGTGTATGGTAAGGAGTGGCAACTCAATGGTCTATACCGAACTCGCTAGCAAGGGCCCTTACCTGGTCGTTGATGAAATGAGACCCCCCATCTGAAATCAATACTCGAGGTACCCCGAACCGCGTGATGATGTGCTTCCTCAAAAATCTGCAAACTGTCCTGGCATCAGCAGCTCGGGCGGGGATAGCCTCAACCCAATGACTAACATAATTAACGGCTAACAGAATGTACTCAAATCCATGTCTCTTAGGGAATGTACCCATGAAATCGATGCCCCATGCGTCAAAAACCTCACAGAAGTGAATGGGCTGCATCGGCATCATATCACGATGTCCACAAGTGCCCATCGTCTGACAGTCAGTACACCTCTTCACGAACTCATCAGAGTCCTTGAAGAGGGTAGGCCACCACAAGCCGGATTGGAGCACTTTCTGTGCCGTTCTCCTCCCAGAATGATGTCCTCCTGCCTCAAGCTTGTGGCAGTAAGTGAGGACGCTATGGTGCTCCTCCTGAGGAATGCACCTACGCCAGACGCTATCCCCTCATTCGTGGTAAAGGATGGGATCCTCCCAGTGGTAGGACTTGGCCTTCGCAAGGAAGGTCTCAGGCCTCTGCCTGGGCCAATCTTGTGGGACTTTATTAGCAACGAGAAAGTTCACAATATCGGCATACCTCGGGAGTGAGGCGATAGCAAGGATCGCCTCATCTGGGAATGTCTCACAAATAGGGTCGGTATGCTCTGCATCCTCAAGGTGCTCTAGTCGGGAAAGATGATCCGCCACCACATTCTTGACTCCAGGCTTATCCTTGATCTCAATGTCGAACTCCTGGAGTAGAAGGATCCATCTAGTCAGTATGGCCTTGGCATCCTTCTTTGCCATGAGGTACCTGATGGCGGTATGATCAGTAAACAAGGTTACTCTAGATCCAATAATGCACGATCTGAACTTATCTAGGGTGAATACTACGGCTAGCATCTCCTTCTCTGTGACGGTATAATTCCTCTGCACGGAATCCAATGTGCGGCTAGCGTAGTGGGTAGCAAGCAGGACTCCATCCCTCCTCTATCCCAGCACGGCCCCCACAGCAAGATTGGAGGCATCTGTCATGATCTCGAATGGGAGAGACCAATCAGGCGGCTGGAGTACAGGAGCCTCAACAACACTCTGCTTGAGAGTCTCAAACGACGAAAGACACTTGTCATCGATAAGGAACTCGGTGTCTTTCGTCAGTAGGTCAGTCAACGACCGGAATCCTGCTGAAATCATGAATGAATCGTTGGTAGAAACCGATGTGCCCCAAGAATGACCGTAACTGCCTCAGATTGGACGGTGGTGCGAGTTTTCTAATGACATCAACCTTAGCCGGATCAACCTCCATGCCCCTGTTGGAGATGATATGGCCAAGCACCGTCCCTTGAGTCACCATGAAGTGACTCTTCTCCCAAGATAGCACAAGGTGGACCTTTATACATCGCTGAAGTACTCGGTCTATGCAGTCAAGACAGGAGTCGAATCCGTCGCCGTAAACCGAGAAATCATCCATGAAGACCTCCAAGCACTCCCCTACCATGTCCGAAAATATCGACAGCATGCATCTCTGAAAGGTCGCAGGGGCATTGCATAGCCAAATGCCATGCGTCGGAAGGCGTATGTGCCGAAGGGACAGGTAAAGGTGGTCTTGTCCTGGTCCTCGGGAGCGATGGCCACCTGGTTGTAGCCTAAGTACCCATCCAGAAAACAGTAATGGCTCTTCCCTGCCAGTCTCTCAATGATCTGATCTATAAAGGGCAGGGGGAAATGATCCTTCTTGGTGGCCTGGTTGAGTCTCTTGTAGTCAACGCAGACCCGCCAAAAAGTGGGTACTCGTGTAGCAATCTCCTCTCCAGACTCGCTAATAACTGTAGTGATGCCCGTCTTCTTGGGCACCACATGCAAAGTGCTGACCCACTTGGAGTCGGAGATGGGATAGATAAAATCGGCGCTCCACCATTTCGAAATTTCCTTCATGACAACCTCTCTCAGATTTTGGTTCAGCCGCCGCTGGAACTCACGCGACGGCTTCGCCCCATCCTCGAGATAGATATGGTGGAAGCACAAGGCCGGACTAATCCCCTGGAGATATGCTATGCTCCACCGATTGCCTTGCAGTTCTTTTCAAGAACCCCCATCAGACGGGATTCCTGCTCTCCAGTCAGATCAGCGGAGATAATGATTGGGTACATCTCAGGCTCACCCGCAAGGAATCGATACTTCAGCGAAGTAGGGAGCGGCTTCAGCTCTGGACAACTAGGTGCTGGTGGATCTGGCCTCTGAAATGTCTCTGTGAACGCTGCCAAATCTGCATGGGAGAACTGAAACTCTCTGCTACTCTCAGAAACTGGAGAAGGCTGCCCTGAAGGACTGTCTCTGCTCTGCTCGGCATCTACCTCCTCCTCAGCTGCAGGCTCAGTGGGAATCAGGTCTGGCATGTAATCCTCACAATATGCCCAATCAGACTCTGACTTCGAGGGATCTGCATCACACAAGGTGGCATCAGTACCACCATCATCACACAAATCAGTGTCGCGGTCAAGAACCTGCTCTACTGCCTCTAAGGTATCCTGAACCAGGAATGTGCTCTCCAAGCTCTCCTCTGCTGTTGTCTCTGCATCAGCAGGGTCTGAAAGTGAGAGGGTGGCCTATGCTGCGGGGTCTGCTCAAACTACCTCATCATCTGTGATAACAAAGTCACAGTCCTGGTGGATGTCTAGCCCAGCATCTGTCAGCTGCTCTGTGTCTGAAGTGGTCTCTGAGCATGATCTTTCTCTGGCTCTACTGTCCTCGGCCGTCTCTATTTGTACACTCTCGCCCTCGACGCGAAAGTATACCTTCCCGCTATCATGGTCAGTCACCGCCTTGGCTGTGGCCAAGAACGGACGATCGAGAATGATGGGGGTATCGCTCACTAAATCAGGGATCTTCATGTCCAACACTACGAAGTCCACGGGAAATTGCAGGCCCTGAATAGTGATGACAACATCTCGTAACAACCCCTTTGGCCTCTTGACAGATCGATCAGCAAACTGAAGGGCGGTCCTGCTCTGTCTAAGAAGGCCCAACTCGAAGCGGTCGAGAAGGGCTATCGGAAGGAGGTTGATAGACGATCCACTATCTAATAGAGTCCGGTCAAACCTTTGCTCTCTAATGTGACATCTGACATACGGGGCTCCTGAATCTGGCCTCTTGGCCGGCAGACGGTTCTGGATCGCGAAATATGTGGCTTTCGTCAGCACATGGATCTCTGAGTGGTGGTTCCTCCTCTTCCTCCTGACTGTGGTCCTGTCTCTCAGTGAACGCTGAAGAAGGGGGATGTGCTGCAAAGCCTCCTGAAGAGTCAGCTGTATGTGAAATCGATCTATCATTTGCTGGCTGAACTCTTCCTGCTCTCTCTCTTCGGGATTTTCTTTTTTCTTCCCCTTCCCCATCTGAAGGGCTCTAGGGAAGGGGATCACTGGGTCCTTCTCAGATGAAGGACTAGGAAAAGGTCTAGACGGCTCGATGGCCGGATCCGCACATACATGACGCACCATAGTGGGACCAGAAAAAACCAAACCTTTTCCTTTATTCACAATAGGGTTCCGAGATACATCAGAAGTAGGAAAAACAACAGATCTCTCAATATGAACACGGGTGGTCTCAGCACCACCATCGGCTGGATCAACTGGAAGACTCGCAGCCTCAGTACCGTGCTCTGGCTCGGCATCGTGGGTGGCCTCAGTATCACGTCCTCGATATGGTGAAATGGCGGCCTCAGCACCGCCTGTAGAATCAGCATCCTTGGTGGCATTAGTACCACCGTCATCATCTCGAGCGGCCTCAGTACCGCTCTCCTCCTCATCATCTGGCGCCGTAGGTGTGTCCTCGTGGTGTCGCTCAGACGAGGCGCCATCTGCTGGCATCCTACCACTCCTAAGTGTGACAAAATCAGCATCAAAAAGGTCTGCAGACATATCATCAAATGTAGCACTAGGAGTGGCATACTCAGTGTAAGCTACCTGCTCAGATTTCCGCTTCAGGCTGTTGGGGTTCGGCTCGATCTGGGCAGGGATGGCGGCCTTCCCTCTCACAATGTCCCGCATCTCCTGGCGGAACTCGTCCATCTCCCGTCGAAAGGTAGCCTGTTGATCTGTGAGGAGGCAGGCTATGTCATCTAAGGCAGGGCTCTCGTAAGGAGGACCATGAGAGCCCGACGAGTAGCCTCTCTAGTAACGAGGCTGCTGGAACTGGTGCTGCTGCTGCTGAGAGGGGCATGGGTGATGCTGCTGCTGCTGGTGAGGCTGCTCACACCTCCAAGACTGTCCCTGCTGATAGGGACGAGGACCATAGGACGACTGCTGCTGCTGCTGTGGTGGGTACACTGGGGGCTGCTGCTGGGGCTGGTGCTCTCTTTGATGGTTGTACTGGCCACCCTGACCTGATGGCTGTTGCTGGGGCTGGGCACCTCTGGTCCCCCACCAGAATCCGGGATGGTCTCGTCAGATACCGAGCTGAGGGCGGTCACACCAATTCCCGTTGACATCCATCAACGGCTCTGTGTCGTACTGGGGTGGCGGGAGCACTGCTAGAGGCTGAACCGGCTGGTATACCACCATCTGCAAGTCTGGAGATGGTGGTGACTGGTAGGTGGGCTACGACTGCTGGTACGGCTCCGCCTATACAAGGTGAACTTGTCTAGGCTGCTGGTGTGAGCTGGAGCATTGGAACGAGCTGCTGCTGCTGCTTGGATCGCCTCGCGACTGAAGACGGGACTGGGAAGCCGTCTGTGCCTCCTGGAGACACATGAGCCGGGTCTTCATGTCGCTCAGAGTCTGTGCCATCTGCTCCATCTGAGTGATGCCCTGGCACTGCTTCTTCTCAATCAACTCCATCCGGTCCAACTTCTCGCTAATGATGCCCATGTCCGCAGCTGGTGACTCGGCCTGTGCTGCTGCTACTGCGGACGAACTGGAAAGACCGGCGTCGACCCGTGCGATCCTCTGGTACTGCACGGGTTGTGGCTGCTGGGGTCTGCCCTGAGTGTACAACCAGGTCTGGGACATCACCATGTAGTTCTCGACCATCTCCTCGTAGATGGCCCAGACCTGGTCGTGATCCTTGGCGAAGTAAGACCCGCCACAAGAAGCGTTCACCAAGCCCTGAAGCTCTGGTGTCAGCCCGCTGAAAAAGCTCTACACAAGGATGGCTTGGAAATGTCGTGGTGCGGCCATCTGTCAGTCAGCTCTCTGAACCTCTCCCATGCCTCATGGAACTGCTCATTGGGGAGCATGGAGAAGTTGCTGATCAGGGCTCTCGCGGCATTGGTCCGCCCGAGTGGATAGTACTTGTGTAAGTACTCGGTGCGGAGCTGCTCCCAAGTGTAGACGAACTTCCCCAGATGCTTCAGCCAGGTGGCTGCTCTGTCTGCCAAAGAGAAGGGGAAGGCAATCATCCGTATCGTATCCTGGTCCACCTAACGGTCGTGGACAGTACTACAAATCATAAGGAACTCCTGGAGGTGGAGATGGGGCTCCTCGGTGGCGAGCCCGTGGAAACGGGGAAGAAGCTGCAAGGTGTTCGGGGGGAACTTGAAGTCCCCCACGATCGCTGGTAGCAAAACCCAGTGATGCATCAGTGTCGATCCGGGGTTGTGCAACTCCCGCATCAGTCTCGGTGGGTCTCCTGCTCCTGCCGCGGCGGCTGCCGCTGCGGCGGCGGCTGCTGCGGCTGCTACGGCTGCTGCAGCTGCATCATCTGAGACTCTCGGCTCGTCTCTCCTGTG
Organism: Ottelia alismoides; assembly: GCA_037367405.1. Classification (NCBI taxonomy): domain Eukaryota; kingdom Viridiplantae; phylum Streptophyta; class Magnoliopsida; order Alismatales; family Hydrocharitaceae; genus Ottelia; species Ottelia alismoides. Next base: position 448,685 of record JAZKJV010010891.1, read on the forward strand.
CTCTCTCTCTCTCTGCTCTCATCTACTCCATCTCTCTCCTCATATCTAACATGAACGCTCCCTGATCCCTCAACTGCTGTTGTACCGTCTCGAGGGAGGCGATCAGGGTGGAGTTGATCGCACCCTGGTCCAACACAAAGTGCTCAGGTTGTGGACCTCTACTGCGATCATCGGAACTACCGGCCATGGTCTCTGCAAAATCAAACGATCCAAACTCATGTGCCGATAAATCTGCTAATCTTTCCTCTGGCACTGGCCTCTCGGAACCGAAAGAAACGGGGTCGAGGGGGAATAGGGCAGAATCATACTCGGGCTCAGAGAGCTTGTCTCGGCTCTCGCGAGCCAACCTATATGAACGGGTAGACGCGCCCGAAAGAGGTGTAGCCAGAGGCTGCCTAAGAGATCGTCTGCCCATCATCTTGATGTGGCAAGTAAGGCGGATGAGATCTAGAGAAACTATGATCACAAGCAAACCCCTCAGTTCACCAATGCAACGCGAGCTGAAGACCGTAAAGGCTCGGTCAAATTATCTTGTCAATTTTATTTTGGTGAACAATCAAAATATCAGAGCGATTACGTGACCTGCTGGGATACCCGATACTTTCCCAACCGACTGTCTTGCATAGAAGTAGTCGGTAATCAGTCAGGAATAGCACCGGAGGGCTCTACCTAGTGTACGGGTCACTCTCTCACACAATCAAACCAACCAATGAGGGGGTTGCTCTCCCCAAGACAAGTTTTTAGATCAGGTGTCTTTTAGGGTCAATAGTTTAAACAGTCCCAATTTTATTGTTTTTCTTTTTAGATATTTTTCAATAAAAACAAAAGGCCTAACGAATTTTTCGGTTCTCCTGATTATTAGGTCAAAAACCGGGGGAGAAGACGAAAAAGCCGATGTGCGAAGAAATCAATGATGCATGTAAAGTCAGAAATGCGTACCTGTCTCCAGCACTCTACATGCAATATGATCCGTGCAGAATTGAAAGACTGAAAGAAACTACCTATGTGGTGCAGTGGAAAAAGCTGAGTCCCTAAACAGGCAACTTCTACTCGAGAGAACCGTCTAGCTGGTCACAGGTCCTTCGATCCAAAGAGTCTGGTCTTGGTCTACCCCTCCTCCTCCCGACACATCGGGTTCAGGAGCAGCGCTTGGCAGGGCAGGCTACGGCACGTAGGCTCGAAGGGAGTGAGTCAGCTATTTTTATTAATGTTTTATTAGTAGGTCCAATTACGATCTATAGGCACAAGCAGTCTATTAAGTGTTTGGATCCTACTCAGTACGGCACAGTCAAATAGAAAGTCCTAAATCTAGGGGTTCGAGAAAAACCACGTAAAACCGTAAAAGGCAGCGAAAAACCAAAAGCCGTGAAGAAAATCGCGAAAATCCTAAGGGTCCCCCGAGCACACCGGTGCTCGGCGAAACAGACCCGCTAAAAAGTCCAAGTCCAAGTCCACACTGTCCATGTATTATTATAACAATTAATCAAATGAATAAAAGTCTAAACTAATCTAACTACTCCTCTCCCACTCGGCCTCTCTCTCACGCTCTCCTGCGGCTCTGTGCAGAAGGGAGCCGCCTCCGAATCCCGCGGTTGTGTCGGCTTCTCGAAAGTCGCAGCCTCAGTCCTCGGGCCCTCGTAAGAAAGAAATAGAGTGTCAAACCAAATAGAATAATCAAATAAAAGCAAGAAAAATAAACACAGGTCTATGTGCAAAAATGGCAAAATAAAGTAAACAAGCAAAAATCAAACAAAAACAAATATAAAAGAAAAGAAAATAAAAGAAAATAAAGCAAAAATAAGAGAAAAACAAAAAGCCACGGAAAGCCACGAACTCGGAAAGAGCCGCGGAAAGTCGCGAAAAAGAAAACGAATAGAAAACGAGAAATAAAAATAAAGACTACTAAGCCGTGCTCCCTGGCAATGGCGCCATTCTGATTGACCGAAAAAGCCGAGCAACTAAGGTAAGGAAATAGAACTAAGGTCGTTGCGACCTCAGTCGCTCAAGAGTCGATCGGTCGATCAAGAAAATGAGGTTCAGACCACCAAAATCAGATGAAAATCAAATAAATACGATAGCGGTCCTGGCTATTGGATTAGTCTGGTATAGCGACCAGGGTCGGACTCAGGGAGCACGTGATGGCCTCGCGGCCTACGAAGTAGTCTAAAAAAAGAAATAAAATAAAAGACAAATATTTTTGGTGGATTTTAAATGTTTTTAATTTTTTTTGGATTTTTAATTAATAAAGAAAATAAAGAAACCAAGAAATCAAGCCAATACAACCAATTATTTAATAACTCAAAAATCACCCAAAAATTAAAATAAAAATATTTTTATGTTTTTTATATTTTTTACTGTTTTTGCTTAATTTTTGGTAATTTTCTGATTTTTATTGAATTTTTCAAAAATCAAACAAGATAGAAGTATGAAGTTGTTGTCCAGTCAGATTTGGAGAGCCAATATAAAACAAATAGAGGCCCTATCAAGGTCTGAAGGTAATTTTCCTAAAAAGTAGACAATATAAGGAAAATTCAGGCACTAGAATTATTATTTTTGGATTTTTCAATTATTTATTAGAATTTTTATAGGGTTTTTAGTTTTTTTCGATTTTTATAAGTTTTATATATCCCAAAATGACCAAAATTGGTCAGAAAATAAAACAAGGCAAAATGACTACTGTCTAATTTTTTTGTGAATTTTAGAGGTGTTGTGATTTTTTTGTGATTTTTCAAGTTAGACAGTAAAGAAAATACGTGTTTTTGAATTTTTAAAAATAGTAAATGATATCAAAAATGTCTCCAAAAATTATAGAAAATTTTACACCATGGTAGGAGCCATGTTTCCAATTTTCAATAAATTTGGAGTGAATTTGCTATTTTATTAAAAATAAAAAGAAGGGTACAATGCACAAGGACCTGTACGCAAATAGTGAAAAGGTCAGGGGGTCCGGTGCAATTTATCCAAGGTTGCACGCGTGAAGCGTGTGACCTAGGCACTCAGGGACCTAATTGCAAGGAAAATAAGGTTCCTGGACTAATTAGTAACAAGTACTAAAAGTCCAGGGGCCTTATTGTAAAATACCCACTAAATCATGCACATACACATTAAAACCATTCACAAGGGTATATCTGCAATTAATAAAAATTTTCATTCAATCATTAACATCCTGAAACCACGAGGTCATACATGCAATTATCCCAAACCAACATGTGTCGATGCACGTGATCCACTACACACAGGGGCATAAAAGCAAATAAACTAAGTACGAGGTCCTAAATGTAAATGTACCAAAATAAAAACAACTAATGGCTATATTTACAGGACTATCTATGAAATAAAACAAACAGGGGGGCCTAAGAGCAAATACCCCTTTATTAAATGTCGAGGGCCGGATATGCGCCACGTGCTGGATCTGACGGTCAAGAGGGCGTGACGCACAACGAAGGGGTCCTCGGTCCTGATCGAGCGGCTGGGGCCTCGCCACGTGGACGATCGGTCGGCTGGGAAGCAACGTGGGACGCCCTCGCTGATCGGACGGTCCCGATCAACCCTCCAAGGATCTGACGGTCACTGCTACTCCATGAACGAATGGCTCGATGAAGACCTGGAGCTGGGGCTGAATCGGACGGCTATGGAGGATGGAGGACAAACTGATCACCGGCGAACTTCGCCGGGCGCGTGCTGGGACTGGAGTCCTCCTCGAAGGCCACGGATGATCGGAGAAGAAGCGTGGAGGCCTTCCGCGTCCAATGGTATCCTCCGATGGCCCGGCGGAGTTCCTGGGAACTCAGGCAAGGTCGGCGGAGCTCAAGCTGCTGCACCAGATGGTCACGAGCCTCAGATGGCTCGGATGTACCTGAAAAGCACGTCAGCAGACTCGCGGGTCGAGAACAAAGTGCCTCGACCCTATGAGCGGGGGTGAAGGTGGTCGGTGCGGTGGTGCGAAGGGGCTCCGGTGAGGTGACGGCGGAGGAGCCCCAATCCTAGCTCATGTGCGAGCTGGGTTGGATGAAGGGGCAGAGAAGATGCACGGGGAGAAGGCGATCGTGATGGGGTGTTCCGATGATCGAGTAGGCGACTGGGGTGGATGGAATCGACGGTCGTCGGCGATGACCGGATTTAGGCGAAAATCAAAATTAAAGACAAGGGAAGAAAATTACGGCTACCTGAGCAGATTGGTCGACTGGGCTTGAGCTCAGGGAGCTCTGGGTCGTCGCCTCACGGGTCGTCAAGGCCCGAGGCTCGAGCTCTACATTCAGGCGGAGCACGGCGGCATGAAGACGCCGGATCTGAGGTTCGGGCACCCTCTCCTCTCTGCGAAACGACCAACGGCGAGCTGTCACCTCGAGGATGGTAGTGGAGGTCCTGGGATTGAGTGCGAATGAGCCAAAGATCCTGGAAATGGAGGCGGAGCTCGAAATTTATACAGCCAGGGGTCCGGCTAAAATCGATCGGTAGGGCAACTCAGAGCGCGGACCCCGAGGCGGGCATCCCGGTGAGGGTGTCGGATCTGGCAAGAACGAATTGGACCCTAGGTTTGGGTGTGATGTGATCGGGTCTGGAGGGGATAATTGGGAGAAGATGGATCCGCGAAGAGGATCCGTGGGAAGTGGTCCACAGGGGGGAGTTGACCGGGGGGTCAACATCCCCCGTGGACCAATGAGAGTTAGCCACATCAAAATGATTTGGAAATTAGAAATAAAATAGGAAATGGCCGAATTATTAAAAACTCAAAATACAAAAAATGTTTCTTTTATTTTTTTCTATTTTTTGGTGATTTTTAATTAATTTTTCGAAATAAAAATAGGGTATGTACACTATAGAGCTATATATAGGTATTTACACAATATAGGTTTTTAATTTTTGATTTTTAATTAGTTATTTTTGTACATTTTTATCCCTATTTTCTATTTTATTTATAGTATAAAATTAGGAATAAAAAGATATTTTTTTTTATTGTTATTATTTATATACAAAGGTGAAATAAATAGATATATACATCTATATACATGGTATATACAATGTTATTTTTGGTTTTTATTTTTGTGGTTTTTATTTTATTTATTTACAACATAAAAGATAAAATATATACAAATATGTACAAGCCACTTTTATTCTATTTTTAGAGGAAAATATATTTATTGTATTTACAGGGATATTTACACACATGAGCCCCTATCTCTCTCTACTTTGGCTTTTATGCGGTCAGGCCCATGCTGAGCCCTCCCTTGGGATTAGGTTGCTCAATATTTATTCCAAATATTTCCCTCTTTTTATTTTTAATCTTTATTCTTTTATTTTTGCACAAAAATATGCTAATTATCACTTTTTACACCATGCATGCTTTTGGTAATTATTTGTATTTACAAACATATACATGCATTTGCAAAGGTTTTTGTAGCTAAAATATAAGAATAAAGAGTGATGAATGAGTATTCATCACTAGACCAGGTTGAGACGCACTTCCTTACCTAGAGGAATACGAGAGGTTCCGCCTAGATGTACTACCCTCGTATGCTACCCCAAGCCAAAAGATTCTGCCTCCTCACTACCTCATCCATGAAGAGCTACGTGTAGAGTGCTTGTCCAAGATAAGCCACTGTCTGAAAGAATCATGCATGTATTGTTAAATCTTCTACTTAGACTAATCAAGATGGCATGTGAACATAGTCTTATGGACTCAAAGAATTAAGTCACTAGGACCTGAAAAGTCTTAACTCCATTTCTTATATGGTTCCTCTGAAATTAAGTGGATTAAGGCCCAACTAAGCTCCATTCTTCAATTTTATTCCAGACTTAGTTTAAACGTCAATACTATCCTGACAAATGCACATGCAAATGTAAGAAATATGTATAATGCAAAAAGTAAGCAATTTTTTTTGAAACAATTTTCCAATTTTAATTTTTTTAAGGATTTTTGGGAAAAAAGGAAAAATGATGCACATGCAAAAAGAGTTTTTTTTGCAACATTTTATAGATTTTTGATTTTGTAGTTTTTTTTCAAAAAGAAAAGGGTTAGTAAAATATATACAAGTATATATAAGAATTTTTTGTTTTGTTTGTTTGTTTTCTTATTTTTTTTGTTTTTGTTTTTTTGTGTTTTTTTTTTGTTTTGTTTTTTTTTTGTTTTTTTACATACATGGATTTTACAAAATTATATACATATCCCCCATAATAATTATCTTAAAAAGTACGAATTATGTCTAAAGTATGTATACAATATATACGACACCTCCTATACTTAGCTCAAACTATATCGTCATAGTGATCAGAGAGCGACAAAGGAAGACATAACTCGTGCTAAGTATAGAAAAGTGAAAAGACTCCTATGCTACAAATACTCAAAGAAAAGATAAAAAGAAGAGAAGTTGGTGATCCCCCTATACTTAGGATCAAGTAATCCTAAGTATAGTAGACTGTACAAAAGGGAAAATTGATGAAGAGAATGTACAGACTCACTAGAAAACACAAAAAACATGATATGAAAAACATCACCCCCCCCCCCATACTTAGGGTAGAGTATCCCTAAGTATAGGCAACAACAGGAGTGATGAACATGACGAATATGAACAACACAAATCCTTCACCCCCTATACTTAGGATAAAGCACATCCTAAGTAAAGCATATATACACACACGGAAAATAAAATGGAAGAAGAAAGAGTGAAATGAAAGGATATATAAGAGGAATGGATCCTCATGTATCAGACGTAGAAGATGGAATCAAAAGATCATCGTCTGATACCACAGATATAGAATCAAAGACGGACAAAAATGTATCATGATCTAGATATGGCTTCAGCAATTGTCCGTTCACAACAAATGGTTGTGTGTCAGATGACAACCACGATATGACAATACTTCCATTGTCATGCACAGCTCTCACGATGAACGGTCCTAACCACTTGCTTTTCAATTTTCCTGGAAACAACTTCAACTTAGCATCAAATAACCAAACTTTCTGATCAGGGGAGAAAGTCTTCCTTCAAATGTGTTTATCATGTCAGCGCTTGACGTTCTCCTTATACATGAGTGAGTTATCATATGCAAAGTCTCGAAATTCCAGTAATTTATTAAAATCAAACTTCCTGTTCTTTCCTTCCTTCTCATAATATAGATTGCGTACACAGAGTGCCCATAATTATTTGTGAAATAATTCTACTGGCAAGTGGCAAGGCTTTCCATACACCAATCTGTAGGGAGACATACCCAAAGGAGACTTGTACACCGTACGATAAGCTCATAGAACCGAATCAAGCATCTGGGACCAGTTCTTCCTATCTAGATGTACAAGTTTTTTCAATATCGTCTTTATCTCTCTATTTGAAATTTCTACCAAGCCATTAGTCTGAGGGTGGTAAGGAGATGAAACTCTGTGCGCAATGGCGTACTCCTTCACAAGTTTCTTTACGTCTCTATTAATGAAACGGCTTCCCCCATCTGAAATCAGTATTTTGGGAATCCCAAACAACACAATAATATGGTCCTTGAGAAAGGAACACACGGTGTGACTATCTACAGCTCGGGTGGGGATAGCCTCCACCCATCGACTAACATAATCCACGACAAGCAGGATGTACTGAAATCCCTGACTGATAGGGAAAGGACCCATGAAGTCTATCCTCCAAGCATAAGAAACATAAGAAATCTGTATGTATCTTAGGGGCATGGTATCTTTGGAACCAAAGGTTCCTCCCATTTTCTGATAGTCGGTACAACTTCGAACATACTCTGTAACATCCTTAAACAATGTGGGCCTCCATAGGCCACTCTGTAAAACCTTTGCTGCCGTGTGTTTCCCTGAATGATGCCCACCATATTCTAATTTGTGATAGTGCTCAAGTACACTGGTGTGTTCCTCCTGAGAAATGCACCTTCTCCAGATACAATCCGTACCCTCGCGAAATAGGTATGGATCCTCCCACTAGTAATAATGAATCTCTGACAGAAATCTGTCTACCTTGTATTTCGGTCAATCTTGTGGAACTTTATTGGAGACAAGATAGTTCACAATATCATCATACCATGGGAGTGAGTCCACAGACAAGATGGCCTCATCTGGAAAGGTTTCGGAAATAGGGATCATATTCTGCTCAGAGGTCTCTGCATCTGTGATATGAGAAAGGTGATCTGCCACAACATTTTTCACTCCAGGTTTATCTTGAATCTCTAAATTAAATTCCTAGAGAAAAAGAATCCATCTGATAAGGCGTGGTTTGGCATCCTTCTTTGCATGCAAGTATTGTATGGCAGTATGATCCGTGTATACAATAACATGTTATCCGATGAGGTAAGATCTGAACTTTTCTAGCCCAAACACAACTGCTAGCATTTCCTTCTCTATAACTGTATAATTCTGCTTTGCTTCATCCATAGTCTTTCTAGCATAGTGTATAGCAAATGGCATCCCATCCCTTATCTGTCCTAAAACAGATCCAACTGTGAAATCTAAGGCGTCCTTCATAATCTCAAAAGGAAGAGACCAATCCGATGGCTGTACGACAGAAGCACTAGTAACCATCTCTTTCATTTGTTTGAATACAAGGAGGACTTTCTCATCGATAACAAAATCACTCTCCTTACACAGAAGCTCAGTCAAAGGTCTGGCGATCTTGCTGAAGTCCTTTAAGAATCGCCTATAGAATCCTATGTATCCCAAAAATGACCTCAACTGCTTCAAATTCTGCAGTGGCTCTAACTTTGAAATCACATCAATCTTGGCTGGGTCAACCTCCATACAATGTTTGGAGATGACATGGCCCAATACAATTCCCTTAGTCACCATAAAGTGACTCTTCTCCCATGAGAGCACTAGTTCACCTCACAGCAACGTTGAAGAATTTGGTCTAAATAAGCAAGACATGTGTCAAAACTATCCCCGTAGATCGAGAAATTGTCCATGAAGACTTCAAGAAACTTACCCACCATGTCGGCAAAAACGATCAACATACACCTTTGAAATGTAGTGGGGGCGTTACACAATCCAAAGGGCATCCGTCTAAAGGCGTAGATACCAAACGGACAAGTGAAAGTAGTTTTCTCCTGATCCTCAAGAGCGATAGCAACTTGGTTGTACCCCGAGTACCCATCCAAGAAGCAAAAGAACTCTTTCCCTGCCAACCTCTCAATAATCCGATCAATAAATGGCAGCGGAAAGTGATCCTTCTTGGTAGTTGAGTTCAGACGTCGGTAATCTACACAGACACACCATGAAGTAGGTACTCGGGTCGGAATCTCCTCACCGCAGACATTCTTTACGATCGTAATCCTGGATTTCTTCGGGACCACATGTAAAGGGCTGACCCACTTGGAATCTGAAATGGGATATATAAAGCCAGCATCACAACATTTTCTGATCTCCTTCATGACAACCTCCCTTAGATTTGGATTTAGACGGCGCTGACATTCACAGGAGGGTTTATAGTCATCCTCTAGGTAGATATGATGCGAGCGCAATGCTAGATTAATCCCACAGAGATCTGAGATATTCCATCCTATGGCCTTGCGGTTTTTCTCAAGAACCTCTAGCACGTGAGATTCTTGTTCAGCGGTCAACTGCGAGCTGAGGATGACCGGAAACATTTGGGGGGACCACAAGGAAGGCATATTTCAACGTTGATGGTAAAACCTTGAGCTCATGTGGGGTCTGAATTGACTCTGCAATAACCTTTGCTATTGTATTGGTAGATGGTATGTGATCTGTACTCTGCGGACTGTCTACCTTGTCTACTGACGGCTCAGCAAATAGAATATCTGATAGGTCTGCATTGAATGACCTCTGCTCAGAAAGGAAGGGCTCATCAGGATGTTCAATATTCTTATCAATTAACAGCTCAGATATCTCAGCAATAATTTCAGGATGATATCTCTCATATGTACATAAATCAGGAAATTCAACGAATGACTCAGATATCTGGACCTCAGAACTCTCAGAAGGAGGCATAATTATCAATAGTCTCAGAAAGGTATATCAAAGGAATATCGAAAGTTGCCTCTAGAAACTCAGATTGATCCCCAGAAATCAGTTCAAACTGCCCATCAGCAACTAGCTCAATTGGAACACCAAGGGAACGCATGTCGATTGCGCTTTCCATGGAGTATTTTTGGGAAAGTAACTCCTGGTATTTATAAAATCAGTGAAAAGATCTATCTCTTTCAATTCAGCAAGAAAATCGCAGTCATCTAGCTCTGATATAGCTTTCTCTGTCTCATCTGTTGCAGGTGGCTGTGATGGTCTAGGATAAGAGATCGTCTCATTTTTCACCTTGTCACTGCGAGAGTGAAAGATGATCTCTCCAGTACCATAATCAACTGCTGCTTCGGTTGTTCGGAGGAACGGTCGACCTAATATGATCGGGGTATTGAGTAACAGTGCAGTTGTATCCATATCCATGACAATAAAGTCAACAGGGAATTTCATTCCCTGCACCGTTACAATAACGTCCTTTAAAATACCTCTTGTCCTCTTAATCGATCCATCAGCAAATTGAAGGATCATCCTGGTTATTTAAGAGGTCCTAACAGAAATTCAGTTAGTAAAGAGGAAGGCATGAGATTAATGAAGGAACCGCTATCGAGAAGAGTACGATCAAATTCTTGATCAAAGATATGGCAACGAATGTGAGGTGCTCCCTTGTCTTTCTTTTTAGGAGGGAGGCTACTGATGGCATGAACTGTTGCCATAGTCAAGATGTGTTTCTCTGTTTCCTTTCGTATGTTCTTCCTTGGTTGACGGTTTTGGGAACATGCCTCTTTCATTCCCTTTTTTACTGTAGGCATGTATTCCATGGCCTTAAGGAGTGACATCTTTAAAAAGATGTTCTGTAAGATCTCAACCACTCGAGGATCAAATATTGTTGTTTTTAATTCTTGAATTTTTTTAGCTTTGAGAGCAGAAGCAAATGGCACAGAATCATAATAAACATTCAAAGTTCATTTCGATTATTCAAAGTAGAATCTTCATGTACAAGAGGACAACCAGAATCAGTCTGTACAGTGTTGTCCAAACTAGGTGAAGGAAAAACAGAATCTAAAACAAAACGGGATGTTGCTGCTGGTGAAGAGGAAGAATCTGTGGCTGGTATATTCTCCCTTGCTGATGGTGATCTACATCTGCCTGGTGAAGGTGGTGGTGAAGGCGGTGAAACTCCAGACGTGGGTGTTGCTACATTGGACCTCTCGATTGCTGGTGAAGGTGAAGATGTAGAAGATGATGCTCTCTCAGTGGATCGATCTCCCAACCCCAACTGCTGCATAGGCGGCTGCAATCTCCTACCGCTCCTGAGATGGATGGCGTCAGATAAACATGTAAAATCAAGGGACATACTTGTCTCGGGGTGGGTGAGCTATTGGCTACCTGCTCCTTGCATATAACGTTGTTTGGTTTGGCTTCGACCTGTGCTAGAATTAGTGTCTTTGTGGTGGTCAGGTCGTCGATCGGCTGAGTCAGTTCATTCATGTTCTTCATGAGCAATGCAAGTTGGTCCAGTGTTGGGTTAACTGAAGGGGCCTCAGGTTTCTCATTGACTGGTTGTCGCTGAGACTGATAGTACGGAGGTTGTTGGTAACCATATGGATTCTGATAATGATGATGAGGAGGGGGAGAATACTGTCCATAATATGCAATCTGTTGCTCGTTAGGATGAGGAAAATACATGGATTGTTGATGTGGCTAGCTTTGTCTCCAATTTTGAAACTGTGGTGGAGACTGAAAGTGAGGTTGAAACTGTTGGTGCTGGTACTGATGTTGTCTTCCTCCCTGATACTCGTGGTGGGTGGAGCCTATTCACGAGGCGTGGGAAAGATTCAAAGATCTGTGAACCCAACTGGCCTTGCCCTAACGGACATGGCTGGTTTCGCTCATGATCGAATCAGATGTCGTTCACCTCCTGAAAGACAGGTGGAGGTGGAGACTGCTGCTCAGGCATTTAGGCTACTTCCTATTAGTAAGGAACTATCTGATGTGAATGCTGCTGAAACTGATCAGGTGTCTGCACGTAGTAGACATGCTGAACTGTGGATGGTCCTCCGCTACTCTGCTCTGTAGAAGAAGTCTGCTCCCTAGTAGAGGTATCGGATGCTGCACTCACACTATGAACTGCACTGATCTTACTCACAAGAAGTTCCAAGTGCTTTGTTATCTCATCCAGCTTATCCAGGTTCTTCGTCCTCTGCTCGATTACTTGAAGTTTATCAAGCTCCTTGGTTTGCTTCTCAATAATGTCCACATTCGATAGGTGGTTTCTAATGATGGACAGGTCAGTGCTATCCACCTTATCCACTTCTTGTGTTGCCGTCATATTGACATCCTTGTGGGGTATTGCAGGGGCGGTGACGGGGTGCTTCTGAAAAGCACATGAAGAAGAAAGAGCTGCTGAACTTTCCGCCATATCCTCAAAATTTTGATAAAGGGCATCCTCGTCCTTGTTGAAGTGCCTCCCCCACAAGTGGCATCTAGCAGCTTCTGATTCTCAATTCTTAAACCCCCAAAGAAATTTTGTACAAGGATGGTCTTTGGAATATCATGATGGGGGCATTTCTCCGTCAGATCTTTGAATCTTTCCCATGCCTCGTTAATAGGCTCTTGGGGCATCTGGGAGAAATTAGCAATCAAGGATCGCATTTGGTTGAGTCGTCCAAGTGGATAATACTAGTTCAAAAATGCAAACCTCAACTCTTCCCAAGTAGTGACAACCCTTCCCCAAGTGATTTAACCAATACAAAGCTTTGCCCATTAGACTGAATGGAAAGGCGGTCGTCTGCACTACTTCTAATTGGACATTTGGATAGTGTGTTGTTCCACAAATGTGATCGAACTACTGGAGGTGTATATAAGATTCTTCATTAATATTTCCATGAAATATTGGGAGAAGAGGTAAAATAGTAGGCTTAATCTCAAAATGCCCATGAACTGCAGGGATTTGTATCCAAGAATTTGTCTGTCCTGCTGATGAATCTGTGATTCATCACTTCAAAAGTCAAAAATAGAGCCTTGTTCCCGAGAAAATAGAGGCATATTTCCTTTTATCTTGCATAAATAACACTCATGCATGCAGTCATAAATCATACATTTTGGCAGCTCATCTTGCATTTAAATAAGAAGCCAAAATCCCTTGTAAAATACCCAATCCCTAAAATAACCTCTTCTCTATAATATATACTCCTTAGTTGATAATATAGGGAAGAATGCCAAAAATCACCATTGTAAAATAGCCAATGTAGCCTGAGAACCCTTGTACACTAAAATACACATAAAGCCCTCATACAAACTCCGAATTAGGTCTACTCACTCTTAGAATATTACATATTAAAAGACCTTCAAAATGAGACTAATTTCATTGAATTTGGAGCTCGTATGAGAAACTTGGGTTTTTGGGTCACTTTGTATACTACATATGTATATTTATGTATCCTTGTATTTATGTATCATATTTGACCTCATCTCCGTCTTTGGTCAACATGAAACTTGTAGATCTCATCGAGATCTACAACTTTCATGTTTTGAGTTTTTCCAAATTCGGCTTCCTCTTCTCTCTACACGTGCCTCTTACTCCAGCCACTCACAGCAGGCCACGTGGCGCCCTCTGGTTGCGCCACGCGGCCCGCCTTCCATCGCCTCATCCGCCTGCGCCCTCAGCCGTTGGATCTCGCTCCAGATCCAACGGCCCAGCGCTGCCCACGCACGCCCCTTGCCTGGACCATCCGATCATCTCCAGCCGTGATCTACGCCGCTCGTCCGCGCCTTCACCAGAGCCTTCCACGTGGCAGCATTTGCGCCGCCTGATCAGACCCCCCGATCTCTCCATCGCAGCCGCCCCTCTTCCAGCGAATCTCGACCCTCATATCATCCCTATCTTTTCATCTAAACCGTTCGCTCGCGCCTTCACCAGTGCCCACCACGTGGCGCGCTCTCGGCCCATCATCTACGCGCCCAGAACGAATCCTACCCGCTCACCACGCTCTGATCACCACCGTTGGATCACAAGATCCAACGGTGGAGACCTCGTCTCCTACCTCCAGGCGCCCCTCTCCCCGACGTCCCTTGCCTTGCGGAAGGGGCGCCCCCTTCCTATTTTTGGACGCACGTCAGCCATCTCCTCCGACCGCTGACACCCCCACGACATCACCCACTCATCCCTCTCCCTCGCCAGCTCCCTCAAGCTCCACCACCTCCACCATGGTAGCCCCACGTCGTCCACCAACCTCGCTACTCCACCAGCCAACCCACCTCCTTCACCTTATAAATACGTCGCCACCGGCGACGTTCACCCCGATCCGCCACTCCAGAGAGGTTCCTCGAGCTCCAAGCAATCCATTGGTGACAGCAATTGGGTGTGTTGTCGAGAGAAGACAAGGATTCGACTCCGGCGAGATCCACGGCAAGTTCCGCCGTGTCGCAGCCTCCACCGCAAAGCTGCACGAGCTCGGGACCCTACCGATCCCTTGAGCGAAGACCTGGAGCTCAAATCTGAGCTCCATTCCCCAGGTAACCCCCTCCATTCCTCCTCCGATCTTCCTCTTGATTTTCTTGTTTTTCTTCGATTTTATTCGACTCCACCGGCCACCCTCTCACCTCCAAACCACCTCGACGAGCTTCGCGTCGAAGCTCCCGTCCTCGCTGTCCCGTCTGCACACTTCGACGACGCTCTACGCACTACTCCGACCAACAGCTCCGCCATTTGGCCGGAGCCCATCTCCAGCGCACCTCCTTCACATCATAGGCCTCGCCGACCACACACACCTCTCCACGAACACTTGCACGCCTCGGCTATCTATTCTAACCCCTTGCAGGTCCACATTTCTTCATTGGCCGGAGCCTCACCGGAGCTCCCTTCGAGCTTCGTCGCCATCGAGCGTCAGCACATCTCCAAAGATCCTGAGGCCACCAAAGGCTTCGACGTACGCTCCCGCATCTTCCGAGCTACTCGAGAACCTACGAAGAACTTCATCGGCGCCTAGCGACCGAGGCGGAGCAGAGTCAGCCACGCCGGAGCCCCGTCTTCTCCTCCGCAGGAGGCAGAGGGCCATTGAAGAAGAAGCAGCAGCTGTCGTTCGATCAACCGATCGAACGGCCCTCACTTCGCCACGTGTTCCCTCACCGTGCCCGTCCTCAACCGTTGATCGCGCCTCAAGATCTGACGGGCCCTCCAGTTGCCACGCGTCTTCATCGCCAACCCTTGGATCGACCTTGATCCAAGGGCCCGTAGCACGCCACGTCGACGAGTCCGAGCCTCGGCCTCCAAGCCTAGGCTTGGGCGACCCGAGGCTACACCAAGCCGTAGTCCGAACCTCCTGAGAGCCCGAGCCTCGCTCCGAGTCGCCGCCGCCCTCCGAGCCTAGGCCGCCCACGTGAGGCGCACGTGCGGCCTGGGTAAATTGCACTAAGGCCCCTGGTACTTTCCAAAATTGCAACGAGGTCCCTGTGAAACAGACCCCACGTGAGGAGCACGTGCCCTGTGGAGAAATTGCACAAGAGTCCATCATATTATTGGTAATTGCATTTTAGTCCCTGTCAACATATTTATTTATTGAAATTTTAATTTCCAGTATTGCATTTACACCCCTGTGTTTGCACGCATCCCTAGAGTGCATTTTTCATCATTTTGAAATTCTAAAAATTGCATTTTGTTAGAAATTTTGTCCTCTGTCTATTGGTACACGTGTCTTATTTTTGTAAGCCCATTTGAATTATTAATGAATTAATTGGTGCATTGTTGACATATTTTGCCCAGTGATGCCTTTTGATTTTTAATTAATTCTCTGTGCCTTCAAAAATTATCAAAACTTCACAGTAGCTTAAGGACATCATTCTTAACATACCATAAAAATTTCATAGCATTTGCACGCATATCGAGGCCTAAATAAATAGTTTAGTGATTTTCTTAAATTAATTTTAATTAATTCATTTCACAGTGACATTAAGTTCTGTTAATTTTCCTAGGTCCCTTATCATTAGAGCCACCTAGGATAATTTTAGTTCTTGAAAAAAATTGTGGTTTGATATTTATTAAAAATTAAATACTGAAAATCACTCTCTCTGTTTATTTAATTCACAGTAAATTCATTTAGAGTCGAAAAATTCCAAAAAAATTAGTGTAGGTCATTTTCATTATAATTAACCATCTGGCCAATTTCCATAATTTTTTGGACTTCATTTGATACATTAATTAAATTGAACATTAAATTGGCTTGCCTTGTCTGCATAAGTCTGCATTAAAACTAAAAAGACCAAAAAAATTACTCCTAGAAAATCAACACTTGGATCCCTGCTTAAATTCACCTAAGGAGACAGATGCCTCCCTGAGATCGACCTTGGACTTACCCCAAGTAAAAAAAATTTGCCGCTTAAAATTAACTTCACATTAATCGATAAGTGGTTTTTGATTAACCCCTCGTATCCGACTGCAACGAATCATATTAATTAATTTGGACATTAATTTGCCTGAATTAACATAGGGTGCGGGAGCGTTATCAAAATGGCGCCGTTGCCGGGGAGGCACGGCTTAGGTTAATTTGTAGCACATTTTTGAGTGTTTGATTTTCATTCCCCGGGTAGTCTGACCCCCGGTTTTCTTGTAATTATTTTCTCTCATTTATTTTTGCATTATTTTATTTTTGTCACTCTCTGACCTCCATTTAATTTTTGTGCGAGGACCGCGAGGAGTCGGCGACGCTTCGAGGACTTAGCATTTACATTTTTGAGTGACAGAGAGGCATTGTATATTTTTATATTTTATTTCTTTTTTTTCTTTTGCATCATTTCCAGCGGTTCCCGTTTGGGATCTCGCGCGTGTAAAGATAGTGGAAACTGTGTCCCGTGTGCTGTGTGGGTGAATTGTAATTTAGCTTGCACTAGCGGCTCCTCGAGCCACTCTAGGAATTGTTTGTGCTCGTAATCAATAGGACCACACATCACACATAAAAGACGCACCTAGACCGCAGGACTTAGTCAAATTAAACTGTTCTTCACGCTAATAGAACTGCCTGTCTAGGAGCGGCTTTTTATCGCCTACATTTGCATGTAGACTAAAAGTTTTCAATTCTGTATTGCATCCTGCATCAAAAAGCGAAGGGATCACTGTAAGTACTCTCTACTTAGCATACGCATCATCGATTTCAACTTGCATCGGCTTTTCTCGATTTCCCCCTCTGATTTTCTCACTTAAATTAAACAGGAAATTGGGACTGTCCGATAGGCGTGCTTTGTGGTGGATTAACTAAAGTGATAACCTAACTTTAAAATCGGGACTGCTAACAGTATTGACCAAAAAAAAGAATAAAAACTGAAAATTGTTTGCGGGAGACTAATCCCCGACCTTGTATTCAGGCTGAGTGAGGGTACCTGAGTGTGTGTGAACACCCTAAGGTAGAGCCCAAATCCCCGTCTTCCATATCACGTTCTAACTGATCCTAGCAAATATCACAAGCCGGATAATTTCAGATTCTTTGACTAGTACCAAGTAGCCTCCGCCTGTCTCAGGTAGATAGGGGCGAAATTGCGATACTTCGCGACAAGCTGCCAGTAACCCCCCGGGGTGAAGTTCCGGCCTTGTCAGCCTCCGCCTGCTTGCAGGTAGATAGGGGCGTGGTCACTGAATCCATCGGCTTGGGATAGGAGCGAAGAAAGGAAGGAGCAGCGGTATCTTAGACGACAGGATAAACAGGGAAGACGCATCCGGCTCTGAGCCGACTTCCCTTTAGGCCGCATAATCCTTGCTATTTTGCTTGAATATCACACTTAAAAACTACAAGATAAATTGGACTCAACTTTGAGTCCTTCACTGTGTCGAGTGTGAACCCAGGGTCTTGGATTGTTCTTGTTGCTTGCCTCAGGTAGGAGTAAAATCCTATCTTCTTCTCGCTTCATCAAGATGAGTGATTGGGGAGATCTCGACGCGCTATTCACTGATCTCTCTATGAGTCCCCCAAGTAACTCGTCTTTCTCGGTCCGAGCGCACCTTGGACCACCCAGGACTCATGACCCTCTTGAGTCCTGGTTCCCCCATGCTCAGGGTGGTTACTCTCAAACCAACCCTTTTATCTCCTCCGAGATTACCGAGGAAGACCATTGCCTCGGTAATCCCTTTCTCGATTCACCCTCTAACACCGATCTTATTTTCCATTCCCCAGAACTAGAGGGAGAAATGCCGCCAAGGATGCCGCCCGATGAGGACCAGATGCGACAGATTCTTAGACGCCTTGCCGAAGCCGAACAGAAAAATGCTGATCTCACGGCACGGATGGGACAGATAATAGTAGCTGAAGGGATCAACCGACCAATGGTCGATACCTACAACCCGGCGGAGAACGAGATCCAAAATTGGCTAGCACCTACAGTTCCCGACCAGGCATTCGAGCTGAAGCCCCACTTCCTCAGTCTGCTCCCGAAGTTCAACGGAAACCTCATTGAAGAACCATACACCTTCCTCCGTGACTTCGAATTAGTGTGCAACAATCTTAGCCATCCTAATGTTGGCCAAGATTATATAAGGCTGAAGGCTACCCCATTTGCCTTAGGAGATAAGGCTGCTCATTGGTTGAAAAATTTAGGGGTGGTATGTACTACCTGGATGCAGTTCAAGGACCTCTTCTTGAAGAAGTTCTACCCTCTCAGTAGAACCAATCAGATGCTAACAAAGATTGCGAGCTTCGCCCAAGGACCCAGCGAACCGTTCCATGAGGCTTGGGACAGGTTCAATGACTTAGTACAGAAATGTCCATGCCACGGCATTTCTAAGGCGATCTTGGTCCAGACCTTGTTCTGCGGTCTAACCCCAGAAATGCAGGGGTTAGTCAGCGCCGCCTGTGGAGGAAGCTATCTGAACAAGAACGAGCACGCTGTGTGGAAAATCCTAGAGCAGATGGCAGAAGCCGGCAGGTCACAGGCCACAAGGGCCTATCAGTTGTCTCCCTCGATCTTATCCAATGAGACAACTAGAAAGACTGTTGCAGATCTGACTGAGGACCTCATCCCCAGCATGGGGATGATTGCCGACAAGCTTACCATGGTCGAGCAGATCCACAAGAGAGTCGCGGAGATGGAGTCTCTTTCGGGCCTTCCCAAGAAAGTGGAGGAACTCTCTGAAAAGGTAGCCAAGATCAAGCTACCCACCCCTTCTGCACCACTTGTACCTGTACATCGAGTCCATCTTGTACAGGAACAGGCACCGGGGTCTCAGAGTAGCTGGGATCAGACTTATACCCAGCAGAACCATCATGCACCCCCACCAGTGGAAACGGAATACGAGGAGCCTCCGCCTGTTTACGAGATCAACGGGCTTTGGTATAGCCGTGACCCGCTAGTCCGGCAAAACGAGATGGGGAAGGATCAGGCACACCGCCCAACACCAGTCTACCACGAGACCAGGCCCGTCACAGTCCCGCGATACTAGTCCAGGCCAGAACAGGGGTACCAGCCGCAGCAGCGCACCTACCAGCAGGGGCCAGCACCATCCCATCAGCAGCAGTATCGGCACGGCCAGCAGGGCCAGTACAGGACCGCATCCACTCAGCAGCCTGCCCAGCCCACCGAATTGGAGTCCCTCACCTTGGCGATCCAGACCCTGTTTGATAGGGTCCAGCAGATGCAGAATGACTACCTGGACATGAGGACCGACATCAATCGGGTCTCTCGTGCTCAGGACCAACAAATGGCGCCCAGGACTCCAATTCCCGCACAGGTTCAGGCCAACCCAAACAGCGTACACCAGGGCCAGAACCGACCCAGAGATCAGGTATACTATTCAGATAATTATTTATCTGAACATGAGATCCTTTCGTACGATAATGTTAACCATATGTCCCTCAGGAGCGGAAGGACCGTGACCATACCTGATCGGGCACGGGCGCAAAAAGAAGGAACCTCCGAAACACTACCTGAGGAGAATTCGGAGGAAGAAGAGGAGGAGCATCACCACCGCCACCGCCAGCAGAAGAAGAGGACATCTGAGTCCTCAAAGCAGCATTCCTGCATCCATCCAGAGTCAGACGATGCCGATGAGCCCGCTCCTCCATCTGAGGAGGATCGTCCAGAAGAAGCGGAAGAAGCATCACCGGTCTCGCCCCAGCATTTTCTTTTCGGTCAGAGTCCAAGTTCGAGTCTGTATCAGAGTCCGAGTCAGAGTCGTGTCAAAAACTCAGTTCCAGAAATCAATGAGAATATTTCAGTTCCAGAACCTGAGTTAATAATCCCTTTCCCCCAAGCTCTCAAGGGTGGAAAGAAGAAAATCAAAAAATCCAAAAAGATGACCCTGAGATGGCTGAATTTTGCAATAAACACATCAAGCTCACAATCCCTTTTGACAAGTTCGTGGAAATGACCCTTGCGTTCCAAAAATACCTTAAGGTGAGATGCACACCTACTAGGGTTAGCAGGAAGACCAAAAGCCGTGTTGAGAAACATGTTCTATCAGTAGCCACGACTGGTGCAATAAAGAACTCGTTTCCTCGGAAACGAAGAGACATGGGTGCACACTATGTAGTGAGTCATGTTGATGACATCGCGTTTGCACGCACTCTCCTGGACAATGGTTCCTCGATCAACTTGATGCCCATAGCCCTCTATGAGCGGCTTAATCTCGGACCTCTTAGGAAATCTAGAGCTATTTTGCAGTTTGCTGACAAATCTACTAACAGGTCCCAAGGAGAGTTAAGGAACATTGTGATCAAGGTCGAGGGGCAAGAATACATGGTGGACTTCACTGTCCTGGATATGGAAACCACTCGTAATTGGAGAGATTCCCAGATCATCTTAGGTACGCCCTTCCTCAGAACAGCAGGGGCCTTATTCGATTACAAGAATGGGAAGATTCAGTTTCAAACTCCAGGCGGAGATGAGGAACTTGAGATGAAGCAGACAAGATGGCAGAGACCGGACTCCGAATCCAGCACCGAGTACTCTTCTATCGGAACAGACTGTGAGCATGTAGATGTAGTTGGGCCATGGAGACAGAACCCAGCCAGTACCGATGTGTCCATCTCCTTTGAAGATGATCCAGTGCATGAGTCAGTCTGCGAGATCCTCAGGAACGAGTACAGCTCTGAGCCTGCATCGCCCTACATCTTCGATGACGTAGAGGCCCAGTTGGGCCTGTCAGTCCTTACATCCTTAGGACAATCGGAAGATGAGGATGACGAGTCGGACGAGGCGTTTGCCGATTGCATGGAGACCTTTGACGATCCGACTCCAGAGCCGAGTTTGGTGGCAGCTGCTACAGAACATGATCCAGCCACTTCCAACACCGAACCAGATCAGATTGAGCCAGACTTTCTAGACGATCACACTATTCCTAAGCTCAAACCTTTACCCACAACCCTGAAGTATGCCTTCCTTGCGGGCCAAGACAAGAAATTTCCGGTCATTGTCAGTTCGCAATTGACCGAGGAGCAGGAATCTCGCTTGCTAGAGATCCTGGAGAAGAACCGCAAGGCAATAGGCTGGAGCATTTCCGATCTCCACAGGATAAATCCCGCTCTGTGTTCGCACCATATATACTTGGAGAACAAAGCCAAACCCTCTCGTGAATTCCAACGTCGGTTGAATCCAAATTTACGAGAGGTTGTGAAGAAAGAGATAGAAAAATGGTGCGATGCGGGTTTTATTTACCCAATCTCCGACTCTAAGTGGGTGGCCCCAATCCATGTTGTCCCGAAAAAGTCGGGAATTCAGACGACCACCAACGAGGATGGAGAAGAGATCGTGACGAGAGTACCCACGTCGTGGCACGTATGTGTGGATTACAGACGCCTGAATGCCGCGATGAAGAAGGATCGTTTCCCCCTACCGTTCATTGATCAGATCCTAGAAAGATTAGCAGGGAAAGAATTCTTCTGCTTCCTTGATGGGTTCTCGGGCTACAATCAAGTAGCCATAGCTCCGGAGGACCAGGAAAAGACCACGTTCACATGCCCCTTTGGTACCTATGCTTTCAGGCGCATGCCTTTTGGGCTATGCAATGCTCCAGGTACTTTTCAAAGGTGCATGATTGTTGTATTCGCCGAAATGGTCGGCGAATTCCTGGAAGTCTTCATGGATGACTTCTCGGTCCACGGCGACTCTTTTGATTCCTATCTTAGGAATCTGGACCGAGTCCTCAAAAGATGTTGTGAGGTCAATCTGGTGCTCTCTTGGGAGAAAAGTCACTTCATGGTGACGGAGGGCATAGTGTTGGGGCATGTCATCTCCAAGAGAGGAATGGAGGTTGACCCTGCCAAGGTGGACGTGATCAGACGACTCCAGCCACCAACCAACGTAAGGCAGTTGCGGTCATTCCTCGGGCATGTTGGATTTTATCGAAGATTTATCAAGGATTTTTCTAAGATTGCCCGGCCGCTAACTGAGCTTTTAGGCAAAGACATGGAGTTTATTGTAGATCACAAATGTCTCGAGGCCTTTAAGCTTCTACAAGGAATGATCATGGACGCACCCATCTTACAAGCCCCAGATTGGTCTCTACCTTTTGAGATCATGACGGACGCCTCAGATTATGCTGTTGGGGCTGTATTGGGACAAAGAAGAGATGGCGTCCCGTTTGCAATTCACTACGCAAGCAAAGTACTTGATTCTGCTCAGCGTAACTATACAGTTACAGAAAAAGAAATGCTTGCGGTAGTGTTTGCCTTGGACAAATTCAGATCCCACTTAATCGGATCCAAGGTAACGGTGTTCACAGACCATACGGCTCTACGATACTTGATGGAGAAGAAGGACGCGAAGGCGCGTCTTCTTCGGTGGATTCTACTTATCCAGGAGTTTGATTTGGATATCCGTGATAAACCTGGAAAGAAGAACGTAGTAGCCGATCATCTCTCTCGTCTCGAAGATCTTAATACTTCCGAGGTTTCACTGATTCGAGACTCCTTCCCTGATGAGTCGATTTTTGTTGTCGACTCACTCCCATGGTACGCCAATATCGTGAACTATCTTGTCTCCAAGAAAGTTCCCGAGGATTGGCCAAAGAGCCAAATCGACCGACTAAAGTCGGACGCTAGACACTACCATTGGGAGGATCTGATCCTTTGCTTTGAAGGACCGGATTGTGTCTGGAGACGTTGTATTCCTCAGGAGGAATACCAGAGTGTCCTTTCTTTATGCCATAGCTTAGAGGCAGGAGGACACCACTCCGGGAAGAGGACCGCATGGAAGGTACTTCAGTGTGGCTTCTACTGGCCGACTCTGTTTCGCGATGCCACCGCCTTCGCGAAGTCGTGTCCAGACTGCCAGAGAATGGGAGGAACCGTCGGTTCCAAGGATGAGATGCCAATGCAGCCGGTCATCATTTGTGATGTCTTTGACGCCTGGGGCATCGATTTCATGGGCCCATTTCCTGTCAGCCACGGGTTCGAATATATCCTCCTTGCGGTAGATTATCTATCCAGATGGGTGGAGGCTATCCCGACCCGAGCCGCAGACAGCAGGACTGTCTGTAAATTCATCAGAGAGAGCATAATCTCTAGGTTCGGGATCCCCAAGATGATGATATCAGATGGGGGTAGCCATTTTGTGAATCGGGAGGTGAAGAAACTCCTAAAAGACTACGGCATCGAACACCGTGTCGTGAGTCCTTACCACCCACAAACCAATGGTATGGCTGAGGTGTCGAATAGGGAGGTGAAAACCATATTGCAAAAGCTTGTCCGCCCGGACAGGAAGGACTGGTCTCAGATCTTGGATCAAGTCCTCTAGGTGTATAGGACGGCTTACAAGACACCGTTAGGCACCTCCCCATTCCGAATGGTATTCGGAAAGCCGTGCCATTTGCCCGCAGAGTTAGTGCACAAATCAGAATGGGCAATAAAGAAGGTCAACTGGAACACACACCTGGGTCAGAAACAGAGAAACATGGATCTGAATGAGCTTGTGGAATTCAGAAACCAAGCATACGACAACAGTGTGGTGTACAAGGACAAGGTGAAGCGTTGGCACGATAGATATATCAGACGAAAGACCTTTGTCCCTGGACAGAAGGTATGGTTGTTCAATGCCAGGCTGAAGACTTTCCAAGGCAAATTAAAGTCTAAGTGGACGGGACCATTCGTTGTCCGAACGGTGCATGATAGTGGATGTGTCGAGATCTCAGATCTCGCAGATGACGCACCGACATTCCTAGTAAATGGGCAGCTGTTGAAGCACTTCGTCGAATCCAATGAACAGATAGTCCATGTGGAGGAGATTGTATTCATGCGCGAGACAGATACAGCAGATACATCTCGAACCGCGTATGAAACCTTGCAGCAATGAACTCCAGCATCAGCAGCATCTTCAAAAGATTCAGACCGACTCATCTGTATATATATCATTATTCCTGTATATCCTATCCTTTATCCCCACGATTCTAGTAACCCATCCCCACATCATCGAACCATTATCTTGGACTATACTTAGGATGACCAGATCCTAGGTATAGGGGGGAGGGGTCACCCGAGTCGATTCACTGTACATTCTCCAGATCACATTGGTCCTCATACTCATTTCCTACCGATACTTAGGTTGACCTGAGCCTAAGTATAGGGGGGACCGATGTCCACATTGTATACTCATCCATTTCTCATCTTTCCCTCGTCCGCCCCATTTCTGATCTTCTGCTACACTTAGGCTGCCAGAGCCTAAGTATAGGGGAGCGAGAGGACTTCTATACTTTCTGTTCCTTTTGGCTCTCCTACGCTTAGCACGAGCTATGTCTTTTTCCTCGCTCTTCGTGCTCTGAGGACATAGCACACGCTAAGTATAGGGGGCGTGTATATATTACATATATACTTTACCCATAGCTCGTACTTTCGCGTATTTTTGTATATATTTTACAATAATTACGGGTGGGTAAAAATCGAAAAAAAAATAAAAAATTGAAAAATATAAATAGGCTTCTTATTTACTCTTGCATATCATCTCTGCATAGAAAAATAAAAAAAGAGAGTCTTACATTTTCATATCATGACATCTCATCTCATCTGCATATCTTTGCGTATGCAAAGTGAAAAGCTAGTGGGTTCTGGACCAAGTTATGAGTAGATATTGAGGATGGACTTGATTTGACCTTAATCCACCTAATTTCAGAGGAACCTTTTAGGAACTGAAGTTAAGATTTCTCAGGTCAAGTGACTTAATTCTTTGAGTCTGCATGTCTATGTTCACATGTCATCTTGATTAGTCTAAGTAGAATATCTCGTACATGCGCAGGCTTCTTTTAGATAATGACCTAACTTGGACAAGCACTATGCACGTAGCTCTTCATTGATGAGGTGGTGAGGAGGTAGAATCCTTTAGCTTGGAGTAGCACACGGGTGGAAACATCCGTCCTCCTCTAGGGAGGGAAGTGCGTCTCAACCTAGTCTAGTGGTGTTGACATCTAAGGACAGGATGTTGTGGGTTGCAATAATGCTTCAAAAGAGGGATAGTCTACTGACTCAAGAGGAAAAACTCCTGATGTACATGCTGCTCTTTTCGAAAAAAAATTGCAAAAACTCCAAAAAAATCAGACAGGTTCAAGAAAAAAAATATAATACCTGTCGGAGCATGTATACTAGTAAAGAAATGCAGCTGGATGACCTGGCTACACTGGTCAGGCATCCCGGGATAGGTAGCTACACTGGCTACCGTCCATTCTCTTCTCTACCCCCTCCTCTTGAGTTGGTCGCACTTGAACTTAGAAGGGAATACCCCGCTCCTCGAGGAAAGAGTTAC
Organism: Ottelia alismoides; assembly: GCA_037367405.1. Taxonomy (NCBI): domain Eukaryota; kingdom Viridiplantae; phylum Streptophyta; class Magnoliopsida; order Alismatales; family Hydrocharitaceae; genus Ottelia; species Ottelia alismoides. The sequence goes on from JAZKJV010010891.1 coordinate 474,363, forward strand.
TGGACCGGGTTATTGAGTTACCTTGTTAGAGGAGGCTGGTTCCGAGCCATTTCTAATGTGGAGAGTTACAAATCACTTACACAGTACAAGTAAGAATCATAGTCATCAGAAATTTGCGTTTGAGGATTTGTTCTGACCTGACTATTGAGGCGTCTTGAATAGAAGACTTGTGGAACTTGAAGTCTGTTAGGTCTTAAGTTCAGATTCAAATAAGGTTCCGCCACACAATTAATCCAAAGGTCGAGTCAGGCTCCATTTTTCAACTTTTGTTCATGACCTTGGTTTGGAACCCAAAATCATTTCACTCTTGCATTTCATTTAGTTGCTCGGGGACGAGCAAGGTTTAAGTATAGGGGGTTGATGAATCTGTGATTCATCACTTCAAAAGTCAAAAATAGAGCCTTGTTCCCGAGAAAATAGAGGCATATTTCCTTTTATCTTGCATAAATAACACTCATGCATGCAGTCATAAATCATACATTTTGGCAGCTCATCTTGCATTTAAATAAGAAGCCAAAATCCCTTGTAAAATACCCAATCCCTAAAATAACCTCTTCCCTATAATATATACTCCTTAGTTGATAATATAGGGAAGAATGCCAAAAATCACCATTGTAAAATAGCCAATGTAGCCTGAGAACCCTTGTACACTAAAATACACATAAAGCCCTCATACAAACTCCGAATTAGGTCTACTCACTCTTAGAATATTACATATTAAAAGACCTTCAAAATGAGACTAATTTCAGTGAATTTGGAGCTCGTATGAGAAACTTGGGTTTTGGGTCACTTTGTATACTACATATGTATATTTATGTATCCTTGTATTTATGTATCATATTTGACCTCATCTCCGTCTTTGGTCAACATGAAACTTGTAGATCTCATCGAGATCTACAACTTTCATGTTTTGAGTTTTTCCAAATTCGGCTTCCTCTTCTCTCTACACGTGCCTCTTACTCCAGACACTCACAGCAGGCCACGTGGCGCCCTCTGGTTGCGCCACGCGGCCCGCCTTCCATCACCTCATCCGCCTGCGCCCTCAGCCATTGGATCTCGCTCCAGATCCAACGGCCCAGCACTTCCCACGCACGCCCCTTGCCTGGACCATCCGATCATCTCCAGTCGTGATCTACGCCGCTCGTCCGCGCCTTCACCAGAGCCTTCCACGTGGCAGCATCTGCGCCGCCTGATCAGACCCCCCGATCTCTCCATCGCAGCCGCCCCTCTTCCAGCGAATCTCGACCCTCAGATCATCCCTATCTTTTCATCTAAACCGTTCGCTCGCGCCTTCACCAGTGCCCACCACATGGCGCGCTCTCGGCCCATCATCTACGCGCCCAGACCGAATCCTACCCGCTCACCACGCTCTGATCACCACCGTTGGATCACAAGATCCAACGGTGGAGACCTCGTCTCCTACCTCCAGGCGCCCCTCTCCCCCACGTCCCTTGCCTTGCGGGAGGGGCGCCCCCTTCCTATTTTTGGACGCACGTCAGCCATCTCCTCCGACCGCTGACACCCCCACGACATCACCCACTCATCCCTCTCCCTCGCCAGCTCCCTCAAGCTCCACCACCTCCACCATGGTAGCCCCACGTCGTCCACCAACCTCGCTACTCCACCAGCCAACCCACCTCCTTCACCTTATAAATACGTCGCCACCGACGACGTTCACCCCGATCCGCCACTCCAGAGAGGTTCCTCGAGCTCCAAGCAATCCATTGGTGACAGCAATTGGGTGTGTTGTCGAGCGAAGACAAGGATTCGACTCCGGCGAGATCCACGGCAAGTTCCGCCGTGTCGCAGCCTCCACCGCGAAGCTGCACGAGCTCGGGACCCTACCGATCCCTCAAGCGAAGACCTGGAGCTCAAATCTGAGCTCCATTCCCCAGGTAACCCCCTCCATTCCTCCTCCGATCTTCCTCTTGATTTTCTTGTTTTTCTTCGATTTTATTCGACTCCACCAGCCACCCTCTCGCCTCCAAACCACCTCGACGAGCTTCGCGTCGAAGCTCCCGTCCTCGCTGTCCCGTCTGCACACTCCGACGACGCTCTACGCACTACTCCGACCAATAGCTCCGCTATTTGGCCGGAGCCCATCTCCAGCGCACCTCCTTCACACCATAGGCCTCGCCGACCACACACACCTCTCCACGAACACTTGCACGCCTCGGCTATCTATTCTAACCCCTTGCAGGTCCACATTTCTTCATTGGCCGGAGCCTCACCGGAGCTCCCTTCGAGCTTCGTCGCCATCGAGCGTCAGCACATCTCCAAAGATCCTGAGGCCACCGGAGGCTTCGTCGTACGCTCCCGCATCTTCCGAGCTACTCGAGAACCTACGAAGAACTTCATCGACGCCTAGCGACCGAGGCGGAGCAGAGTCAGCCACGCCGGAGCCCCGCCTTCTCCTCCGCAGGAGGCGGAGGGCCGTCGAAGAAGAAGCAGCAGCTGCCGTTTGATCAACCGATCGAACGGCCCTCACTTCGCCACGTGTTCCCTCACCGCGCCCGTCCTCAACCGTTGATCGCGCCTCAAGATCTGACGGGCCCTCCAGTTGCCACGCGTCTTCATCGCCAACCCTTGGATCGACCTTGATCCAAGGGCCCGCAGCACGCCACGTCGACGAGTCCGAGCCTCGGCCTCCAAGCCTAGGCTCGGGCGACCCGAGGCTACACCAAGCCGCAGTCCGAACCTCCTGAGAGCCCGAGCCTCGCTCCGAGCCGCCGCCGCCCTCCAAGCCTAGGCCGCCCACGTGAGGCGCACGTGCGGCCTGGGTAAATTGCACTAAGGCCCCTGGTACTTTCCAAAATTGCAATGAGGTCCCTGTGAAGTAGACCCCACGTGAGGAGCACGTGCCCTGTGGAGAAATTGCACAAGAGTCCACCATATTATTGGTAATTGCATTTTAGTCCCTGTCAGCATATTTATTTATTGAAATTTTAATTTCCAGTATTGCATTTACACCCCTGTGTTTGCACGCATCCCTAGAGTGCATTTTTCATCATTTTTCATCATTTTGTTAGAAATTGTAAGCCCATTTGAATTATTAATGAATTAATTGGTGCATTGTTGACATATTTTGCCCAGTGATGCCTTTTGATTTTTAATTAATTCTCTGTGCCTTCAAAAATTATCAAAAATTCACAGTAGCTTAAGGACATCATTCTTAACTTACCATAAAAATTTCATAGCATTTGCACGCATATTGAGGCCTAAATAAATAGTTTAGTGATTTTCTTAAATTAATTTTAATTAATTCATTTCACAGTGACATTAAGTTCTGTTAATTTTCCTAGGTCCCTTATCATTAGAGCCACCTAGGATAATTTTAGTTCTTGAAAAAAATTGTGGTTTGATATTTATTAAAAATTAAATACTGAAAATCACTCTATTTGTTTATTTAATTCACAGTAAATTCATTTAGAGTCGAAAAAATCCAAAAAAAAATAGTGTAGGTCATTTTCATCATAATTAACCATCTGGCCAATTTCCATAATTTTTTGGATTTCATTTGATACATTAATTAAATTGAACATTAAATTGGCTTGCCTTGTCTGCATAAGTCTGCATTAAAACTAAAAAGACCAAAAAAATTACTCCTAGAAAATCAACACTTGGATCCCTGCTTAAATTCACCTAAGGAGACAGATGCCTCCCTGAGATCGACCTTGGACTTACCCCAAGTAAAAAAAATTTGCCGTTTAAAATTAACTTCACATTAATCGATAAGTGGTTTTTGATTAACCCCTCGTATCCGACTGCAACGAATCATATTAATTAATTTGGACATTAATTTGCCTGAATTAACATAGGGTGCGGGAGCGTTATCACCTGCACATGGATTATAAGCATCCTTTAGTGTAGGCTTAGCCCCATATTCTATGTGAGGTTCTTCTCCCCCATTCCCACCTCCAGAGTTTTTGTTATCACCCTCTCTCCTATCTTCTCTTTCTATCTCAGCTCGAGAATCATTTCTCTCAACGTGGTCTGAAAATTAGCCTGCTCTGTTATTTGGGCTTGAATTGACAGGATGGAGGCTAACGGGGTGTTGTTGATCTCGTTATGCTCTGACATGGTTCCCTTTCACTTTGGTGGCATCAAGTATTCAGTGTCTAACTCTGAAAATGTGCATGATACTCAGAACTGATGGAGTCTCGGATATTAATTTAAGATTAAAGCCAATCTCAAATAGTGGATTGATGGATGTTTTGATGAGTGAAGTGGAGAAAGAGGAATATTCAGGAAGTGAGTCTCCCTGAATAGAAGGTGAACGGCTCGGAGTGTAGAATGAGTTCGCAGAGTCCGAACGAGAAATACTCCAGTCTAACATCTTCGAAATCAATAGGCAGGATGCGAAAACACGAAGGTCAATGCAAGAGTGAAAGTGAATGAAGGCGCAAATTGCGCAGAAGGATCTTTATCACTAGCAAACAAACACAATACAAACCCCCAGTTCACCAACTCAACTCAATGTGAAGATCGTGAAGGTTCGGTCAATTATATTGTCAATTTTAGAGTTTGATGAGAATACAATATATTAGAACGGTTAAAGCGAGCTGTTAGATCGACTACTTGTAGATCTTTGTCTTTGTCATCGTGTCGTTGTTGTGCATGAGAAATTTGTCATCGTGTCGTTGTTGTTGTGCTGTCAGATCGACTATTTGTAGATCTTTGTCTTTTTTGGTACCTTGTGCTCGTGAGGAAGACTATGGATTTTATGAGACAAAATCAGGATATTCCGTGCTCAAATCGTCAACTCGGATCGCGGGAAGCATGTGTATCATCCACATGCCTGCTTTTGCTTACTCCATCAGATTAGACTTGAGAAATGAGGTCTCTTCATTTAGAGACATGAGGATCATGATCATGCTACAAGAGATAACCTTAATACTTGTTTGTGATCAAGATGAAATGATATGGGAGTGGTTCTCATGTCATGTGGTTTCATCGAAAATTTTAATTTCCACTACTCCTTACATCTAGTGAGACTCGTCGACCTAGATAGCATACGATGTGATCTATATGCTTCTTTGATGTGCAAGGCAAACTCTTGCCTTAAAGTGGTATCATAGCCTTAGTAGAAGGTCTTAGATGTGATCAAAATCCTAAGGGAACAATCTTTTGGATATCGGATGCGAAAACTTGTTGTTTTCTTGAAGATGCTTTTTTCTTATAGTTTTTTGCATGTATGAAAAGGCTACTGATTGGGCCCAGTTTGAATGATTTTTTGAGATATTTAAATGTGTTTAGAATGTCTAAACATGTTCCCAAAAGATATTCCAAAGGTGGGCAACGAACATGAATCGTTTTAAAATCAAAAAGTTCCCACAATTTGTTGTTTTTTACATGTAAATTCGGATATGTAACTAAAAGATTTTTTACAATTTCATCTAGTAAGTAAAAAACTAATCCAGCAAATCGTTCTAATTTATATCGTGCAATTCTGACTCTGTTTGCCCTAGATATGTGATATTTAGTGGAGATGTGACGGATGATGATTGGATCATCTCAATAACACATTTTAATGCATTTATCATTCAATGTTAATCGTGGAAATTATGAATTTACCATGATTAAATGATGTTTCATATATTTAGATAAATTTTGATAATCATCAAGACTTTATTGAATGAATGCTTCATGACAAACCCTATTCAAACTACAATAGTTGTAGTTCAACTTTTACATGCAAAACCAACCTTGTTTGCTTGATATGACTAGAGATTTAGGACACTAAAAATATTAATATATCTAAGTTTCTGAGTGATTATTATATGGTATCACATATGTTTGAAAGATTGACAAACCCCTTAGTACAATTTGTTTCGATTACGTTGTCTCGAATTGAATCGGTGATGGTGTCTAGACAATGATAATGCTAATGGGTTAACTAATTGGCACCCTGCACTGCATTTGCAGTGGAAGCACTTCCTATTAGTGTTATTTATCTGATAAGCTGGATATGTTTTAAGGAATGGTAGTATGAGATGTCTCTGCGTACTTTAAATAACTAATTGGAATAATAAAATTGTACTATGTGAGCGTGTACACTATATAGTAATATCAAGCAAATTAACTTATTTGTTGGTTGCATTAAATTGATAATTAATTTAATATAATTAAATTAATTTAATCCAATTAAAATAAACAATATGTCATTAAAAGGAATGTAATTATCTTAGAAGAATTAATCATAAGAATTTGATTCAAAATGATTAATTAAAATTTGAATCAGATATGGAGGATCACAAGATCACATCCATTGTCTCCTGTCTAGGCAAAGGGTTCCATTGCCATGGATTGTACAGCAGGTACGCCTATGTGAAGTCATAGCTTGGATGTACAAGCACGCATAGATCCGACTCTTTTCTTTTCGAAAGAGGTTGGTCATATGCATATTGATCCCAACATTGTTCCTCGTGTAATTGAGGAGGTATTGGATTGAGCATTGCAAGTGCTATTCATGTTGGCGGTTGGTTCAATTAACAATGAGTCGGCATCACCTCAAGTGTGGTGGGCTCGGGTGTTAAATATCGAATTGGAAAATACAAGTTGGACTTGTAAGGCAGAAAGAGTTCCACCTTCTTTTATTTAAGTTACATTTTCTCATATAATTGGGGTGTAACAAAGGTAGAAGGGAGATCCCAGATCTTGTTAGAGATATAGTGGTAAGTATATCTCTTATTTTAAAGTTTAATAAGGGAATGGACTTTCAAAGTATTAAAACGCAAGACAACTTTAATTTAAAATTCCTTAATCATAGAATTAAAATTGAATATATATTTATGTATATGTTCTAATAAGTATATTTATTAATCTCAGATAGGAAATCCATTAACTCCCTCAGCAAGCTTTTGGAGGTCAACCAATTGAACAGATCAAATTATTCAGACTGGCTCTGAAATTTGGGCTTGTTCTCTCTGAGAAGGACATCAACTATGTGCTCACCAAGAACAAGCATACAAACCCTACGTCAGTGGAAGAACTAAAATACAATTAAAAATATGATGAAGATAATTCATTGGCTCGATATTATATTCTAGGTCTCTATCCAATGTGCTTCAGAAGCAACATGTGGACATGGACTATGCCCAGGATATAATGTTAAATCTTAAGGACATGTTCAGTGGTGTAAACCATACACAACATTACAACCTCTTGAAAGAACTGATTCACCGTAAGATGCGGGAAGGGATATCAACTAGAGAGCATGTAATCAAAATGTTTGGTTTCCTCTTTAAAGTAGATACCCTTGGGGTACATACGGATGCAAACATGCAATCCGACTTCATTTTGATGTGTTTGCCTAAGTATTTCAACAATTTTATGGTATCGCAGAACGTGAATGTAATAAACATGTGAGCCCTGGGTTAACCATTTCTACAATAAATGTTGTTGTAATACTTTTTATATCAATAAAAGTAATTGATGTTCACTACCTATCCAAGATCAATGAATGAATGCACTTATAAGATCCCTTAGTATAATTAGAATTATATACCATGTTGTCTTGATAATCACACATTTAATGATTAAATGATTGAATCATAGAGGTTGGTACTTGGATGATATCTAAAGTGTTAGATTGAGGACTCATCTAGCATTGTCAAATGATTGCTGAGAAAGGATCTCCAACCTGAGAGGGAGATGGAAATCCATACTCTTAAGGATAATATTCGGTCGGCACCTTGATGCATGTTCTCTGAATAGGAATAAAGATTCAGAGGTGTCGGATAAGTTAGGTCAAAGAAATGACTTAACGAGATCACGATAACCAAGACCTATACTGTATGTTGTCATGATATAGGCACGCATCCTCTGATCGGAGACATATGTGTTACTATATGTCTAAGTATGTACATTAGGCAGACCGTTAGGTTGATGACCTAATCAAGGTCTATGCACCGACGAGCTGGTGTGCATATGAGGGCATATGAATAATACGATCTCTCGAAGGGAACATATAGGTTCACTATTGAACCAAAAGACATGAGCTTACTCATGAGATATTGAAACAAATCAAATTCCATCGATGGTCGTCTTGCTTTGGAAGAATGACAAGATTTGTAGGTATTATATATGCCTTTGGAAAGCATATGATCGATGTTCCGATATGCAGGATGTACAGATATTAGGAATAGTCAAGGGTGATGTCATCTTAATCGACTGTATAACCGTGACGCTTCCATTCCTAGGGAGTGATGAAACTGGTTTGAATTTTAGTGACTCTACTCGGTAGATTGATTGTCCAATCATGGTCCAAATGTTGGACATTAATCTGAATATGATTCAGATGCAATGAGAAGATTAGATATTTTGTCTGACTTGATCGGACATTTTTGAGTTGTCTTCTAGATCTTGATATAAGATTACATCTCAGTATCCAAGTCGCTATATATGGAATATATAGTTGCCATGTCCTTATCTCCAAGTATATGCAGAGAAAGCACATTGTTCTTGAAAGAGTTCAAGAATAATTACATTATTGATAATGTATATGTATTTGATGATTAAATATGATTTAATTATCATTAATAATGTGGATATGATTCACATTATTCGGACACATGTATAGAGATATCTAAGATAATTAAATTGGATTTAATTATCAAAGATATGATTAATATGGATAGCATTGTCCAATTAATTAATTTTTTTATTGTGAATATGATTCATAATATCATATAGAATTTAATTGTAAATATGATTTGTAATTTATTTAGTTAATGTGAATTGGATTGACATTATGCAATTAAAGTGAAATGGATTTACATTATATAATTAAATATAAATGTGATTTACATATAATATTGGATGGACGAATATCATTCATAATCATCAATGGCATGATTGAAATTGTCACAAAAAAATTGAAATTGTTTTGGTGAAAATTCAATCAACAAAAGTTATTGCAAGTATGTATGAGATTTGAGAATCTCATTAATAAGGAAAGAAGAGCTCTTCATTACTTGTAGGGAGTGGATGACCACGTGGAGAACGACTCCACGGTGGTCGTCCACCTAATGAGGAAGGAGCTCTCCTCCTTCATCATTATTCCACATTTAAGTGATTTAGTGAGAATTGAATTTATTGAAGAATTTCTTCAATTTATTTATTTCTTTCAAATTAATTAATAATTGTTGTAAATTGTTGAAAAAATCTAGACCGTTGGTGTAAATTAGGTGTGCATCATAGCTATCCAACTTTGTATAAAACAAGAGCCAACCCTAGAATTTTCTACACACAAGTTGAAGCAACAAACCTCTCTCTCTCATATACATGTCCAAAGTCTCTCTCTTAAACCCTAGACGTCATCTACTTCATAGATCAGTTGAGAGAACTCCGTCGTCATCGTGTTTCTAGATCGACTGCTTGTGGATCTTCATCTCCTTCAATATACCATGCTCGTGAGGAGGACCATAGATCTTGTGAGACAAAATCAAGAGGTTCCATGCTCGGATCATCAACTTGGATTGCGAGAAGCGCATGACTCATCTACGCTCCCATAAGTCTCGCTCTGTCGGATCAGACTTGAGAAAAGAGGTCTCTTCTTTTAGAGAAATAAGGATCGCGATCATGCTACAAAAGGTAACAGTAATACTTGTTTGTCCACTGTCCCTTACAACTAGTGTGACTAGTCGACTTAGATCGTATAAGATTTAATCTCCACGCTTTCGTAATGCATAAGATGAATACCCTTGCCTTCAAGTGGTATCAAAGCCTTGGTCAAATATCTTGGATGTGATCCAAATCCTAAGGGAATAAGGTTTTGGATATCAATGTGTTGGGACTTGTTTTTTCGTAGATGTATTTTTCGTATAGTTTTTTTGCTCGTATGAAAGCTATTGTATGTGCCTTGTTTGAATGAAATTTGGAATACTTAAATGTTTTAGAGTTTTTGAATATATTCTTAAAAGATTCGCCAATGGTTGGCATCAAACGGACATCGTTTTAAAAATAAAAAGTTCCCGCAGTGTTATTATTTTTTCATGTAAACTAGGATCTGTAACGAAACAATTTTTTGTTACTATTTTTCTATCATGAAACATGTTAGAAATACATTAATTAAGTTAATAATTAAATCAGAAAATTGCTCGAATTTATTTCACATGATTCCGACTCTGTTTCCTTAAATATGAGATATTTAGTGGAGATGGGTTGGAAGATGATGGGATCATCTCAATATCATTTTTAATGTATTTATCATTCAATATTAATCATGAAAATTATGAATTTAACCTGATTAAATGATGCTTCATATATTTAGAGAAATATTTGATAATCTTCACCTCCACTGAATGAATGTTTTATGACAAAATCCTATTTCAAACTACAATAGTTATAGTCCAACTTTACTTGCAAAACCAAACTTGTTTATCTGATATTATTAGACATTTTATACATTAAAAATATTTTAATATGTGTAGGTTTCTGAGTGATTATTATATAGTATCATGTCGATCATCAAGTGCATATGACAGATAAACCCCTTAGCAAAATTTGTACCAATCATGTCTTATGAATCGGTGTTGGTGTTTAGATCGTGGATATGCTAATTGGTTAACTAAATCACACCATGCACCGCATTTGCAGTGGTATCTCTCCCTGTTAGAATTATTTATTTGACTTAGATTGATCTGTTTCAAGGATGGATAGCATGAGAAGTCGCTACATACTTTAAACAACTTATTGGAATAATATAATTGTACAATGTGAGGGTATATAATATATAGCAATATCAAGCAAATTAAATTATTTATTGGTTGTATTGGATTTATAATTAATATTAAATTAATTTAATCTAATTTAAATAAACAGGTTACTACTAATAGAATTATAATTCCCTTGGAAAATTAATCAATAGAATTCGATTCAAAATGATTGATTAAAATTTGAACGGGGTATGGAGGAACATAAGATGACATCCATGGTCTCCCATCAAGGCAAAGGGTTCTGTCGCTATTCGATTGTACAGTGAAGATGCCTATGCGACGACATTGTCTTGGAACTGTTTTTGTCGTCATGAACTTATAAGGTGTCAAACATAGAGTGAACTTTATTGTCTGAGACATCGAGCACCGAGAAAAGTTGGCAGAGTGCCCAATCATTTTAAGGAAGTCGTTCTTAGCTTCGGCTAGAGCAACTGTCGATTGTGAGACTCAAGATATAAAATTTTCGAACCTACGCCAAAATGATTAAATTCTCAAGGACATACCCTGCACTGAGACAATTGAATAAGCTACCGACAACTGTGACCGAAAGAGGCAACATAATCAAACCATTCAACTTCACTTGACCAGATCTCTCCCAAGGAACCACTGACTCAAAACATGACCCTAGAAGAGATACCTAAGAAGCCGACTGTCGAGTCGACGAAAGCTGTCCACCAAGAAATTTGCACAATCAAAAGGAAAATATGTGATTAGAAATCAGAATTGTCCATATTCCCTAATGGAGATCTCATTCGTCTCCATTGAGACTAAAGTGACACCGCATATAGTGAAAGATATGGTTTGATCCTCAAGCGCATCACGGAAGCGTGTTCGTCGTATCGAATACGACAAGAAGCGACTAGTCTGACTAGTTGCTCGATACAGCGGAATTTAAAAAAAAATTTATACGACGAAACCAAATGATCCAAGAACACTTCTCGAATCGTTTCGTCTAAACCACAAACAAGTAATAGGATTACCTCCTGAAGCGTGGTTGTGATCAAGTCTCTAAACGAAGAGACCTCCTGTCTCAAGTCCGATCCGACGGAGGAGACGCTTGCGAGCGCGGGGATGAACCGCGTGCTTCTCGCAATCCATGTTGATGATCCAAGCGGCGGATCTCCTGATCTCGACACACGAGATCCGACGTCTTCTTCACGAGCGAGGCGCACCGAAGGAGATGGAGATCCACGAGCAGAAGAACGAGCAGCATAACGACGATGCCGCGGCGATGGAGAACCTCTCCATGGCATCCATGGTGGACGGCCATGAGAGGGAGAGAGAGGGCTGACCTCTAAGAGAAAGAGAGAGGGAGAGAGAGATGCTTCTCAAGCATTATGTGTGTAAAGAGAGAGCATGGGTATGCCTCTCTATTTATAGGGTTTTGGGATCCATGGATCTCAATCCATGTGTCTCATAAAATCAATGGTTGAGATTGATTTATGATAATCCAATGGTCAAGATTGTTGTTGGTAAAAGCCAACAACTTGTGATTTAATTTTGATTAAATATATTTGATAAATCAAATATATATTAATACCAAATTAAACCAATCAAATAAGGAGTGAGAAATCAATTGGGAGCCTCCTTCCCCATTAGGAGAGGTGGACGGCCACCAATTCCTAATTGGAATTGGTGCCGCCCCCCCTCTTCCATATGGGGAGGGCAATCCTATGGATTACATGGGATTGCATATCTCCTAATATTTCTCTCTACTTATTTTCCCAACAATTTTCACCAAAATAATTCTCAATTAATTTTTGGGAATATTGCAATCTTGACATTGGAATATTGTGAATCACATTCACAACCCAAAACAACATATAATTTACATTGTCAATTAATTACACAATGTGTATCTAATACACATAATAATTAATCAACACATATAAATTATAATTAGCTCTCTCTAATACATTATATATCACATTTATAATATATTATGAATAATTGGATATTACTATCCACATTATTCTTATCCATAATAATTAAATCATATTTAATTATATTGGATAACTTATTCTCATGTTCTCAAATAATGTGAATCACATTCACATTACTTACATCTTTTGATAATCAAATCACATTTAATTATCTAAGATAATTCTCCTTATAATATGAATCAAATTCATATTACTCATGATAATTAAATCACATTTAATTATCCATTTTCTCAATGCTCGGATACATATATCAACAATAGAATTATCCATGAACTCTTTCATAGATAATGCGCTTTCTCCGCGAATACTTGGAGATAAGGACAGGGCGATTGTATTGTTCCACGTATAGTGACATGGATAATGAGATCACATCTCAAATCCAGATCTCGGGCCTCCCATAGATGCTTGATTAAATCAAGACCGCAAATCTAATCTTCTCATTGAATCTGAATCACATTCAGATCAATGTCCAACATTTGGACTAAGATCAGATTACTTCTCTACTGAGAGGAGTCACTAAAATCCAGACCCGTTTCATCACTCCCTAGGAATGGAAGCGTCATGGTTATACAATCGTTTATGATCACATCACCCTCAGGTATTCCCAACACCTGTACATCCTGCATACTGGAAGACTCAGAATAAACCAGAAGTATTAGATCAACTTTACACTGTCTACTTCAGGGTTTTATCAGTAAGTTTCTCATTCGATCATTGGGAGTCGGTATTGATCATATTATTTCCAAAAGCATATATCATACCTAGGTCTTGATCATATACTTTCCAAAAGTATATATCAAACCAACAAATTCAGTCAAGCTTCCAAAGCGAGACGACCGTGCGCACGGAATTTGATTCTTCCCAATATCTCATGAGTGAGCTCATGTCTTCCGGTTCAGTAGTGAACCTGTATGATCCCTTTGAGAGATCGTATTACTCATATGCCCTTATATGCACACCAGCGCGCCGGTGTATAGACCTTGATTAGGTCATCAACCTATTGGTCTGCCAAATGTACATACTCAGACATATAGTAACACATCTGTCTCCGGTCAGAGGATGTGTGCCTATATCATGACAGCATATGATATAGGACTTTGGTTATCTCGATCTCGTTAAGTCAACTCTTTTACCTAACTAATCTGACACCTCCGAATCTCTATTCCTATGCAGAGGACCTGCATCAAGAAGTCGGTCAGATATCAGCCTAACTGAGAAAGGATTGCCATCTCCTACTCAGGCTGGAGATCATCTCTTAATAATCATTTGACGGTGCTTGATGAGTCCTCAATCTAACTCATTAGATATTCATCTAAGCACCAACCTCTATGATTCAATAATTGAATCAACAGCTGTATGATCATTAAGATGGCCATGGTACATAACCCTAATTGTACTAAGGGGCCTATTATGCAAACTATGTATTCTTTATTTCAGATTAAGGAGTGAATTGCAATAACATTTATTGCATAATGGCTCACCGTGGGCTCGCATTTCCAACAATCTCCCACTAGCCCAAAGAGCCATTAATGGGCTAATCATTTAAACCCACACTCATGTGACAATCATAGGCTATTTAGAAAATAGCGAGGTAAGCTGATCAGTCACTCCGTTCCCAAGAGACTACGCCAAGTCCTTTTACGGCACTTGCATATCTCCTAGTAACAGTGCTCGCATCCAATGCGAATGTTGCATCTCATGCAACCGATACTCAATTTTGTTAGTTATAGTGTCCTTGACACTACATCTTATTAATTATCATAACCAGTATTCCCATAATCCTTATTAGAATACCTTCATTCCTGGAGATCTCTATCTCCTAAGGTATCTACAGTTAAGACCATCATAGATCACTATCTACAAGGTCTTAAACTTTTTGAAGATAAGACTTTGAGATCACTATCTCCAAGTTTTATCATCTTTGAAGATATTATTAGTACTACAATCAAGTGTTTTATCTCCATAGTAGGATTAGTAACAGTTTACTACTCCCACTGCATGGCAGACATCTGGTTCTTGTACACATCTAGCATATACCGAGCTTCTCATAACTGATGCACAAGTGCAAGCAGTTCTAGCATTCACTTCCTCAACTCTTTGAGGTGCTATCCCTTTAGACAGGTCACTACCACATCTTAAGGGAAGGAAGCCTTTCTTGGAATTTTCCAGAAAATGGAATAAGTCCAAGGTGTACTACTAATGCGACAGTCCCAATACCCTCTTCTCTTTGCTTCTGAACGACTTCAGAATTAAGATCTAAGAGGTATCCTTGAGATCGTATCTCAAGGTATGGAACAACCAAATTATAAAACACTTATTATTTATTCTTATATCATTCCAAATGATTAGAATAATATCTACATTTAGCACGATGAACACAATGGCACTCCCACTAAGCTTCACATGGTTCATCAAAATTTTATCTAAAATCATAACATTTATAATTTCATTAAATCTTATGTTCCAACTACAAGAAACTTATTTGAGTCCAAAGATGGAGTTCTTCAGCTAGCACACCTTGCTTTCCTCAACCATGAAGCCCTGGGGCTACTTCATATGAATGTCCTCAGAGAGGTATTCATAGAGGAATGCAATCTTGACTCACATCATGAAGATGCCATAGTCAAGTTGTGCAGCTATAGTTAGCAATATTCTGATGGGTTAAAGCAAGGTCACTGTAGAGCAAGTCTTATCGCAAGCGATGCCTTCTCTTCGATGTGTAGCTCATGGCTACGAACCGTGCTTTGAAGGTCTCTACCTTCTCATCAGGTTCCCTCTTTCTCTTGAAGATCCATTTACACCTTAATGGGTCTGACCCATATAGGTGGATCCTCGAGGGTCCATATACAACACTTGTATATGAAGTCTACATTAGACTTTTATTGCTAACATCCATCCTTCCATGTCATGATCCTCAGGAGCTTCATCACATGTAGTCCGATCATTTTCAGATTTAACTGACACATGGAATCCATCCTCAAACTTATTTGAAGAGGTATTAATGTTTCATCTTTAATTATCTATTTCAGTTTCCGATTTCAGGAGCCTCATTATCTTTTCAAGATTAAATGAGTTCCTTTACTTCATTTTCATCTTGATTCTCCAGAGAGTCATCCTATAAGAATCATATTCTCAAAGATGAGATCTTTTAAGAATCTCAAGGTCATAAAGTAGGTATCCAATACCATCCTTTATTTTCCTAATGAAGTAGCACTCTCTAGTGCTAGATTCCAGCTTAATCACATGGAACCTTATTAAGGATATATAATGCAGTCTCTACCACATATATATACCTGGAAACTAAGAGATAATTATGCTATGATTAATCATTGATCAAATCATGTCACACATGATCAATTGTATCTCCCTACAACTCTATTGAGTTAAGGTTCATTAGGAGGATTGAGATAGGAATGATATTCATATCTCCATAAGGTATTTCTTGAATTCATCTAATAGGTACAGGCTACCTTGGTTAGATCAAATTCATTTCATCTTCCTTCAAACTTTGGTTCTAAACCAAAATTGCGAAATCTTTGAACATTTCAAAGGTTTCTTAGGTAAAGAGAAGAAATATCATATCATACATAATCATTAACAGATATCACATATCCATAATGTTTATTATGATATAGATGATTTGCATACATCAATATGCATGAGATCCTTAATACCTTGACACCTTACACCTTTCCCAAGGAAGTGTGTATTGGACATTTTTACTTTGAATACAATATTCACAAGTATGTGAGATTTGATGCTTTAGACAATCTAAAGTTTCATGTCTTACTAGTCCATTGATCTCATCAACAGACATATGTCCAAAATTTGATGTCAGATCATTATCAAATGATCTTTATCCTCCTATTGATCTTTTAAAGGTTTAATTTTCAGTATTAGAAATCTTAATGAGCCAGTCATTAATTTTCTAATTTAATAGAGTCCACTAGATTTTAGATTACTATCTGAAATATTTCCATCATAACTCTTTATGATAGATTTATTACAGAATTCATGTTTATATCCAACAATTAGAAATAAACAATGAGTGTATTCTAATATCTAGGTTATAGAGACATTCTCTAAGACTAAGGGCTCCCACTGAAAATATGAAGTCTATTGATCTCATGGAAATTGTTGCAACACTTGCATCATTTTCAACATGGATGACCAATAAACCTTAAGATCAAATTTCTAATACATATGCAACCAATTGCAAGTGTCATTAGAAAATTTGAGATACAATTATTAGACTTTATCTTATCAAATAAGTAAGTCAATATCAATGATTATATGTAGATTATACTGATGCTCCATCCGAGTCCTTTTCTGAGGATTCTAGACAGACTTGATAGTCATACTATCAACACATCAACTTATTGCAGTATTGGCATTCATCCAACTCTTTGGATGTCATATGGAAGTCACAGAAGTACAGTCAACTCTTTGACTATACCTCTTACTTGGGTCCAACCCATGCTTCCACTGCGCTCCCTTTGTCTATAAGCAACCTTTGCTCAAGACCAAGGATCTCTCATGTTAAAATCAAAAATTTCAATATAAGAGTATTTCAACATTTATACAAGCTTCATTTAAGTTCATATAATATGAATATTATGAAGCTTCATGAATGACTAGAGTATAGACAGTAGAATGATGACACTCATCATCTACATCCATCTAAACTCTTTGAAGCATCGGTTCAGGTAGGTATTCAAACAATTTGAATACATTATCTCTAATAGAGCTACCATTCTACATGATGTAGAGAACCATGTCATTCATGATTAAATGTCAAGAGCACATATATATGCCAGAATATCTTTATTGATTTTATAAGGATTAATTTGATAATTACGATCATCATCGACATGTCACTTCAAAAGTACATTCGATAAGATCAAGACTTATAGAGACATACAAACCCTAGGGTTTTAGTCCTATTGTCTATTTAATTATCACTTCTCATTGTTATGAGGAAACTTGCACATTGCAACCACATACATTGTGTGTCCAATTGCAAGTACAATATCTGGATTATAGGGTCCAATCCACGATATTTACTGGTTATCATTGAGTATAATATTGAGTGGGTTTAATGAAGGATTTTCTGAAATAAAAAATTTGCATGAGTGTATATATTTATATATATACATGTTTTACTTTGAATTAGGAATTTTATATCAAAGTTGTCTTGCCATGTCAACAATGAAAGTTTATTCCCTTAATCACTTTCAATGTAAGAGATATACTTACCATCATATCTCAAGCAAGATCTGGGATCTCCTTCCTTATCTTTGTTGCATCCCAATAATATGAGAACCTACAACTCGGATAAAAAGAAGCGGGAACACATTCCTCCTTGCAAGTCCAACTTGCATCTCCCAATTCGGTCTTTAATACCCGGGCCCACCACCCCTAAGGTGATGTTGACCCGTCATTAATTGAACCAACCGTCAACAGGAATACAACTCGCTATGCGCAATCCAATATCGCCCCAATAATATGAGGACCCGATATTGGGGTCACTACGCATACGTCCTTACTCTTTCGAGAAGCGACGAGCCCGATCCAAACGGATCATATGTGGGAGCTGTCACTTCGGACAGGCGTCTCCCACATATAATATTTGGCGACGAAACCCTTCGCCTTGACGGGAGACCATGGATGTCACTTATGTGATCCTCCATCTCTTATTCAAATTTAATTAATTACTATGAATCTCATTCATATAATTAATTCTTCCAAGGGAATTATTAACTCTAATCATATTAGAGTATTCTCAATTGGATATAATTAACTTAATCATATTAAATTAATTATCAATCCAATTTAATCAATCAAACTTAATTTTATGCTTGAATATACATATATGATATTATTCTCAAAGTACGTATTAATTCGTATTTTAATAATTAGAAAAATACATCATAATCCCTCGGACATTATCCCGGCCCTACCCGCTGTCATGGCCAGTACCGACGGGAGTGGGGCGGACCACATACGTTGCAACCCGCTGACCAGCGATCCCCGACTAGACACCACATCCACCTCGGGAAAGGATAATGCCAAATTGATTATTTTGTACTTGAGATGATCATCGGTTCTTCAACCGAAATTATACCATATAGTAATCAAAACAATTTTGATTTTAAGGAAATTTGCTAGGCAAATTCCCAAGTCCTATTCAAGCAAGAAGTTTGATGATTGTAATTCCAATTATGGTTTAGATCAAATCTAATCAACTAATTGGTTGGAGCCAAGTCAATTAGGCAAATAATCATGTTTCAATATTTCACAAATATTTTTCAAGATTATTTCACGAAATTAACAATTAATTTCACTAATTGACAATCACTTGGTTCTAGATTAGGAAAGCAATTTCAGCAGTGACTCCTACTTACTAAAATTGGCATATCTCAATCATATTAAATCCAAATTAAGCAAAGTCAATTTCTAAAGTTTGCTAATTTGATTTAGGACAGAACCTAAGTGATGTTTCACGCATTTCGAGGCAAGTCTAAACAGTAATTAACATTTTAATCACGTTCAGATTCACAGTTCCCGCAACAGTGCATACATGTTCATTAAAACGACCATATCTCGAGCATACGAAATCCGATTTGCGCAAACTCAGATCCTATGGTTTCCTTATTTAATGGGGAACATAATCCAAGTATAAAATTCGTGTTTAAACAATTTAAACAGTGCCGAATTTCTTTACTAAACAGATCTGCGAAATCAAATGCGATGAAAACTTTCGCGACCTTAACGAACCCAAGTCGTCTTTGGTTAACGAATCACTATTCGAAACCGTCGAACCTGGCTCTGATACCACTTGAAGGATATGGTTTGATCCTCAAGCGCATCACGGAAGCGTGTTCGTCGTATCGAATACGACAAGAAGCGACTAGTCTGACTAGTTGCTCGATGCAGCGGAATTTAAAAAAAACTTTATACGACGAAACCAAATGATCCAAGAACACTTCTCGAATCGTTTCGTCTAAACCACAAACAAGTAATAGGATTACCTCCTGAAGCGTGGTTGTGATCAAGTCTCTAAACGAAGAGACCTCCTGTCTCAAGTCCGATCCGACGGAGGAGACGCTTGCGAGCGCGGGGATGAACCGCGTGCTTCTCGCAATCCATGTTGATGATCCAAGCGGCGGATCTCCTGATCTCGACACACGAGATCCGACGTCTTCTTCACGAGCGAGGCGCACCGAAGGAGATGGAGATCCACGAGCAGAAGAACGAGCAGCATAACGACGATGCCGCGGCGATGGAGAACCTCTCCATGGCATCCATGGTGGACGGCCATGAGAGGGAGAGAGAGGGCTGACCTCTAAGAAAAAGAGAGAGGGAGAGAGAGATGCTTCTCAAGCATTATGTGTGTAAAGAGAGAGCATGGGTATGCCTCTCTATTTATAGGGTTTTGGGATCCATGGATCTCAATCCATGTGTCTCATAAAATCAATGGTTGAGATTGATTTATGATAATCCAATGGTCAAGATTGTTGTTGGTAAAAGCCAACAACTTGTGATTTAATTTTGATTAAATATATTTGATAAATCAAATATATATTAATACCAAATTAAACCAATCAAATAAGGAGTGAGAAATCAATTGGGAGCCTCCTTCCCCATTAGGAGAGGTGGACGGCCACCAATTCCTAATTGGAATTGGTGCCGCCCCCCCTCTTCCATATGGGGAGGGCAATCCCATGGATTACATGGGATTGCATATCTCCTAATATTTCTCTCTACTTATTTTCCCAACAATTTTCACCAAAATAATTCTCAATTAATTTTTGGGAATATTGCAATCTTGACATTGGAATATTGTGAATCACATTCACAACCCAAAACAACATATAATTTACATTGTCAATTAATTACACAATGTGTATCTAATACACATAATAATTAATCAACACATATAAATTATAATTAGCTCTCTCTAATACATTATATATCACATTTATAATATATTATGAATAATTGGATATTACTATCCACATTATTCTTATCCATAATAATTAAATCATATTTAATTATATTGGATAACTTATTCTCATGTTCTCAAATAATATGAATCACATTCACATTACTTACATCTTTTGATAATCAAATCACATTTAATTATCTAAGATAATTCTCCTTATAATATGAATCAAATTCATATTACTCATGATAATTAAATCACATTTAATTATCCATTTTCTCAATGCTCGGATACATATATCAACAATAGAATTATCCATGAACTCTTTCATAGATAATGCGCTTTCTCCGCGAATACTTGGAGATAAGGACAGGGCGATTGTATTGTTCCACGTATAGTGACATGGATAATGAGATCACATCTCAAATCCAGATCTCGGGCCTCCCATAGATGCTTGATTAAATCAAGACCGCAAATCTAATCTTCTCATTGAATCTGAATCACATTCAGATCAATGTCCAACATTTGGACTAAGATCAGATTACTTCTCTACTGAGAGGAGTCACTAAAATCCAGACCCGTTTCATCACTCCCTAGGAATGGAAGCGTCATGGTTATACAATCGTTTATGATCACATCACCCTCAGGTATTCCCAACACCTGTACATCCTGCATACTGGAAGACTCAGAATAAACCAGAAGTATTAGATCAACTTTACACTGTCTACTTCAGGGTTTTATCAGTAAGTTTCTCATTCGATCATTGGGAGTCGGTATTGATCATATACTTTCCAAAAGCATATATCATACCTAGGTCTTGATCATATACTTTCCAAAAGTATATATCAAACCAACAAATTCAGTCAAGCTTCCAAAGCGAGACGACCGTGCGCACGGAATTTGATTCTTCCCAATATCTCATGAGTGAGCTCATGTCTTCCGGTTCAGTAGTGAACCTGTATGATCCCTTTGAGAGATCGTATTACTCATATGCCCTTATATGCACACCAGCGCGCCGGTGTATAGACCTTGATTAGGTCATCAACCTATTGGTCTGCCAAATGTACATACTCAGACATATAGTAACACATCTGTCTCCGGTCAGAGGATGTGTGCCTATATCATGACAGCATATGATATAGGACTTTGGTTATCTCGATCTCGTTAAGTCAACTCTTTTACCTAACTAATCTGACACCTCCGAATCTCTATTCCTATGCAGAGGACCTGCATCAAGAAGTCGGTCAGATATCAGCCTAACTGAGAAAGGATTGCCATCTCCTACTCAGGCTGGAGATCATCTCTTAATAATCATTTGACGGTGCTTGATGAGTCCTCAATCTAACTCATTAGATATTCATCTAAGCACCAACCTCTATGATTCAATAATTGAATCAACAGCTGTATGATCATTAAGATGGCCATGGTACATAACCCTAATTGTACTAAGGGGCCTATTATGCAAACTATGTATTCTTTATTTCAGATTAAGGAGTGAATTGCAATAACATTTATTGCATAATGGCTCACCGTGGGCTCGCATTTCCAACATATAGCTTGCTCCTCCACCACCGTAGAAGTCTCGTAAGAATCAGACATGGTTATTTTGGATTTTCTTGATCATTTTTGCGATCCAATTCTAGAGCCATCACCAAAAAAGTCGATTGCCCTACTGAACATAACAAATTAAATGTTTGGCCACCGCATGGAGCCCATATATTTTCCGTTAACTGTACCAACGAATCTTCCTCAGAAGATTCGAGGAAGATGATCAACAAAGTTGTATTCCACGATCTAGGAGGGTGGCTGAGATGAACTCAAAGGTAGAAGGTGGTGTATGAGAAGGAACAACGAAGGTTTTGGAATGGGTGGTGTGTACACCCTTCCCCAACTTTGGTGGTTGTTCTCCTAAGATGTCAAACGAGAATGGGTTCTATGATTTTTAGGATGGCATCCTCTTCCTTGCATTAGTGAGACGCATCCCGAAACATTCGCCTTAATCATTCGTCTGGGTAAACCAAGCTCCATGTGTTTCCTAGAGGAGATAGACCCATGGTTGAAGGTTGAAATGGTAGAATTATACATTTTTCCCATTTTCAGGCTTTTCTCCTTTCAGGAGTGGATGTGTCATAGGAAGCATGTCTTCTTCAACAATATGATCACATGTGCTATTGCAAATCCCAACTCGGAGTAGTAAATTTTTCATATGAAATCTATGTTACAAGCAAACAAATTTGTATTGTTAGTACATATTGATAACTGAATAAACATATAGGTTACAATGTGATCATGTCTGATGATCGAAAAACTATGTAAACTATATATCCGATAAAACAGTATGTCCTACACTAGAAATAACTGTTAAACACAACTATATTGATCGGAAAATATAGATATACAAAATTCAACTTCATGAAACTTCTTAATATAGATATACAAAATTCAACATCATGAAACTTTCTTAACATAGATATACAAAATTCAACATCATGAAACTTTCTTACTCAAAGCCCTGAATATGCGCTCGGGCCACCCCCTTTTAATACATCAAAGAGAGATCAGTACAAAGGTGCCCTTGAAGGGTAATTTACATGAAAACCAAAGGGAACCTAAGAACAAATATACAGAAAACTACAAGAAATATCCATTGACAACAAATGTCTGTTCTTCAGCATATACCGTCCTTGTGTTCTTCAGCAGATACCATCCTTCCGATTCTTGAGCAGGTAACAAATAACGTGAAGCTCCACTGATGCAGTTCATTGGCTCTTCCAACAAAATAGCCTTAAGCAAGGGCTGAAAACTGCCATAAGTATAGACCTCCACAGAACCGTTCAAGAGTCATCACAGCAGTTCCTCCGGGCACCATACTCCAAATAAAGTTGGTCACGCAAACAGGGAAGCAGCGCTTGGCTTCTGTCCACACATCAATGTGGTGTGAACTTCCAGAAATGATAACCAAAGCAGAAGCCGGATATTTTGTTAATCGGTCTCCAACTTTCTCAAGCCCAAACCATCAGCAGTTCTAAAAAACTTGAGATAAAATTGGCCTTCATCCAATATTCCATTTGACATCATGACAATTTCAGCAAAACAAATGATCCAAAGAGAGAACGATAGCTCCAAACCATGTGGAAAGGATCAAACAAGTAAAGAAACTTAGTTTGCCTGTGCATATCGAACTTGATGCCCACAGCTACCAAAAGTTTTACCAAAGCTCCAACCAGGCATCTTCTAAGTCCCCAAAAAAAGAAGAAATAGAACCCGAGAATGAAAGATTCTAGCAAACTAAGAGCAGAATCCATTCAGACAAGAAACTCAGCCTTTTCAAAATTAATCACCAGGACCAATGCAGGCAATTTGTCCAGAGACCCTTCCCAAACGTATTTACCCATTCCAATCTCCAAAGGGGCATGCTGATTGAAATTAACAGCTGTAACAAAATAAGACCCCAGAGCATAATATGTTACCGGCATTAAATCAAGAGCAGAATCAAGTGAACTACAGGACAGTTTTGTGCAGTCATATCAAAATTGATATGCACAGTCCCATAGTGTCTTGCCCAAACCAAAGACAAACTTCACATCCAAGGACACCATATATGAGCACTTGAGCTTCCACCAACAAACAGGCTAATTGCAGAAGCCAAAGAGCTCCTGCATATGGAAAAAATCATCTATCAGGCAAACCAATAAAATTAAACATTATAAAGCTTTACCTAAGCAGTGCCTAAATAAGTGTAACCTAATAGGATAAAATCTTAGAGAATGCTACTTGTTATAATAGCTTTTCAGCTATCAAGATCAAATCTTTAAAGAAACACCTTTACATGTGCAACTTTCAAGTGACTGACATTTAACATGAAATATTTAAAAAAACTGCTACGCACTGGCTAAAGCATAGTGTGATCCAATAGATAAAAACTTTTAAAAGCTCTGATGCAAACTGATAAACTCAGTGTCAAGCCTAATTACAATCGAATTTAGATAGAAACAGAGTCATATTTCGATGGGGTTAAATCAGTGTGTTACCTAATATTCAAAACCTTTTTCAACAGGCTGGTTGTTGGCTGAGTACTATACAGGACATGGAGGCTGAGGGTGCCGCTGAAGGTAACTTTCTTCACGTGGCTTTTGCAGAGGAGACAAGTCGTCAAGGAGTTGTGTGCCGATTAGAGACCAACAGCAGATTCTACCAGCGCGATATGCTCCTCTGCTGCGGAGTATGTTGACCATTTGTTCTCCAGTTGTCCCTTTACTCAGAAAGTCCAAATTGATGAGGGTTTATCCTAGGTGGATGCTTCCTCTTTACACAGCTTCTAAAGATAATTCAGGCTAGGAGGGACTTTTAATACAGGGTTGCATGAAGGAGGAGAGCAGATATGCGCAAGGCCTTCGCAGTTGTGTGTGGCTTATCTAGCTGGAGAGAAATGGTGCTGTGTTCAAAGGATGCAGATAAAACAAGGAAATTGTGAACGTGGGTTTGTGCGGGTTGTGTTCAATGCGGGCAACTGAAGCCTATACTGAGAGTCTCATGTGTAGCTTGTTGTTCTTTAATGTTTATTGAAGATATCTTAAGGATGGCCACTGATCTCTTGTAGCCATCCTATCGCTTTTAAAGAAAATGATATGCTATGCAGTGGTTGCTTCAATCGATCACCTACTGCAAATAATGCATTACGAAACCATATCGACCCATGCAGATGTTGTATCTATGTGCGATAGAAAAAAAAACTCCAACTATGCAATTGTAAAAAACTCCAACTATGCAATTGTAAGGAAACTTTAGCTATGCAATGGTTAATTCAAGATAATAAAAAACTCTAACTATGCAATGGTTAATTTCAAGTGATACCTGATAAATCAATCTTTTATAAAAATAAAAGATGCATCTGTGATTTATAAAGTACGTTGTCCAATATGTGGTCAAAATCATTGAAAACTCTACCTTTGCCTATGATTCACCGTGACACCAATATGTCAAGTCTTTGAAGAAAACTCTACAATCTCTGCTTATGCTGTGGTGATTCATCGAGTAATCTGATTTGATCAAATATCGAAAGCTCCACTATGTTGTGCTTAAAAAATGTGTCACCTGATCAAATCTTAATAACCTATATATAGGTAGTGGTTAAGACCGTGGGAGACCTAACACAATCCACCAATGCAGTTCATTGTATCACCTAATATTGTTCTTTGATGTTTTTGAAGGCATTCTAATGATGGCTACTACTCTCGAGTAACCATCCTTTGGTTTTTCAGAAAAAATGAGCAAAATATTCAAAAATGCACCTACAAAATAGTCAATTTACTTTTACATATAATAAGATCAGATTTTAAAAAATGCATCAGTATATGGATTGGTTAAATTAGCAAGTTAGCAAACATACAATATGAAAAATGCGTACACGCATGCTGCTAAAATATCTTCTTAAAGAATGCTTAAATCAGTGATTCACCTTAAGAGATCACTGGTTAAATCCACATTTCACCTAATATGATCATATCTTGAAAGTAAAATCCCGCTGCCTATTCGATGGTTAAGTTAGTAAGAAGCCTAACATGATTCAAATCGTTGAAAGGAAAAAAAGCCTCAAACTATGCTGTGGTTCAATCAATATCTTATCCAATAATAACAAAATCTATATAATTCTTTATTGCAATGGTTAATTTAATGCGTTGCTGGTATAATGAAATCTTTGTAAAAAGAGGCATCTATCTATGCTGAGGTTTAATGGTATGTTACCCAATATGATTAAAGATTTTAAAACTCATGTTTGCAAATTGTGCCACCTACTACAAAGATATCATTAAAATGCCGCTACATATGCAGTTGTTAATTCATTGAGTTACCTACTATAGTCAGTTATGCATAAACCCTATCAATGCAACGCTCAAATTTTCTTTTGAAAGGAAAAAGGGCCTCCATGTGTTTAGATAATTATTTCACATAGTATGACCGAATCCTTACAAGCACAAATTACTATATATGCCATGGTGAAGTCAATGTCAGACTATATAGTCGCATCCTAGGGAGGGAAAGGAGGCCTCTACTTATACAGGGATTAGATAAGTGTCTAATTGAATATGATCAAACCTTAAACAAGTCCATCTATGCAACGACTACTTCAATGTGTCACCTGCAATGATCAAATCATTAAAAAACCAACATTTACCTTTGCAGAGGTTGTAATGGTTAATTCAAAGTGTCTCCTAATAAATCAAATCTTTTAGAAAAAAGAATGAGGCATATAGTTATTATTAAAGTGTGTCTTCAAATATACGGTCAAGATCTTTGAAATCTCTACATTTGCCATGGAGGATTCATTATATAGTACGAGGGATTATATTCTGATTTCCTATCTCAATAAAATATACATCTAATTATGTAGAAGTAGAGGTGTTCATCACCTAATATGGTCAGATCTTAAAAAGGAAAAACCTATACTTATAGATTGGCAAATTTAGTTTGTTAGAATTAATGTTTCACCTGAAGATCAAGGGATGATTACATCAGTGTGACACTTGTATGAATAGATTTTTTTTGAAAAAAAACATCTAATCATGATTCCACTAAAATGAAAATAGTTAAAAACTCTACCTGTGCAATAATTTGTCTTTTGCCCTTGGTATGATTTAGAAAGAAATCTACTTTGCAGTTGCAAATTCATTATGATACAAACATTAACAAAATATAAAAAACTCTACTTATGACATGCTAAAAAATCAATGTTTCAGCATATAAAACCAAATTGTAATGAACTCTACTTATTTTTTAAAGCTATGAACTCTACTTATGTAATGAGTAAATTAGTGTTTCACCCAATATGATCAATTTTTTGAAGTGGAAGGCCTCCAGTTAGATATCAGAGTGAGACTTAGCGTGATTAAATCATTTATATAAGAGGCCTTTAGCAATGCACCGATTAGAACAATGTGTTAATTCATATGATCAAATCCTTAGAACTCTAAATACACTGAGGCGAGTTCAATCCACAGACTATATAGTACATATTTAAAAAACCTCTACTGAGTGATGCAGCGTGACCCCAAATTATGGGGCCACATTTATTTAATTAGATAATTATCAATTTTATTTACGTTTTTTTGGGTCTAATTGAATAATTGAGATCGCCTGTGATCTCAACGTTGATTTCGTAGAATTTAATTATAATTGTTGGTCAATTAAATAATTAGAGTCCAATTAAGTTAGTTAGAGGTCAATTAGGATTAAATTAGTTGTAATTTGATTATTTACTATTTTTGTAAACCCTCTCTCCTATATAAAGAGAGGGTAGTCCATCAATTTTAGTCAGTCAGTTATGAATTAAAATTTGAGTTGATCTCATTTTATTCCCCCTCCTTCTCTCTCTCCCTCCACGCGATCTCCGCGGTTCTCCTTCTTCAATCCCTCGTTACCGACGAGTATTTCTTTTCTCAACCCCTCTAATTCTTCCACCAAAATCCACCGTTCAATATTTCAAATTTTATCGTCGACGCAAATCCTTTTCTGCATCAATTGGTATCAGAGCATGGATTTCGAATCGTACCTACGATTCGACGATCCGATCGACTATTGGTGTGAGAAGTTCGGTCTCCGCCGCCCATCTCGTGGTTCACGTCGCTCAAAAAAGTTCCATCAACGTCTTATCGCATGCATTAAGGTGCACGAATGGTTGGGCACACAAATCGACGGCGATTTCGCCGCCAACGACCAAAATCAGATCTATGCCACCGCCGTTCAAGTCGATTTCGAAGCCGAAAACGAAGGTATTTTCATTCCAAAGGAAGATCTATTTGATACAACTATTGTGCAAGAAGAAAAGGGGGATCAAGGACCCATCTTCGACGAAGATCCCGCGGACGAAGAAGACGAAAACCTCGAAATCTGTGCCGTAGATGCCGCTGTCCAGCACGTCCCCGCGCCAAGTACGTCGCCGGAAGCGAACCTGCCACCTCCTCCGGCCACCCCGGCACAATCCCCACCACCCCAGGTAGCCCCCCCTCCCCTCCTCGCCCGTCGCACCCCGCCCCCAGCACCCCAGGGCGTGGTTGCCCCCCTGCGGTGCCCCCAACCGCCGCCTTCCCCAACCCGACCCCGCAGCACACCCCTCCCGACCTTCCTCTCCCCCTGATTCTTCTTCCCCTCCCCCCGTAAAACCCCAGCCCCCCCCCCCCCCCCGCCTTCTCCTCCCACGCCACTCCCCACCTTCTCCCGATCGCGCGCCCAGTCATCTGTTCCCCAACGCCACCTGTTGTCTCCCGCCATCCCTCGCACAGGCCGCGCCAGCAGCCCCATCGTCGCCCTCCCGCGCGACATCCCAGGCCATCGCTGCCTCCCCGCCGAACCGCCCCGGCCCGCCAGCAGGACCGCCGCCCCCATCGCGCCCTCGCGAAGCCACCGCGCCGCCTCCGCGTGGTCATCGACCCCCACCCCGCGTCTTTAACGCCGCAAGAGCTCCGTGCCCTAACAGCCCAGCCGAGATCAAGGGAACCCAAATCCCTGGAAAAGGGGGATTGGAATTCAAGTGGGAAAAATTGCAAAGAAAAATGCCCCAAAATCCATATTTGCAGAAAGGTCCAAAGACATAGAATTGGGAGACAAATGAAAGGGTACGAAAATTGCACCCCTACCCCTGGTGGCGAAAATTTTTTAAAAGAAGGGGTGAAAATCAGGATTATGGGGATTTCCCTTATTCAAATAGGACTAGGACCTTGGGTTTTTCCTATATAAGGACCCCATGGCTCTACTTTGTGGACACATCTCCCCTTCTCCTCTCTTTGTGCCATTGCTTCATCATGGATTATTCAGGGGCCATATTCTCCATGCCGCATCAATTCTTTGAGCACCATGGGAAGAAGACGACAATCGAGACGAGGCCACCGTACGCCCCGCATATGTTTTTCGACCACGGTGGCCACGCCTCCCCCGCCCGCACATGGATTCCGCCGTTCACGCCCCACATGTTCTTCCAGAAGATAATTAAAGCCGCCGAGCCTGCAGTTCACGCAATTCGTCAGGAGCCGAATTTTTGAAAGCGGTGGAGAGTTGATGCAGCGTGACCCCAAATTATGGGGCCACATTTATTTGATTAGATAATTATCAATTTTATTTACGTTTTTTTGGGTCTAATTGAATAATTGAGATCGCCTGTGATCTCAACGTTGATTTCGTAGAATTTAATTATAATTGTTGGTCAATTAAATAATTAGAGTCCAATTAAGTTAGTTAGAGGTCAATTAGGATTAAATTAGTTGTAATTTGATTATTTACTATTTTTGTAAACCCTCTCTCCTATATAAAGAGAGGGTAGTCCATCAATTTTAGTCAGTCAGTTATGAATTAAAATTTGAGTTGATCTCATTTTATTCCCCCTCCTTCTCTCTCTCCCTCCACGCGATCTCCGCGGTTCTCCTTCTTCAATCCCTCGTTACCGACGAGTATTTCTTTTCTCAACCCCTCTAATTCTTCCACCAAAATCCACCGTTCAATATTTTAAATTTTATCGTCGACGCAAATCCTTTTCTGCATCACTGAGCAATATGGTCAGATTAAGCCAGAAAAAGAGGCTTGTACTTTGATGAGATTAACACTAAGTTTCCCTCTTTTCAAAATATTGTTGACAGAGTGGTTATTGGCTGGGGACGATATTGTGACATTGAAGGTAAAGGCACCACAAAAAGGTTAGTTTCTTTGTCTGGATTATGTGGAGGACCTTGGTCACCAAAGGTGCATGTAACGTGGATACAATAGACAGATGCTCTCTGCATGATCAGTGCCTCTGCTTCAGAGGATGTTGACCA
Source organism: Ottelia alismoides (assembly GCA_037367405.1). Classification (NCBI taxonomy): domain Eukaryota; kingdom Viridiplantae; phylum Streptophyta; class Magnoliopsida; order Alismatales; family Hydrocharitaceae; genus Ottelia; species Ottelia alismoides. The sequence continues at coordinate 504,772 of JAZKJV010010891.1, forward strand.
TTTGTTCTCTAGCTGTCCCTTTTCTCATAGAGTTAGGATGAACGTCGGTTTATCCTTGGTGAATGAATTCACTTTTAATAAATTCCGGAGATGCTCCAAGAAGTTAGGAGAGACTAACAATGCATGGGTTGCATATAGGAGGAGAGCGGATAGGAGTAAGGCCTCCAAAGTTCTGTAGCTTTTCTAGCTGGAGAGAAATGATGTTGTACTCTAAGGATGTAGATGTTGTTAGGAAAAATTTATTATTTGCATGGATTGTGTTCCATGTGGGACAATTGAGGTCTATATAGAGAGTCCCCACTGTGGCTTATTGTTCTTTAATGTTTATTGAAGATATTCGAAGGATGGGTACTGTGCTCTCCAGTAACCATCCTTTGTCTGTTCAAAAAAAGGATAAAAATCTTTGAAAATCACATCTATGCAATGATTAGTTCAATATAGCATAAGATATAATCAATCTCTAAAAAAAGGCATTGGTATATGCATAGGTTAATCAGTGAGTTAGCGCACAAAGTCTAATATGAAAAGGCTTCACATGCATGTTGCTTTAAAAAATCAATGTTGCACCAAAAAGATCAAATTGTGAAAATAATATTTGTACATAAGCATTGGTTAAATCAATCTTTCATCGAATATGATTATATATAGAAAGTGAAATGCCACTACCTACTAAATGGTTGTCAATGAGAGACCTTCAAATCTTAAAAAGGACAAGAAATTCAACCTATGTGATGGTAGAATACCTGATCAATATCTCATAGTATAAGATCAAAGCCATTAACAACTCACTTATGCAGTGGTTGAATCAATGTGTCACAAAATATGATTAAAGCATAAAAAACAACATCTACAAGTGCAAAGGTTATATCTATGTGACATTCAATATGATCAAAAACTCCAACTATGTAAAGGTAAATTTGAAGTGTTATCTATTAAATAAGATGTTCAAGAAAAGAAAAAAAGATAGATCTACCTATGCAGTGATCAAATCAGTGTATCTTTCAGTATATGGTAAAAATCTTTAAAACCTTGGTCATGGGTGATTACCTAAGAATATTTGGCAAAATCTACTTATGAAGTGGTGAGTTCAGTGAGTTATCTAATGTGATCGAGTATTGGAGAAGCCATGTACCTACTTGGTGCTCAAGTCCATGTGTCACCTAAGATGGTCAAATCTTCATAAACTATATATATAGTGGTTAAATCGTCAGCAGGAAACCTAATACTATCCAGTAATTTAGTTAGTTCTATCACCTAATGTGGTCGAACCTGGTGAAGAAGCTGGAATTACCTTCTCTAGAAGCCAATTTAGCCTTTGTCTTGGACTCGGGTGTCGTAGGGGGATGATTAGTCCCCACCAAATTCCACAGGTCTATATCTTCTTCCCGAGCCATAACCACTGCCAAATTCCGTCTGTCAGGACTGGAAGTCATGCAGGTGATAGGCGAACATCGTCCGGATTCATCACGAAATGGGATCCTTTCCAACCGAAACTTCGTTGAGTATCTCCAAGAAACCAGCATACCGCGGGGCTCACCATGTGCGCTTAAGAGCGCCTTGTCCTCCATATGCCATCCCAATCCCCAAACATCGGAGCCTGTATTGATGGTGTAGTTCAAATCGCCGGTGCGGGCATCCCAGAACTTGATGCGCTTATCCCCATCCCCTCCCCCGGTCACCAGGCCGTACCTGTCAAAGGGGCACCAAGTAAGGGCCTTGACAGCTCCACGGTGCCCCTCGAGCAGATGGCAGTGCTGGTTGTGCCGGACATCCCATGTGCTAACAACACCATCCTCGTCACCGCTCGCCAGCTGTATGCCGTCACCTGCAAAACTCAACCCGCAGACTGTAGCCTCATGGCCAGAGATCCGGTACTGCTGGGAAACCGGTACTCGCATATCATTCACATCGATCAGGCCGTCTGCTCCCCCCGTGGTGAGGCAGTGAAGATCTCTCCAGGACATAGAGGAGACGTAATCCGTGTGGACCCCGCCGTCCACAGTTCGCAAGAGGCGGCCAGCCTGGGCGTCCCAAAGCTGGACCTCGGAGTCGGACAGGGCAACAGCAATTCGAGAAGAATGCGGTGCCCAGGAAACGCAGGTGATCGGGGCCTTGTTGCTGGGGACCTGGAAGAGTTGGGAGCTGACGCAGGAATTGCGGATGACGAACAGCGCGTGGAGGAGCGCGGCGGCGATGGCGTCGTCGTGTCCCCAGTCGAGAAGGGTGAGGTGAGGGTCGTTGAGAATGCCTTCCGCCTCGAGGGTGCCCTTGTAGACGAAGTGGTGAGGGCTGTTGGGGTAATCCACAGGGCGGGGAATACGACGGGGAGGGGCGCTAGGGTTGTAGGAGAGCCTCCTCGCGTTTGTGAGCCCGAGTGCGTCCGCGAGGGCCCTCCGGTAACGGCTGGAGTTGATGTTCCCCTCGGAAGGAAAATCCGAGTCTATGATCGGCTCCGTCAGCACCGGAAAGAACCGATCCCCCATCGATCTCGTTCTTTAGGTCACCCTGGAACGAAGAAGAACAAGAATGAATGAATGAATGCGATCGAACCAGGAACAGTATGCACAGGCGAGAGAGGGGGAGATCGTCGGCGGTATCCGGAACAGCGAGAAGAAGGCAGCAGATGAACAAGTGTGAGAGAGCAATGGCGGGCGCGGGCTTCCTTCCGTCTCAACAAACACCAGAGTGAGCGCGAGAGAGAAGAAGCTGAATAAAAGCGCCCGCCCCAGATGGGAGGTATTTATAGGATTGTCCCTAGCTTACTATAAAATTTGGTTTTGTTAGTGAGGCCTGTTAGCTTGTTTCATCCTAGTAAGATGGAAGGCTCTAAAATTTGCTTTTCTAAATTTTGTTTTGTTCTCGAGGACAGTTACGCAAACTTTCTTTAGTATCTTACTTGTTGTATTTTAGCACCGTAGTAGGCAACTTTACTCATAATATACATCCGTGATTTCTCATAAGCAGTTGCATCAATGAACGCCTAGTATTGGTTGGAGCTTCATTTTGAGACGACTTCACAATTTTTTTTTGTGATACACTATTGTAGCAAGCTTTTACTTTGTACTTTTTACTGCTTTACTTTACTTGTAGCTGTTTTGAGAGACATATGATATGTAATATGCATGTATAGACAATACCTTTTGATGCATACATGTATATTTTTGTGGCCGTAGATTGTAATGAATAATGGATATGATGTAAAGGGAAAGAAATTTTAAATTTCAGTCTTTTGTGCAATGTTCTTCTGCTTATATTATATTGTGTATTTCGAATGTGGAAATGTGCATGCATGGAATCGATTTGTCGAGTACGCGACTTCATTGAGATCATCACAAAGATGTCCATGTCCTTTGCTGAAACAGTGACGTGGTAACATTTAACAATTTGAAAACACTAAAATTATGGATTTGTATTATTTCATGGTGTTCCTTCAGTCATAAAGATTTCCGTTTTTTAGTACTGGATGAATCTCATATTCATTATATTTATTTAGATTAATTATCCCTCTTTCTTAAGTTAATTAGTTGATTTAACAATTACTTAATTATATTTAATCCTTTGTGAATAAATATGGCTAATTAATGTATATAATTAATGTCAAATATATGTGTTTCCTCTATTTTATGTGTTTTTAATAATAAGAAACCAATAAAAACTAGTTTAAATGTGCGTATATTATAAAGTACATTATTCATTATATACAAATAGCAAAAAATAACAAAAAGAAGTATTCTTATTAATTAAAAATACTTATAAAAATAATAAGTATGTATATATAATATTTTTTGAACTTTGAGTTCTACATGAAAGTGGTAGGTCTTGAAAAGATACACAATTTTCATGTTGAGCAATTTTTCGTTTAACTTTCTTTATTATTTTATTTTGATTTTACAATATTATTTTATTTCTCATTATTTTCAGTGGGCCACGTGACTCATCTGATGGAGCCATGTGCCCGGCTCTTCAATTTGTCCATGCGTGCATCTTGGACCAGGATCTTCAAATCATATGGCCCTAGACATTTCATCCCCGCTCTCTTGTGGACCGCTTGATTTGATCAATCTAGTGGTTCTACATCTCCACTCGCGTCCCCTTCGATGGTCGTTGGATCACTTGATCCAATGGTTGTTGTTCGTCTTCTTCCTCCGGTGGTTAGACTTGCGAAGAGTTGTGTCTCTTCGCCGACCATTCTTTACTTATTTTCTCCAACCAGCACAAGTGGCATCCCTTGTGATTCTAGTTCCTCATTGTTCGCCTCGCTTCCCTCTCTCACGCCCTAACTTCCTTCTCTAACCTCCACATCACGTGCTTCAACTATAGAAAGTTGGCACCACACTCTCAACCACAAGTAGGTTGAACAAAAACCCATCTCCTCCTCCCTTCACTGGTGATCCACCTTTACACGGGGGGTTTACCCAAGCCCTTTGATGAATCCGTGATTCATCATCTCAATATCTTGATCTTAGCAAAATCCCCGATTAAAATCCCAAATAAATGACTATAAAATCAATAAACTAACAAAATGGCTCTTGTAAATAAAACACACTAATTATTGTATATTGGATTGTACAAAATAAATTAACAATAAAAAGCCGTAAAAATAAAGGAGTTTTTCACCTGTAAATAACCCAAAACTTCTTATATTTTTTAATAATTTCATTTCAACTCCTTTTTGGCTAATTCTTTCTCCAACTTGTTCATACATAAAAATACAAAAATACAAAACAAATTTTACCTCAAATAAATGCTCCTAGATCTGAAAGACAAAAGGCCGTAAAGTCTAACATTCAGGCTAAATTCTCGCTCCGTATGAACTCCAAATTCACCAAACTCACTTTTAAAGTTCAAGTTAGAAAATTATCTATCCAACAGAAGTGGTTTCATTAAAATCGGAGCTCATTTGCAAAAGTTGGGTTTTGGGACATAGATGTACATTGTATATTTTTGTACATATTCATTCTTTCCTCATTTTTTATTTTATCTTTCTCAATTATTAAAAATCCAAAAAAATCATTGTTGTGTTGTATTTTAATTATATTATTTTATAGTATTTTTTCCGTTGTAAATATCTCTTATTAAAAAGATAAAAAAATACAAATTAGAAAAGTAAACAAGAAATTGTACATGGTGTTTTGTCTTCTTTTGTAAATTCACCACTATTTCTTTTCTCTTTTTATTTTATTGTATTTAAAGTAGACTACTTTATTTATTTATTTATTATTTAATTTCCATTCTCTACAATAACCACCAATTCAACTCCATTATTCCACCATTTTTTCTATCTTCCCATTCAACTCCATTAATAATACAACCTCTCATTCAACTCCACCACCTTAATAACTTCTCATTCTTTCCTCTTTATATACATCTCATTCTCCTCATTTTTGCCTTTGATCCATCTTTATGTGAGGAGAGCCGAGTTCCCAGAGTTGAATCGGTGACAGCGACGCAGCCGCGGTCGAGCGACGACAGCCCTCTCTCCGGTGAGATCCGTTGGCTTTTTGGCCAACATCGCAACCGCCTTTGCGCGTTGCTCGAACTCATCTCTCACCGACGATTCGAGCGAAGACCATGCTCTCGTGAGCACTTCATAGGCGCTCGCGTTCATCATAGGTAATTTCTCTTTTCATCATTCAACATCATTGTTATTTTTACATCACATGACCATCCACATGTCCCCATTTGTTTAGTTCATATCATCTTCACATCACCATTTTCCCCCTTCTTTTTGAGACATATTATTTCCTGTTTAAAGAAAATTAAAAAAAATAAAAAAATTTATTACATCAACAAAATAAAAAAATTAAAAAAAAACAAAAAAATAAAATAACAGAGGTGGAGCAGCTCCAAGGCCACCGCCCCATCTCCCCCAAGGTCGCCGCCGTGCGCAGACGGCGCCCTCTGCCTCTCCGCCGCCGCCGTGTGCAGGCGGGCTCTTTCCCCCTGAGCTGCCCGCCGCGCGCGTGAGTCGCTGCCGCTGCCCTTTGCCTTTGGGTTCATCTCCACCTACGTGGGGAAGAAGGACTTCTTTAGTTTATTTTTTATTTTGTAAATATTGCAAAAAAATCCTTCATAGTATTTGTAATTGCGATTTAGTCCATATGCATAAGTTTAAGTTGTCTTTTTAATTTCTGTTTTGCACGAACACCATGTGTTTATGCGTTGATTTGGACATCATTTTTGCATCTTTTTATTCAATGAAAAATGTCATTATGTTGATCAACTAATTATCTACAGCCTGAATATTTATTTGTATTTTGTGAATTTTGGGTAATTAATTAAAATTATTTAATTGAATTTCTTCATATTTTACCCATTCTGTGCTATTAAATCCATATCTAACTCATGGTTGTTCTAAAAATTCTTAAAAAATTAGATATGATGCCTTAATAAGTGTTTGAGACACTATCCAAATTTCATCAAAAAGTGGAGTTGTCTTGTGCCTGAAAATAATTGTAGAGTGATTTTCGTATTTGATTTTTAGTTAAATCCATATACATCCTTTTTACAAAATTTTAAGTCTTCTGGATTGCATATGAAAATATCATTTTGAGATAATTTTTACTCTGATAATTTGATAACATGGAATTATTAGGAATTATTTACTCATTGTCACTCTGATTTCACTAAAAAATAAATAAAAAATTCATATTTTGTCAAAAAATTCCAAAAATATTAATGTAGCTTCTTTGATTGTGTTTTCATTTCAGTAAAGTTTTCATAATTTTTGCTTACTATTTGTGTGAAAAATTGCGAAAAAACCCATAAAAAGCATGTATTTTTCATTGTTGCATTTTAACCCATAAAATTCCAAAAAAAGGTGTCTTGCATTCATCACTGGATTAGCATTATAGGAAAAATATAACTTGACTAAATTGGACTTATTTTTTATTCAAATTAATTTGGCTAAGTTGTATGCTTTCTTAGTGTATTAATTCAGCTGCATTTGCATTTGCATTTTGTTTTTGCATAAAAAATATAAAAAAATATCCACATCGGAAATCTAGATTTTAATTTTAGAATTAACCCCAAAGTTGTTCCTTTGCCTCCCTGTGTTCGACCCTGGACTTGCCCGAGATACAAATTAAGCCGAGACACTCTTCACGGAGATCCTTCTCTCGGTTCTGACTGATTCACTAAGTACACGTACTACAACATGCCCAAATTAAAAACATGTATTTAGAGACTCGTCAGATGGCACTACTGCTGGGGAGGCAAACGACTTAGGGATTAATTTAAAAATTTGGATTTAGATTTTCATTTACTCGGGTAGTCTGAACCCCGAACCACTTGTAATTAATCCATTTTCCTTTCAATTTTCTCTCTTCATATTTTTGTATATATTTTCTTTTTATCTCTCTAATATAAATCTTATTTTCCTTGCGAGGGTCCGGTGGGCTTGGAGTACATCGGAAGTCGACGAATGCGACGCGTGCCGACTTCAGAAGAGCTAGGAGAATTCATTTATTTTCGAGAGAATTTTTTGTAAATTTTTATAATTATTATTGTAATTATTTAGGTAGTTTGCTCCTTATAGCGGCTCTTGTTTAGAGCTCGCGCATGTAAAAAGACTTGGACATTATTTGTGATGTGTCGAGACTTGTTTCACCTCCGGTGAGGGTGGGGCTCGGCTTGAGTGGCGAATTAAAGGATTAGGCACACGGTAGTATAGAATCAATTTTTTTGTGCCCATCGTAATTTAGGCCACACAGATCTTAGAAGATTCACATATCTTGTAAGATTCATAATGAGACGCACATAGATACGTACTACTTAGCTCAAATTCAATCAATTCTTCCTCGCTAATAGTATACTGTTTAGGTGCAATTTTTCTCGATCTGCATGCATTTAGTGTAAAATTTACAAAATCAGTTTTGCATAACGCATGGAGAGTGCTGGGATTTAGGGGTGCACATGGATCGGATTGGATCGGATTTTGTCTTAATCCGTGTCCAATCCACACCTAACGGATTTTTTATTTTTCCAGTCCAATCCAATCCATTAAACATGCAAATTCAATCCAATCCAATCTACCGTATTACGGATTGGATCGGATTGGTTTGAATTTTTAATGCTCACCTAATCTATGATCAAGTTTGTATCATACTTGAACTCGACGTTCGAATCATGGTTCTAAAATTGAGATTACGGATAAATGTAAAGAAAAGAATACTTAATTTTTAGAAAGTAGTTTGACTTTTTTTTTTAAAAGCAAAAACATATATGCTTGTTATGAATTTATTACAACTGATCAATGTATAACTAAATAAAAATAACATACTTGTGATCCGTATAAATCATAGAAGAATCATATTGACTTTGAATAAATTGCAAGTTTATATATATCAAATATGAACTACAACAAGCTAACTGCGCATGCGCGAAGAAGATCCGGTTGCGTATGCGCATAGCTAGGACAAGGACGACATCCCGCAGAGATATGTGTGCACCTGAGGGTAGAGATGTGTGTTGTGCAGGTGAGTGTTTTGTTTGTAATGGGTCTTGAGTGGGTTTAGGTTTATGTATTATTATTTTTAGAAGTATGTTTTGTTTGAAAAATTGGAAGGGCGTGAAGGACATTGCGGGTAGGTTTTATTTTTTATAAACCAACTAGTAGGGTGAGATAAGGGGTTTTCCATCATGTTATGTGTAGTAAAACTTGAATTGGAATATGTTTAAGTTATAAAGAGACTAGCTTGGATATTTACACATAGCTTTCAAATAAAATGTACTATATAATATGCTTTATTGAGAATAAATGAAGTAGTATATATTATTATTTATTAACGGATTAACGGATTGGATCGGATTGGATTTTGACAATAATCCAATCCAATCCATAAATGAACGGATTTGTAAAATTTCAATCCGATCCAATCCATTAAACTTTTTAAATCCAAACCGATCCAATCCAATGACAACGGATTGGATCGGATTACGGATTTTATCCGATCCATGTGCACCCCTACTGGGATTCACTGTAAGTATACCTTCTTCTTAGCATGCATCATAGTTTCTCGTTTGCATTCTGATTTCCGATTCCCTTCTTATTTTATAACTTAAGGACAAAAAAGGAAATTGAGACTGAACGGTAGACGTGCTTTTGTGTTCAGATAAATTTCAAGTGATAACCTAACTCTAAAATTGGGACTGAATTGGACAGGTCGATTTAAAAAAATTGGAATAAAAAGAAACCCTGTTCATAGGTGCATAAAGCCCTCATTGTTTGTTTTACTTGCAAGTGAGAGAGACGACCCTAGGATAGACCCGAGCCTGGATTTCTTACTTGCTACTGATTCTTTATTTTTTGGCGATTAGCTACTCTTCAGTGAGGATCTACGGGTAGCCAGTAAACGGTCCGAATTTTTTTAGCAGAGTGGGAGGTTTAGAGGATGCCTTAGTCCTCAAGGAACGGGTAGTCGTATTTATTCGGTCCGTACTTACTCATATACTGGCTGAAAGTAGGTCAAACTAGTCGTAAGAACCGGTCCAGTCTGTAGGAAAATACGGGCACCTAACAACTCGTTAATCTTTCCAAGATTGTATTCTCACCAAATAAAATTGACCAGATAAATCAGCCGAACCCTTACGGCCATCACGTGTTGAGTTGGTGAAATTGAGGGTTTGGATTGTGTTTGTATTGTGTGAGTTTACTCCGTACATTTACGTGCACCGTAGAACTAGCGCCTCATTGAATATCGTGATCTAATCAGTTTCTTTTGACATCGAAGATGACTGATTAGGGGTATATTTATTCGGACTTTGTGAATATCTCGTTGAACCCTCCAAGAAGTATGTCTTCATAGGTCCATGCGCAACTTGGACCAACCTGAACTCATGACCCTCTTGAGCCCAGGATCACCCACTCTCGGGATGGTTACTCTCAAACCATTCCATTTCTCTCTTCCCACCTCACCGAGGAAGACCTTCGCCTCGGTGAAAATATCTTGATTCATAAATCCTCTTCTAATCAAGAACACATTGCTGACATAGGACCAAAAGAAGATTCAAGGAAAATGCCTCCAAAAAAGAAAGAAGAGGAAGAAGAAAACCATGCAGACCCGTTGAGAATGGTACTTGCCAGATTAGTTGCATCTGAGCAGCAAAACGCACTTCTCAGAGCTCAGTTGGGATAGCTTAATGTTGGGGTCGAACCACCAATGGATGCGGTGTACAACCCCAGACAATATCAAATTCGAAACTATTTGAGTCCAATCAAACCCAATGTTGATTTTGAGTTGAAGCCACACTTTCTTAACATGCTGCCACATTTTGATGGGAATGCTTCTAAGGAGCCATATGCATTACTAAGGGACTTTGAGATCATCTGTGCTAACCTCAAACATAATAATGTTATCCAGGATTATATTAGGCTCAAAGCCCTTCCATTTGCCTTGGGTGGAAAAGTCGACTACTGGGTGAAGAATCTTGGGATTACCATCACCACTTATGCCCAGTTCAAGGACTTGTTTCTGAAGAAGTTCTACCTGTTTAGTAGAACTAACATGATGAGGACGCGAATTACGAGTTTTTCCCAATTACCCTATGAAGCCTTTTGTGATGCTTGGGAAAGATTCAAGGACATCTTGCAGAAGTGTCCCTGTCACAATTTAGATGATAACATCTTGGTTCAATCGTTCTTCACTGGTCTCAACCGTGAGATGTAGGGTTTAGTGAGCGTAGCCTGTGGAGGCAGCTATACATCACGAGGAGCGGATATCGTCTGGAGGGTATTCGAGCAGATGGCTGAAACTAGCCGCTCACAGATGGTCAGCAGGGCCTATACACCACCCCCCAGTTCACTCTCATCCAGAGGGGGAAAAACAGCTGTAGTCGATCTCTCTTAGGACATGATCCCTAGCATGGGACTCCTTGCTGACAAGCTTACTGTAGTTGAGAGGATTGACAAGAGAATTGATGAATTGGATTGGAGTGTCTCCAAGATTCCAAAACAAAATGGAGGAGTTGACTGATAGGGTATCTAAGATAGAGATACCTGTCGTGACTGCACCCTCTGCTCCCGTATACCGAGTTCACCATGTTCAGAAGCAGTTGGTGTCAGGGCAAACCCAGCCGTGGGAGCAGGACCAATCCTACACCCACTCTTTCCAGCAGCCACCTCCATTAGCAGAGACAGTCCAGGAGGAGCCTCCACTTGTTTGGGAGGTGAATGGGATATGGTATACTCAGGACCCTGCCAGGTAGGGAAGTACGGGAGACCGAGAGACCTATCAGCGTTCCCCGACCTTTCACAACACCACATTCACCTCTACACCACCTCCTTCACAGTAGAGACCTGGATTCCAACCACCCCAGCGGCCGCGGCAGCAGTACCAGTAGTATGGCTGACAGGGCCATTACCAGATGGGCCAGCAGGGCCCGCAACCCCAACAGCAGCAACAGAGGCAGTACTCTGGCCAGCAAGGCCAGTCTTCCTGTTCTTCTTCTCAGTCTTATTCCCTTCCTTCATCGTCTAATCCCTTGGATATACACGAGCAGATACTCAACGAGCTCCGTTCCTACATGAACAAGATTCATGACTTACGGGTAGATGTCAACCTCCTGTCCAGATGGCGAGACGAGCAGACTACACCCTCTACCTCTATCCCAGCCCAAGTTCAGGCTAACCCCAATAGCCTGAACCGTTCTAGTTCTCAACAGCACTTTGGTTAAGTATACTATTCAGCATCTCCTAGATCTGAACATGAGATTATTTCGTGTGACGAGGCTAACCACATGTCACTCAGGAGCGGAAGGACCGTGACCGTACCTGACCGGGCGAGGGATATGAGGAGGGGCATCTCTGGAGCTCTACTTGAGGAGTCTTCAGAGGATGAGGAGGGGAGGCAGCATATTCCGGAGCCCCATCAGCACCATTCGAGGATTTCTACTCAGGGAGCCGAGAGGAGGAGAGCACGTATGCAACATCGGCAGCATGGATACACTTCTGATTCTATGGAGGACCTTACATCTCCAGTTGTGGAGAATACCACTCCAGCTTCTATTCCATAACCTTTAGTAGATAGTTTTGATTTCGATCCCATGTTGCCTCAAAAAGATTCATGTATGAAGAACTTTGTTTCAGTTAATGCCAAGAATGATATTTCAGTTCATGATTCAGACTCTTCATCCTATGTTTCCCTAGCTTCAATCCCTTTCCCCCGTGCTCTTACGGCAAGAAAGCGCATCAAAAAGATTCAGAAAGATGACCCTAATATGGCTTGATTTTGTAAAGAAAATATCACAGTTAAAGTGTCATTTGATGAGTATGTGGCTAATCATCCTGCATTCCAAAAATACCTTAAGGTGATATGCACACCTACAAGGGTTAGCAGGAAGAAAGATAACCGAAATATAAAGATACATGTCTTGTCAGTAGCCACAACCTATTATCTCAAGAATCAGACTTTGCCAAAGAAAAAGAGAGACATGGGTGCTCACTATATATAGAGTCATATTGACGATATTGTGTTTGCACGCACACTCTTGGATAATGGTTCTTCGATCAACTTACTTCCCTTAGCATTATATCAGAAATTGGAGTTGGGACCACTTCGTAAATCTAGAGCTTTACTCCAATTCGTAGATCGTTCAGTGAAGAGACCTAAGGGAGAAGTGAAGAACGTCGTTATCTTGATTGAGGGGCAGAACTATCAGGTTGACTTCACAGTCTTGGACATGAAGACCCCCAATCATTGGAGAGAATCTCGGATCATTCTTGGACGGTCCTTCTTTAGGATCGCATGTGTAGCTTTTGATTATGATATGGAAATGATGAAGTTCCGTTCTCCAGGCAGAGAAGTGAACCTTGAGATGAAGCAAACCAAGTGTCAGCGACCCGATTCAGAGAGTAGCACAGAGTACTCATCTTCAGAGGCAGATCGGAGAATGATTAGCACCAGTGGGATTTGAAATCAAGTACCTTCAAGACAGAGCGAGGCCCTTTCATCTGGAGAGGACATAGTGCATGATGCAGTTTGCCAGGTGTTGTCTAATCTTGTGAGAGATGCATCTACCTATTCCCATGATGACACAGAGATCCATCTGGATCTGTTAGTTCCATTCCCTTCGGAACAATCATGGGACATAGATGACGAGTCGGACGTAGCTTTTGCGGATTGTTTGGATATTTTTGACGATCCGACTCCCGATACTTCTGACTTGGTGGCGAGTACTACTCAGCTTAGTCCATCTTCATGCTGCACGGAACCAGATTCAAATTCAGTTCAGCCAGATTTGCTTGATGATACCGTATTACCGGAACTGAAATCACTACCTCCTATACTCAAGTACGCCTTTTTTGCGGGATCCAAAGAGAGATATCCTATCATCATTAGCTCAGACTTGACTTTATAATAGGAGTCTAGGTTGTTAGAAGTCTTAGAGAGGAACCGCAAAGCAATAGGCTGGACAATATCAGATCTCATGGGCATCAACCCCGCTCTCTGCTCGCACCATATTTTTACTGAGGATAATGTGAGACCTTCCCGTGAGTTTCAGAGGAGACGTAACCCCAATCTACGGGAAGTGGTGAAGAAAGAGATTGAGAAATGGTGCAAGGAAGGGTTTATATACCCTATTTCTGACTCCAAGTGGGTGGGCCCACTTCATGTTGTCCCTAAGAAGTCGGGACTTCAAATGTTCACCAACGATGAGTGGGTAGAGATCGCGACACGAGTACCTAAGTTGTGGCGTGTCTATGTTGATTACAGATGCCTGAATGCCACGACCAAGAAAGATCACTTTTCCTTGCCATTTATTAATCAGATCTTGGAGAGACTCACAGGGAAAGAGTTCTTCTGTTTTCTTGACGGGTAGTCTGGCTACAACTAGGTAGATATAGCACCTGAGGGCAAGGAAAAGACCACATTCACATGTCCATTCAGTACTTATGCTTTCAGGCGCATGCCATTCGGGCTCTGCAATGCCCCAGGCACATTTCAGCGGTGCATGATAGCCATATTTGCCGAGATGGTGGGAGATTTCCTGGAAGTATTCATGGATGACTTCTCGATCCACGGTGATTTTTTTGATACATGTTTAGCATACTTGGACCGAGTCCTCACGAGGTGCAGAGGGTGAATCTGGTAGTCTCTTGGGAGAAGATTCACTTTATGGTGACGAAGGGTATCGTGTTGGGGCATGTCATCTCCAAAAGGGGAATGGAGGTTGACCCTGCCAAGGTGGAGGTGATCAAGAAACTCGATCCACCTACTAATGTGAAGTCAGTGCGGTCTTTCTTAGGGCATGTTGGATTCTATAGAAGATTCATTCAGGATTTTTCAACGATCGCCCGCCCCCTGACTGAGCTCTTAGGGAAAGACACAGAGTTTGTTGTAGATCACAGGTGTCTGGAGGCCTTTGAGCTCTTGAAGAGGAAGATTTGTGCCTCGCCTATCCTACAAGCTCCTGACTGGTCTCTCCCCTTTGAGATCATGACAAACGCTTCAGATTTCGCTATAGGAGCTGTGTTAGGACAACAGCGAGAGGGGATCCCGTTTGCGATCCACTACGCGAGCAAAGTATTAGATCCTACACAGAAGAATTATACAATGACTGAAAAGGAAATGCTCGCTGTAGTGTGGGCCCTCGAGAAGTTCAAATCATATATTTTGGGCTCTAAGGTGACAATATATACTGATCATATAGCCATTCGATACTTAACGGAAAAGAAGGACGCGAAGGCGCATCTTCTTAGATGGATTTTACTCCTCCAGGAATTTGATTTGGAGATAAAAGATAAACCTGGAGTGAAGAATGTTGTGGTTGATCACCTTTCTCGGATTGAACTTATGGATTCTCCTGATTATGAGTGGATAAGAGAGACCTTCCCAGATGAGTCAATTTGTGTTATTGACTCACTCCGTGGTATGCCAACATGGTGAACTATCTTGTCTCCAACCAGGTTCCCCATGGTTGGACTAGGAGCAGCATTGATCGACTGAAGTCGGATTCAAGGAGATACCACTGGGACGATCCTTTCCTTTTTTCGAAGGACCGGATTATGTTTGGAGAAGGTGTATTCCTCAGGAGGAATACCAGAGTGTCCTCACATATTGTCATTCACTTGAGGCTGGAGGACACCATTCGGGAAAGAGAATCGCTCACAAAGTACTTCAATGTGGATTGTATTGGCCGACCTTGTTTAGAGATGCTATTGATTTTGTACGGACGCGCCCGATCTGTCAAAGGATGGGAGGGACAGTTGGATAGAGAGATGAGATGCCCATGCAACCGGTGATTATTTGTGATGTTTTTGATGCATGGGGCATAGATTTTGTGGGTCCCTTTTTCAACAACCAAGGACATGAGTACATTTTTTTGGCGGTTGACTATCTATCTAGGTAGGTGGAGGCTATCCCAACCTGAATTGCAGACAACAAGACTGTCTGTAAGTTTGTGAGAGACCATATTATTGCTAGGTTCGGGGTTCCAAAAGTTTTGATATCTGATGGGGGTAGCCACTTTGTGAATCGAGATATGAGATCTTTAGCTAAGGACTATGGATTTTAGCATAGAGTTACTAGTCCTTACCACCCACAGTCCAACGGCATGGCAGAGGTTTCGAACAGAGAGGTGAAGAGTATTTTGCAGAAATTGGTTCGTCCCGATAGGAAGAACTGGTCCCAGCTCTTGGACGACCAAGTTTTGTGGGCCTACCGGACAGCCGACAAGACACCATTGGGTATTCACCATTTAGAATGATTTATGGCAAGCCATGCCATTTGCCTGCAGAATTGATTCATAAATCCGAATGGGCAATTAAGCAGATTAATTGGAGTTGTCACCTAGGGAAGCTTTGTCGAGACTTGAATCTGAGTGAGCTCGTGGAAATCCGAAACAGGGCATATGACAACAGTTTGATTTATAAGGACAAAGTAAAGAGATGGCATGATCAGCACATCAGGTGCAAAGACTTTATCCCTGGACAAAAGGTATGGTTGTTTAATGGTAGGTTGAAGATGTTCCATGGAAAGCTCAAATCTAAATGGACGGGTCCCTTTGTTGTTAAGAAAGTGCACGAGAACGGAAGTGTAGAGATAGTTGATCTCACGGATGGTGCACATTCCCATGTGGTGAATGGACAACTGTTGAAGCATTTTGTTGATTCGAAAGAGCAGTTAGTCCATGTCGAGGTCATCAACTTCATGCAGAGTGAGCACGGAGCATATATATCATATCACTCATCATGAAGATGCAGCATCAAGATTCAACATCTTAGAGATTCATTTCTCTTGTATATTCTCCCTTCTTTGTATATTCTCCAGATCACATCGGTTCTTACACTTACTCTTGTCCTATACTTAGACTGACCAGAGCCTAAGTATAGGAGGAACCGATGCCCACCATGTGTATATACTCATTCATTTCTCCTCTTAACCTCGTCCGCCCTATTTTTGCTCTTCTTCTACACTTAGGCTGACCAGAGCCTAAGTATAGGGGGGCGGATCGACTTATATACTTTTATTATTTAGTCATCCTACGCTTAGCACGAGCTATGTCTTTTTCTCGCTTCTTGTGCTCTAAGGACATAGCACATGCTAAGTATAGGGGGCGTGTATATATTGCATAAATACTTTACCCATAGCTCGTACTTTCACGTACTTTTGTATATATTATACAATAGTTATGGGGTGGGTAAAAAAACAAAAAAAATTCCTTGTCCGTATTTTCTTAAAAAACTTTTTCAAAAAAAAAAAATATCTTGTCTTATCAAAAAATTTTTTGAAAAAAAGCAAACCTTTTTCTAACAAAAAAACTTTCTTCTTTTCCTTTGTTGTAAAAAAAACTAAAAAACACAAAAAATATTTTACAAAAAAATCCCTTTCTTTTTTTTTTAAAAAAAGTTTTCCAAAAAAACAAAAATTCTCTTCACAAAAAACAAAAAAAAAACTAACTAATAAGTTGGTTTAACCCCTAACACATTCATATTCACACAAGACTAGTGATGTTCAAGAACACTTGGTTTATGAGGTCTTGAGATTCTGAGTTAACCAGCCTTAGTCATTAGGGTTTTTGACTTAATTATTCACATTTCCCTAGTTTGAAAGATTTGTGTGCTATATTGCATACTTAGTCTCAACCTTAAGAATATGATCAGCACCTCACATACACGACTGCAGTTACAGTGAGATGAGTTGAAATTTCACTTGAGGAACTGGGATGAGGGATTTGAGTTTGGACCTGATTTGATGATGCTCGAGGATGGGATAAAATCAATGAAGGCTTCATGAAACTTGAGAGTCAGCACATCTAGCCAGTATGAGAACATGGTTCTTGTACTATCTCTTGATATTTACCTATATGCTAGGGTGTAATAAAATAAAAAATGTTGATCAATGTGTGCCAACTCTTGTTAAAAGCAGTGGAGCTAGCCAAAAAATATTACAAAGCAATGAAATGTCAAAGAAAAGCTCTCATTCCACAAATCAAATATCAAAGAGCTTCCACCAAAGGCGAGCGCTCCCAACCATTTCAAAGTGTCCACTTGTACCACCGCTATTAGGACCAGGAGTCGGGCTTGCACCAAAAAAGGGCTCTGCATCGTAAATGCTACAAGTCTGGGTGTAGAAGGTACGACAGGTACTCAAAAAAGGCACACCCCGGTGTACTCCCAGGAAAACAAGTGCAGACGACTCCAACTTCTCATGACGAACATACTGATCAATACCAAAAAAATGTGTTGTGTAATAAGGCACTTGAGAGAATCCTTGTTCCAATAAGAGGGAGAGAAGAAATGACACAATCCTATGTCCTCCATCAACTGGCCTTCCATCTACACTTTTAAGTCTGATAACTAAAGAGACGGTGAATTGGATGCAAGAAATGGTTTATTCCCTAGTGTTGAGGATTGGGTTCTTAGGAGAGTCTCTTGGACTGGAACCTCGGGTAACGTTGCGACTCTACTCTTGTAACTGCAGTCCACACTTAAGGTCATATCCTTACTATATATGTATACATAGAGAGTCTCATGATTAGGGAAATTGGATTCCTTTTGACTAGATCTTGGTTCAGCTTAGAATTTTAGGATCTCTAAAAATTGAGAGTTCTTGAACGGATCAAGTCTTGTATTCACATGCACAGTCAGGGTATATTCCAACTTATTCATTCTTTATTTGCTCGAGGACTAGCAAAGTTTACGTATAGGGGGATGATGAATCCGCGATTCATCATCTCAATATCTTGATCTTAGCAAAATCCCTGAGTAAAATCCCAAATAAATGTATAAAATCAATAAATTAACAAAATGGCTCTTGTAAATAAAACACACTAATTATTGTATATTGGATTGTACAAAATAAATTAATAATAAAAAGCCGCAAAAATAAAGGAGTTTTTCACCTGTAAATAGCCCAAAACTTCTTATATTTTTTAATAATTTCATTTAACTCCTTTTTGGCTGATTCTTTCTCCAACTTGTTCATAACAATGTACATAAAAATATAAAAATACAAAACAAATTTTATCTCAAATAAATGCTCCAAGATCCCAAAGACAAAAAGCCGTAAAGTTCAACTTCCAGGTTAAATTCCCGCTCCGTATGAACTCCAAATTCACCAAGCTCACTTTTAAAGTTCAAGTTAGAAAATTATCTATCTAATGGAAGTGGTTTCATTAAAATCGGAGCTCGTTTTCAAAAGTTAGGATTTGGGACCTAGATGTACATTGTATATTTTTGTACATATTCATTCTTTCCTCATCTTTTATTTTATATTCTAAATTATTAAAAATCAAAAAAATCATTGTTGTGTTGTATTTTAATTATATTATTTTATAGTATTTTTTCCGTTGTAAATATCTCTTATTAAAAAGACAAAAAAAATACAAATTAGAAAAGTAAACAAGAAATTGTACATGGTGTTTTGTCTTATTTTGTAAATTCTCCACTATTTCTTATCTCTTTTTATTTTATTCTATTTAAAGTAGCCTACTTTATTTATTTATTTATTATTTAATTTCCATTCTCTACAATAACCACCGATTCAACTCCATTATTCTACCATTTTTTCCAACTTCCCATTCAACTCCATTAATAATACAACCTCCCATTCAACTCCACCACCTTAATAACTTCTCATTCTTTCCCCTTTATATACATCTCATTCTCCTCATTTTTACCTTTGATCCATCTTTATGTGAGGAGAGTCGAGTTCTCAGAGTTGAATTGGTGACAGCGACACAACCGCGGTCGAGCGACGACAGCCCACTCTCCGGTTAGATCCGTTGGCTTTTTGACCAACATCGCAACCGCCTTCACGTGTTGCTGGAGCTCATCGCTCGCCGGCGATTCGAGCGAAGACCGTGCTCTCGTGAGCACTTCATAGGCGCCCACGTTCATCGTAGGTAATTTCTCTTTTCATCATTCGGCATCATTGTTATTTTTGCATCACATGACCATCCACATGTCCCCATTTGTTTAGTTCATATTATCTTCACACCACCATTTTCCCCCTTCTTTTTGTGTACATATTATTTCCTGTTTAAAGAAAATTAAAAAAATTAAAAAATTAAAATAAAAAAATTATTACATCAGCAAAACAAAAAAAAATAAAATAATAAAATAACGGAGGTGGAGGAGCTCCAAGGCCACCGCCCCATCTCCCCCAAGGCCGCCACCGTCGTGTGCGGCCGGCGCCCTCCACCTCTCCACCTCCGCCGTGCACATGCGGCTCTTTCCCCCTGAGCTGCCCGCCACGCGTGCGAGCTACCGCCGCTGCACTCCGCCTTTGGGTTCATCTCCACCTACGCGAGGAAGAAGGTCTTCTTTAGTTTATTTTTTTATTTTTTAAATATTGCAAAAAATTCCTTCATAGTATTTGTAATTGCAGTTTAGTCCATGTGCATAAGTTTAAGTTGTCTTTTCAATTTCTGTTTTGCACGAACACGCTGTGTTTATGCATTGATTTGGACATCATTTTTGCATCTTTTTATTCATTAAAAATGTCATTATGTTGAGCAACTAATTATCTACAGTATGAATATTTATTTGTAGTTTTGTGAGTTGTGGGTAATTAATTAAAATTGTTTAATTTGATTTCTATATATTTTACCCATTATGTGCTATTAAATTCATATCTAACACATGGTTGTTCTAAAAATTCTTAAAAAATTAGACATGATGCCTTGATAAGTGTTTGAGACAATGTCTAAATTTCATCCAAAGTGGAGTTGTCTTGTGCCTGAAAATAATTGTAGAGTGATTTTCGTATTTGATTTTTAGTTAAATCCATATACATCCTTTTTACAAAATTTCAAGTCTCCTGGATTGCATATGAAAATATCATTTTGTGATAATTTGTATTCTGATTAATTTGATAACTTGGATTTATTACGAATTATTTACTCATTATCACTCCGATTTCACTAAAAATCCATAAAAAAATTCATATTTTGTTAAAAAAATTCCAAAAATATTAATATAGCTTCCTTGCATCATGTTTTCATTCCAGTAAAGTTTTCATAATTTTTTATTACTGTTTGTGTGAAAAATTGTGAAAAAACCCATAAAAAGCATGTATTTTTCATTTTTGTATTTTAACCCATAAAATTCCAAAAAAAGGTGTCTTGCATTCATCACTGAATTAGCAATATAGGAAAACTATAACTTGACTAAATTGAACTTATTTTCTATTCAAATTAATTTGGCTAAGTTCTATGCTTAGTGTATTAATTCAGCCGCATTTGCATTTGCATTTTGTTTTTGCATAAAAAAATATAAAAAATATATCCGCATCGGAAATCTAAATTTTAATTTTAAAATTAACCCCAAAGTTGTTCCTTTGCCACCCTATGTTCGACTCCGGACGTGCCCAAGATATAAATTAAGCTGAGACACTCTTCACGGAGATCCTTCTCTCGGTTCTGACTGATTCGCTAAGCACACGTACTACAACATGCCCAAATTAAAACATGTATTTAGCGACTCGTCTCCCTTCTCCTCCTCTTGTGACAACGAGAGGCTGGATCAAGGGGCCACGATGAGGCCACCCTTCGGTATTGATCCATGGTTGATGAGCCATGTACACAGTTGTGATTGTGGCTGTCAAAGCTTCTCGTGGTGGCTGCATTGGTCAAGCGAAGGCCCGAGGCTTTATTGAGCTTCAAGCCCAAGCTATTTCCTTCATCAGCGACTATCTTCAACCTTCAGGTAATTCTCTTAGTTTATTTTCTTTTGAGTTCTCCAATTTATCTACACATATACGCCCATGATCCAACACTCCTAATCTGATGTGCACCTTCACGAGTCACCTTGATCTCCACCAACACCTCTACCTCACCTCTTATCTTCTCCATCATCTTCTCTGCCTCATCCCCTTTCTCCTATTGCAAGGTGGAGGAACCCATCTCCAACACCTCACTAGCCCTCCATTCACCTGTCTGACCTTCTCAAAACACTTGTGCACGCTTCGACTACTTCCTAACATTTGTAGGTATAAAGACCCTTCAATGGTTGGAACTTCAAGGTGATCTCCGTTCTAGAGCCCCTCCTCAAACGATGCTTCATCGACACGATGAACTAGATGTCATTGGCACTTCTCCAACCTTGCATGGCCTTTGCCAATGATTCTGGGAGGTGTTCCAACCTCCAACGATGTGTTAGGAGCATGGAGGAGTAGACGAGCACCCATCGAAGATCCGTTGTAGCTCCTCCGCAGGCGGAGATCGATCTTCACAATGTAAAATTATCGTCATCTACTTGATCTGACGGTCTATATGAGTTATGAGCCTCTACTACAATCCAATGGCCTTAGTGGGATCGAGCCGCACCCTGAAGTGCTCGGGCCACCCATATGGCTGATGAATCTACATTTCACCATCTTTAGTCATCTATTTTAGCTTAAAATCTCTTATTATACTCTTGTAAATAGCAATAAATCTCTCCTTTATAGATATCTATTCTTTTGAATATATTGTATATTATCATCGTTTTTAACTTGAAATAAATAAATAAATAAATCAAGGAAAATAAAGAAAAATAAAGATTGTATATATGAAATAAATACAAGCTGACTCTAACCTCGAGAGAAGGTCAAAACTTGACTTGATGTACAGGGAATAAAATAGGGGGAGATAAGGCATGTTGTAGAAAAATAAAGAAAACTAATTTCCATTCTTGTATATTCATCATGTACATTCATCACTGTATATATGTATAGTTTTCTTACTCTATTTTATTTATCATAAAATCTACCTCAAAAAAATATTTTCTTCTTGGATATTGTACATAAAAATAATTTGTAAATATTAAAAATAATTGCAAAAAGAACCATTGAGCATAGATAAAATAACAACACTTTGAAAAAGCCACAGAGCTCAACTTATCAAATCCATATCTTCTCCATAAAAACTTAAAATAAAGAATACTCACTTTTATTGAATTCTAAATTAAATAAGATTTAAAATAAAAGTAGTTTCATTAAAATTGAAGTTAAGATGTGAAAAGTGGCTTTTTGGAGTGTATTGTATTATGTGCATGTATTTGTACATTGTGTGAATATATTCTTTTATTTATTTTATGTATATTTTTGTGCATGTTATATTTTTAAATATTTGTATATATTGTATTTATTCGATATAAAATGCAAATAAAAATAACTAAATAAAAAAAGAAACAAAAATGAAATATCGTATATATTGTATATTTACAACAAATTATATTGTAAATATATCTACTTATTTAACTTAATGAATTATTTCATAAAATTCCAATAAAAACTATCTTTAAAATCCTCTAAAAATGATTTAAATTAATGAATTATAAATTATATATTTACTTGTAAATAAAATAAAATAAAAGTGTTGTATATATAGGTATATATACCTATGAATAAAGGTAATTATTTATTTTAACCTAATTATTTAATGTATTAAATTCACCTAAATTAAGTTTATCTAATTTCCAACATTTTTAATTATATAATTATTTTATTTAAATGCAATTACTAATTTAATTTTAATTTATTTTACATTTTAACTCCTATTTTATTTTTTCTGGTTTTGTCTTATGCGAACTTTCCTCCAATTGGGCAGACCTGGGTCTGTTAACCCGGGTCAATCCCTCTTCCTCTCTTCTTGACCAAATAACTGGCTCGTCGGTCTTCTTTCTCTGAATTTCCATGATCGATCCAGCCTTCCTTTTAACCTGGTTCCTCTTTCTTTTCTCTCACATGTTTAATAATCATTAACGCCTGAATAAAATTTTCACTATTTGAGCCTCAATTCACGCACATCATTAATTTCAAATTCCGCCCAGCTCCATTCCTATTTATACCCTCCTCCAACTCCATCATCGAATATGATCTGTTTTCTCCCGAAAACTTTGCCCGAGGTTGAGTCTGGATGATTGAGTCATGACAGGGCTTGAGATCTCCACAACTGGGAGTGCAAAGGTGTTCATATGAGATCGAGATCCATACGACCGTTGAAGCTTCACTGGAGTGATGAATATGTGATTCATTACTCTAATTAGCCAAAAATAGAGCTTTGTCCCTAGAATTTAGAACCATTTACATGTTAACTTCATAAAATTAACTTTCATGCACTCGTAATTAAATTGCACAAATTAGCATTTATTCATGCATTCAGATCTATCTTCATATTTTCACCTAACTTCATGTATTTTTAATTAAATCATGATAACTCCAATGGACATGAAACAACCTTCATTGTGTAACTTATCATTAATCCTAATCCATGAAAAGTCCTAAAAAATACTAACTTGTACATATGAAAAATAAATCAAAACCCTAATTTCAGGACAAACAGACTAAAATGAAGATATCTCTCGCGTATAGTATCCAAATAAATCCTACTCTCTTTTGAACTAATGCACATTCAATTATATTCGAAACAAGACCTCAAAAGAATCGGAGCTCGTTTGTGAAAGTTGGGTTTTGCACATGTTATTTACGCTTATTTTTGTTTCTGTTATTTACGCTTGAGTCCAAATTGAATAGCTACACATGTTTTGCATATGTTATTTCTTGTTAATTGCAATAACTCAATGTATTTTTTTGTTACTATATGGCTCTGGAAGTAAATAATCACCTTAAAGTTCGTGCCAACACGACTCACATGCGCTGGCACGTGCTTTTTAGTGGGATATTTGCAATATCGTCGTTGAATTTCTTTTTGTTATTAATTGTTCAGTCTGATAAATAAGATTTTCTTGCATTTGAGTTCCTATGAGCCTGATTAATCAGTGCTCTATTAATCATGCTTAATAATTTCTTAATTAAATTAAAAAAATCCTTAAAGATTATCATTAGTTCATGTTAATAACTAGGTTCACCACTATTTTTTGTTTGTTAAAACAATTTGTTTTATTATTTTTAATAAATAAAAATCGTCCTATATTTTCCCTATTTATAGTTTTAAATTAATAAAAAATTGAAAAAAAATTGAAAATTTCTTAAAAAATTCCAGATTGTGTGATTTGTTTTACCTATTACATAAATTTCATTTTGAAGTTCTTCAAAAAAACAAAAATATAGCAAAACACATAAAACACTAAAAAATCTTATAAAATCACAAAAAAATCAAAAAAATATATAATTAGCTTATATTAAAGCTTGAAGATCATCTTCCTTTTTTTTGCAAATTTTCCCTATTTTTACTTATTTTTTCTATTTTAAAAACCCAAAAACATTTGCTTTATTTTCTATTTTATACGTTTCCAGATTTTAATTGTTCAAAAACCTTAAAAAAACTAAAATTTTTGAAAATAAAAATACCAAAAACACAAAAATATTTTTATTTCATTTTTATGCATTTTTACCATATTTTAAAAATAAAAAAGAGTGCTTTGTTCTCTATTCTTACATTTTCTTTTTTTATTGATATGTTTTATTTTAAAAAATAAAAATATAGAATTTGGAAAATTAAAATCATTAAAAAATTCAAAATAAAAAACATAAAAAAGATATATAAAATCTAAAATACCATAAAAATACAAAAGACAAAAATTCCATAAAATGACCAAGAGTTAAAAAATAAAAAGATACCTTGTTTATTCATTAATTTTCTTTGATTAAGTGAACCATGGGATTTGTAGCATTCCTGAATTCAATCTTGTATGCTATACAGGTAAATAAATAGCAAATTTTCTCTTACGTGCAATTCTTTGTTTTATTATTGCTTGAGAATTAAAATTAATTTTGTTTGTGGCTTCTTTGGGTTGTGACGACACTTCCACCTTATGAATAATTAGATTAAATAAATAGCTGAAAAATCGGATAAAACAAATGGCGTCGTTGACGGAGAGGCACAACGAGGGTATTTAGGCTATTTTCTCTTTACCTTCTACTCTTGGTTTGTACATACTTTGTTTCTTTTTCTTGTCTTTTATTTTCATTATCATGTCTCAGTTCATTGTATTTTGTATATTTTTCATAACCATTTCTAACATATTTTTGTTGCCTTTTTCTACGAGGGCCTGATAAGTGAGGGTCGAGTTTCTAGGAGCACCGACACACCCGAGCTAAGCGGAGGCCGTTCATTTCTTCATCGAGCAACAAGAGAGCGTAGGAGGAGGAGGAGAAGATTTGGAAGAGCATTTGGAGCATTTTGCATATTTTTTGTTTTCTTTTTATCTTTTATTACCCATATTATTTATGCAATAATTTGTACAAATTTTTGGCATTTGCCTCTTTTTTTGTTTTCTAAAAGTCTAGTTTAACCCTTGTGATTGCAGGGTCTGTTTCACCAAGTGTCGATGCACTTGGGTAACCTGATCGAATTTTTATTTCTTTGACTTAAATTTTTATTTGTTTTCTTGGAGTTTTCTATGTTGGAGCCCTTAGAAGTAAGTTTGATTATTTTGGTTGAGCAAAGGTAAATAATTAGGTCCAAAGAATTCATGTTCCTATAAGGTAGAACGTATTTTGGACTTAGACAAATAAATTAGTTCTATCTCGATAATAGAAGGCACTGCTAAGATTGTTTACTTGCATCATTTAGATTAGTTGTTTTCTTTTTTATTTTATACGAGGATCATTTTGCATGTAAACCGTTGGTGAAAGGTACGCATTTCTTACTACGCATACATGATTGATTTCCGTTGCCCTAAGCACTTATACATCACTTTTTGGTGTATGGTCACGACTGCAAGCACTTTCCTCAGACTGTAGAATATCGTTTTGGTGTGCTTCGCCTCTTATCTCCCTTTGGGCATGATATAACCTAGCAACCCAGGAAGATGGTACCGTTGTCTGGGGAGGTTTGAAAACGTACGATGGGCGATAGGGTGACATCACCATGTGTGTCTGTTGTTAAGTAACTTCTTGAGATTCACTAAACTAAAATTAAAAAGATAAAATATAAAACTTTCACAGCTCTCACATTATGTTCAGTAGGTGAATCAGAGGTTTGATTTGGGTTTGTTTGCTTAGTGTAAAGATCCCTCCGCGCCCTTCACGCCTTTTCTTTTTTTTCTCTTCTTGTTTGACTTCGTGTTCTCGCATCTTTCCTCTCTATAATCGAAGATGTTAGATTGGAGTACTTTTTATTCATACTTTGCGAGCTTATCTCTATACACTCCAGTTCGGTCATTTTCATTTATTCGGGATGACTCTCTTCCCGAATACACTTCCTTCTCTACATCTCCATTTCTTTTGCCAATAAATCCCTTGCTTGAGATTGACCGTAATCTCAAACTATTATTTCAAACTCTACCATTTCCAAAGACTGATCGAGTACCTTGCACATTTTCAAAGGACATTGATTCTGAGGACTCGATGGCACCGAAAGGGAAAGCACCATGACTAAACAGCGTGAGATCAACAACACGATGTTGGCATCCATACAGGCCATTTAGGCACAGTTGACTGAGCAGGCCAACATCCATGTGGGTTTGAAAGATATGACCTTAGAGCTGAGGAACCACAGAGGTGATAGAAGAGAGGAGGATGAGAAGATGAGAGGAGATGGGAATGGGGGAGATGAGCAATAGCTAGATAGAGTGGTTCCCAAGCTCACATTAAGAGATGTCTATAACCTAGGTGCATGACACTTAGTGACATGGATTCAGATTCCTGCGATTCATGTTCATTTCGAGCTGAAGCCCATAATTTTACCATTGCTCCCTATATTCCATGGACATATTCATGAGGAACCTTATATTCACCTCTAGCAGTTCTACTACATATGTGGCACCATACACTACCCTAACATCCCTTAGAGGTAGTGAAGATGACAACATTCCCGTTCAACCTTATGGACAAAGCGCGAGGAACCTTATATTCACCTCTAGCAGTTCTACTACATATGTGGCACCATACACTACCCTAACATCCCTTAGAGGTAGTGAAGATGACAACATTCCCGTTCAACCTTATGGACAAAGCGCTTCACTAGATCAATCATTTAGGAAGAGTTATTACGTCTTGGGAGGAATTGAGATCAGACTTCTTGAGCAAGTTTTATCCTTTAAGATGACTCAATAAGATGTGGTCATTGATTACCAACTTCTCTCAGTTTCCCATGATCCGATCCACGAGACTTGGGATGGATTCAAAGATTTGAAGGAGAAGTGCCCCATCATGATATGCCAAACACGAGCCTTGTGCATAATTTCTTTGGGGGTTTGAGTTTAGAAAATCAGAGATTGGTAGATGTCGCTTATGGAGGACCCCATTTCAACAAGGATGAGTATGTCCCTTGGCATATATTTGAGGACATGGCAAAGAGCTCATCTACTCTATCTTCTTCCCATGCATTTCAGAAACATCCACCATCTTCTTCAACACACCACAAGGTTGTCAACATGATGGCATCTTACGATGTAGATAGGGTGGACAGTTCTGATCTGACCATCATTGGAAATCACCTATCCAAAGTTGATATAATCGAAAAACGATTACAAGAAATGGATAAATTACAAGTGATCAAGCATAGGATGAAGAAACTGGATAAGTCGGATGATATCACTAGACATCTAGAGCTCCTTGTTAGCACTATTAGTTCATGATAGAGCCAGAGTGCAACTATTGATACTCCTGCAATTGAGACTACCTCTTCTACTTCTTCTGGACCGTAGAGTACCAGAGCACCTTCCACTGTTCAACATGTTTACTATGTGCAGACTCTAGATCAAGTCCCACGATAGTCTCCTCCAGCATGTGTTGTCCTTTACTACCTAGAGTACCGGTACATTTCTGAGCCACAGTGTCCACCTCCACCTCATATTCAGAAGGTGAATGGTATTTGGAGCGACCTCGAGCGCAGTCAGACTCGTCCACCAAGCCAGGGCCAATTGAGTTCTTAGCCGGGTCAGAAGCTAGTTCACCACTTTTTGGGTGGCAGACCACAGTACCAGCACTAGCCGCCATAGTCTCGGTATTCTTCTTCACCACGGTTCTATACTTGAAGACATGGATAGCACCGAAAGCAGCTTGCGTATCCTTACCGCCGTATTGTCAGCATTGACATGCATATTCTTCATAGTATTCGCATCCTCGTCCTCCTTATACATATCAGCCACAATCTGCCTATTCTGGGTACAAACTTCCGCACTACTAGACTCAACCACTTCCAGTTGTTGAGAAGCCCGAGGCACCTTCGATGAACCCATTACTTGATCATCTTGCCCAATTGATAAAGAACATGAATGATTTGATTCAGAGGCTAGATGATTTAAAGAAAACCAAGACCAGCATTCTTCGTCGCATTTAGGAGCAGGGAGCACATGATCCATCCGCCCCCGAGACTCGTATGGACTTTGATTTTACATGTTTATCTGACACCACTTCTCTCATGAATAGTAGGAGAGTGCAGTCACCAACACCATTAGGATTGGGAGATCGGGCCGCTGACAGAGCTTCACCGACTTCTTCATCTTTTCCATCAGTTGAGCTGAGATCCAATGTTTCAACATATGAAGGACTACCACCACCTTCTTCTTCACCACAACCACAAACACCATTATTCAAAAAATACCAAAAAGAGAATAAAGGAAGATGCATTGCCGAGTCAGCCACGAAGGAGAACATACCTGCCGCAGAGTCTTTTTCAACACCAGCAGGCCGAGTAGCCTGTTTAGTTTTTCCTTTTTATTCTACACATGTTTTTACGAAGTCTATACAGATTGATTCTGATCATCCATATGTATATGTTGATTTTGAGTTGAATAAAAATAATGATGATTTTGATGTTCATTCTATGCCTTTCCCTGCACTTAATAAAAACAGAAAATTTCAATAATTAGAAAAGCCTTTTCTGGTCCTAAAGTGGTTGAGATTATTCAAAACATCTTACTTGAGACTCCACTCCTAAAAGCCATAGAATATATGCATGTTGTTAAAAAAGGAATGAAAGAAGCTTGCAAATCTAGATGCCCATCCAAGAAGAGAGGATGTAGCAGGACTGAGCGTGACATCGTTACCATGGCTACTACTAATGCCATACACCATCGACTCCCAAAGAAAGAAAGATAAGGGAGCACCTATTATCAGATGCCAGATTTTAGATCTTCAGTTTGATCGTACTCCATTGGACAACAATTCGTCCATTAGTTTATTTCCTTTCTCAGTACTTGAGAATATTTAACTTGGACCTCTTAGGAAGAGCATGATGATACTTCAATTTGTAGGCCTATCGGCCAAGAGGCTAAAGGGTTTGTTAGAGAACGTTATCGTGATGGTACAAGGCATGAGCTATCCTATTGACTTTGCTGCCATTGATATGGAGCCTACAATACCATTATATCATACCTTGATTATTCTTGGACAACCCTTGCTGCATATAACAGGATTGGTCATTGATTATGGGGTAGGTATGATCAGTTTCCATTATCAGAGTGACAATGTTGTTGTTGAGACGCTTTCTGAGCCGAAAGCCCAAGCTGCATCACATGAGAGTATTACTGAGTCATCAGATATAGAAGATTGTGATTATATAGCTGAGATTAGACATGAGCAATTATCTTTGAATGATATTTTCACCCAAGAATTCCTTTCTCACATGGAAGACTTGGAAAGCACAGTATTATGTAGTCTACACATTGAGCATGGGAGTACTATTGATGATAATGAGCCATCAATGCTAGATTATGTTGATGAGTTGATGATGGTATATGGGCATGATTTTCCTGAGGGCAATGGTGGTCTACTTCTACCTTCTATATCTATGCCAAGTTATTTTCATTCCATTGTGTTATTTCACCACATCGATTCTGATCTAGGGTTTGAGGATTCATACATGGACACGTCTGAGGACGACCCTGATGTCGACATACATCTAAATGACTCTATAACTCAGCGGATGCGAAAGAAGGTCTAGCTTCTTCCTTCTTGAGCATTGTACATTCTATCTTCTTTTTTGTATGTATTCCTTTCTTATCATTCTTTCTTCTTCAGTTATTATCATTCACCTCTTTCCCATGTGTGCGCTATACTTAGGATGCACTCTATCCTAAGTATAGTGGAGGTGAATGACTTGAGTTGTTCTTATTCTGTTCTGTTTCATCGCTCTTGTTGTTGCCTATACTCACGGATCCTTTACCCTAAGTAAAGGGGGAGTGACGTCATTCATTTCTTTCTTCTTTCTTGTTTATTTTTATTTTTATTTCTTTTGTTATCTCGCTTGTCCTTCAACTTGTTGATATTCTTTTTCTAGACTTAGGGATCTTTTACCCTAAGTATAGGGGAGGACAAGTCGAGTCGTCGAGTTTGTACATTCTTTTCCTCGATTTTCCCCGCTTGTACAACCTCTATACTTAGGATTATTTGATCCTAAGTATGGGGTATCACCAACTTCTTTTCATTTTATTCAATATTCTTTGAGTCATTGTAGTATAGGATTCTTTTCATTTTCTATACTTAGCACGAGTTGCGTCTTACTTTGTCGCTTCTTGGTCACTATGAGGACATAGTTCAAGATAAGTATAGGGGGATGTCGTATATATTGTAAATATACTTTATCCATAACTCGTACTTTTTTTTATTTAATAATATGACTAATAAAACTGGAATATAACATTTTGTAAAAAGTTTGTAGAAATTCTTTGAAAAAATCTTTTGTAATTATAAAATAGTTTATGCAAATGTTTTGTAAAATATTTGTAAAATTCGTTTGTAAAATTATTTGTGTAAAAATTTTTGTAAAATTTTTTTTGTAAAATATTTGTAAATTATTTTGTATCAAAATTATTTATATAATAAAAATGATTGTAAAATGTTTGTAAATAAATTCTTTGTAAAATTGATTTATAAAAGTTTGTAAATTAGTTTTAAAACCTTTTGTAAAATTTTTGTAAAGTAGTTTCGTAAAATTTTATACAATGTTTTGTAAAATATTTTGTAAAGATTTGTAAATTGTTTGTAAAAACTTTTGTAAAATAGTTTGTAATTATTTTGTCACCTTGTATATAAATAACTTTTTTGTATAGATTGTATGTATATTTGTTGAAAAATTGTTTGCAAATAGAACTTGTATTCACCTTGTAAAACCTTTGAATAAAATTCTTTCTTTAATAAAATCCTCTGTATAAAACTTGTGTAAAACTTGTATATCGAATTATTTATTAAAACTTGTATATAAATTCTTTTGTAGATATGATCCTTGTAAACTTTGTACATAAAACTTGTAAAAAAATTGTAAATTTTTGTATAAAAATCTGTATGATGTTGTATATGTTTTTGTATAAAATTCTTCGTAAATTTGTATAAAAGCCTTGTAAATTCTTGTAAATACTATAATTCTCTATTAAAAAACTCTGTAAAAATTGGGGAAAATCCATAAAAAAATTGTAAAACTCGTTGAAAAATCTTTCAAAAATGTTTGTTCTTCTCTTTTTTTCTTTGAATAAATGTTTTGTATATACTTTCTTGCATTTGCATTTGTATTTTTCAGAATGTTATTGATGCCTAAACTATTCTGGAATAAAATCGAAGAATGGAGCTTGGTTAAGACCTTATTCCACTTAACTTGAGATGAACTTTATAGGAACTAGAGTTGAGACTTTTAGGTCAGAACGACTTAATTCTTTGAGTCCATAAGACTATGTTCACATGTCATCGTGATTGGTCTAAGTAGAATATTTCATTCACAAGCATGGTTCTTTTAGACAGTGACCTAACTTGGACAAGCACTTTACACGTAGCTCTTCAATGATGAGGTGGTGAGGAGTAGAATCCTCTGACAAGAGACGCTCATGAATGGAAACATACACAGTCACCTTGTTTGGCTAGTGTGCCCCAACCTAGTCTAGTGGCATGGATGTCTAAAGATGGGAGTTGTGGGTTGAAATAAAGCTTCCGATGAGGGATGGTCTGTTGGCACAAATTTTTCTAAGACCCCAAAACATGTCCAAAAAGAAAGATTCTATATCCATAGGGGCACAATAAGATTAATGAAATGCAAAAATTCTTTTCACCAAATAGAAGCAAATGTATTCCTACAAAAGGACTAAATTTATGTATATATATTTGACCATATTGGTCCAGCTTCAGAGATACTGCAGATCTTTGTGGAGACTTGGTTACACTGGCCAGCGTCACATGGAGATGTGGCTACACTGGCTACACTCCAACTCTCTTCATATTCTTCTATTTTCTCTCCCCTTCGATTGTAGACACATCATGTACGTTAACATAGAAGGAAATACCCCACTCCTCAAGGAATGAGTAGCTAGACTGGGGAATTAGGGTTACCATGCTAAGAGAAGGTTGGTCTTTGTCATTTCTGATGTGGGGAGCTATACTACACTTACATAGTAGAAGTAGATTCATAGTCATCAGAATTTGCGTATGAGGATTTGTTCTGACCTTTGAGGAAACCTGAATAGAGACTTGTGGAACTTGAAGGTTGTTAGGTTTTAACTCCTATTCCCATTAAGGTTCCGCCAAACTAATAATTCAAAGGTCTAACCGAGCTCCATACTTTGATTTCATGATGATTAGTTTAAAAATAAAAATTATTCTGAGTTCTTTATTTTTCCTTTCTTCGTTTTTATAATAACTTATTCTTCGAATAAGTGTTTGCTAAGGGACCAGCAAAGGTAAAGTATAGGGGGATGATGAATATGCATTTAATCATCTTTATTCATTTATTTTAGCTTAAAATCCCTTATTAAACATGTATAAATAGCAATAATTCTCCTCTTTTATAAATATCTATTCTTTTTACATATATTACATATTTATCATTGTTTTTAATCTAAAATAAATAAATAAATAAATAAATCAAGGAAACATAAAGAAAAATAAAAAACTGTATATATATAATAAATACAAGTTGACTCTGAACTAAAGAGAAGGTCAAGACTTGTCCTGATCAACAAGGAGTAAAGTAGGATGAGATAAGGCATGTAATAAAAAAAATAAAGAAAACTAATTTCCATTCTTGTATATTCATCATGTACATTCATCACTATATATATGTATAGTTTTCTTACTATATTTTATTTATCATCAAAGTCACCTCACAATAAAATGTTTTCTTCTTGGATATTGTACATAAAAATAAGTTGTAAATATTAAAAATAATTTTAAGAAGAATTATTGTGCATAGATAAAATAACAACACTTTGAAAAAACCGCAGAGCTCAACTTGTCAGATCCATAAATTCTCCACAAAACTCAAAATAAAGTAAACTCACTTTTATTGAATAAATGAAATAAGCTTTAAAATGAAAGTGATTTCATTAAAATCGAAGTTAAGATGTGAAAAGTAGCTTTTGAGTGTATTGTATTGTATCCATGTATTGTAAATTATGTGAATATATTCTTTTATTTATTTTATGTATACTTTTTGCACATATTATATTTTTAAATTTTTGTATATATTGTAAACAAAAATATAATATATTGTATATATTATGTATGTACAACAAACATATATTGTAAATATATCTATTAATTTAACTTAAGGATATATTTCATAACATTCCAATGAAAATATCTTTAAAATCCTTTAGAAATTCTTTAAATTAATAAATTATTAAATTATATATTTATTTCTAAAAATAAATTATTAAAAATGCATGTGTTGTATATATAGGTATATATACCTATGAATATAGGTAATTATTTATTTTAACCTAATTATTTTATTTATTTAATTTATTAAAAATCACCTAAATTAAGTTTATTTAATTACCGACATTTTTTATTTACATAATTATTTTATTTCAATTGGTTTACTAGTTTATTTTAAGTTTATTATACATTTTAACTCATATTTTGTCTTTTCATGTTTTGTCTTATATGGACTGCCCTCCCATTGGGTGGTGATAAACAGGGGTTTTCAAGGGTCGTACGGTCTCACAAAACGAGACCGTAGTCGATGCAATGACCGCTCAAGAAACCCTGGTTAATAACAATTAACCCACAATATCAATTAATCAATGAATAGTAAAAATTTGTACTTAAAATTTATTGTACTCTACAACCAAAATGTATAGCATGCAAGCATGTGTAGAGGTCGAACCACACAGAGAAAACCAGGTAGCCCATGATTATCATTAATCAATGTATATTATGTGCACATGTCCTTTTGTTTTTATTTTTATATTGATTTTTTAATTTCCATTTTTATATTTATATATTTTTTGTATTTTAATTATATGTATTATATCTGTAAACATAAATAATAATGATATATAGTTATATAGTAATGTATATAAATAAAATTAGAGACATATATATATATGTATGTAGGTAAAGAGAACAATCACTTATACATAATGTTTTTTTGTTTTTAAAATTTTAATGTTTTCATTTTGCAATTTTTAGTTTCTTTTTAATTTTCTAAAATAAAATAATTAATACATAATATAATAAATAATATAAGGTATCTAGTATATATATGTATACATAGATATATGTAGTATATAATACATAAATATAGGTATAAATAGCTTAAAACTATAGGAAACTATTTTTATATTTTTTATTTTACTAATGTTTTTATAATTTTTTTGGATTTTTTCATATTTATGTATAAAAAATAAAAATATCTCAAATCAAGGAATAAATAAATAAATAGAATTGATTTGAAGATTAAAAATAGCAAATTAAGTCCAAAATTCTTCAAATCAATTTTAGTAGACAGATAATAATACAAAGAAAATTCATAAATAAAAATAAATATTTTTTGGATTATTTATGATTTTTAATATTTTTTGTTAGATTTTGGAGCTTTTAAATTTTTATGATTTTTCTTTTTCTATTTGTAGGGATTTTTAGTCTGGATATACAATATATTAAAGAAACAAAATTCGATTTTTTTTTTATTTTTTCAAAACATTTTTCTATTTTTGGTATTTCTTAAGTTATACAGGGACAAAAACATGCTCATTTGATTTTTAATAAATAGATAAAATGCCCAAAATGCAAATCCAAAACTATGATGTGAAAATACATGCTAGAACACATCTCTCCCAATTTTTGCATTATTTTTGGAGCATGGATGCTTTATTTAATAAATGGAAGACAAGTGCAAAATTCATGTACTAGCGAGGGCATATTTATAATTAAAAATAAAATCAGGGGTTCATCTGCAAATGTACCAAAAGTATACAACTAATATCCAATTTTATCAAACTAAATATAAATACAAAACCTCCAGGATTATTTCTACAAAATGGCCACCTCACATGGGACGGCACGTGACGTGACCTGGCATGGACCCATATGCAATATACAATCAGTCTAGGGGCCTTTATGCAAAGTATATGCATTTATTTAAACTACAAATTTAATTACAAGACTATTAAATAAATACAAAAGGTAGGGGTTTAGTTTGCAAATTGCTACCAAAGGCACAGAGATAGACGATCGGATGAGGTTCACTTAAACACATTGCACGATGTCATCTCGCGATACCCCTTCGGCAATCGACGTTGCGGATATGATCATAACGCTTCATAAACGGTCGAGAGGTTCGGACTTTGGACACTGGGATTCAAACTGGGACTCCTCCTCGATCGGACGATATCTACTCATCACGAAGAGCAGGGAAGAATGGGGCCTCCCCCGACCTTCGATCCATGATTGCTCGCTCCTCCTGTAGTCTTCTTCGATGATTATTAACTCTACACGATCGGGAGGCTCTTCCGCAACGACTGGTTCTAACAGGGAGGTCCGGCCTCGCTGGGGAGAGGCTTGGAGATCTTCGAAACTCGGAGCACTTGGAGGTTCTTTGCAGGTTCGAAATCAACCCAGGAGGGGTCCGTTAAGCCCAAAACTTGCACAAAACAATTTCTGGGCTCGAAGTAGAAAGCCTCGACCCGATTTGAACTCTATAGCATAGAAGGTGAGGCGAATGTGGGGACTCTGGTGATGGACGGAAGATAAGTTCCGATTCGCTGATCCAGCAAGGATTAGTGGGACTAATTGGATGGATACGATGAAGCAGGCGATGGGAAATGAAGTGCAATGGGTGGTGTGGTCAAAATAGGTCCAAATCACAATGAATCAACCAGAGCCCAAGCGGTTCCAGTGAACGAACTAATTGGAACTACAACTAACCTACTAGATCAAACATGAAACTAACTGCGAAATTGAAAAGACGGTGTGAAAATATACCTAAGAAATAAAATGCACAGCTCTTATACAAGTTGTGTCGGCAGGGAGCAGGGCACCGGTGGTTCACACACACGCTAGGATGCACAATGGAGCTCAAAGAGGGATCAAGAATGGGACTAAGACATGGTGCAATTATTTATAGACAAGAGGGCCAGTGACTTTTGGGGTGGTGATTATTCAAGGCTCGAGGCATATCTAAAGAATCTGATGATTATGCGTAAGAGATGGGTGTAATGTGGATCGAATCCATGAAGGACTCGAGGTGAGATGAGGTCCATATCAATCGGTTGGAGGCGGAGAATGTGGCAAGCTCGAGGTTCTGACATCGTCAAAGGTGAAGCATGAGTAGTTGAATAAGGTCAACTATTCATGCGACCTGATTGGTCCACCTCAGACCACATCAGGACAAAGTAGCCACATTATTCACAAATAAATCAAATAAAAATAGTAATTGATTTTATTATTTTTTGGTTAAACAATAAAAAGTTTTTATTATTTTATGTAGTATTTTAATTTGATTTTATTTATTTTAGGAGTTAATTTATTACAATTTGATTTTAAGAGTTTTATTTATATGTATATTTATCTATGTTTTGTATCTTTTATTTTTATTTTGTATTTTAATTTTATTATTTTATTCTCATATTGTATATATTAATAACTTATTTGTGTGTACACAAATATATTTTTATTGTATTTTTCTAATGTTATTGCATACTTAAATAAATAGAGGTATTAATTTATATGTATAGGTATTGGTATTTCATCTATTTATTTATGTAGGCTTATTTTATTTTGTGTTTTCTTTATGATTTTATTCCATTCTAAATATTTACATGTATTATAAATAATATTTACATAATTATAAAAATAAAAATTGGTAAAAATAATAAAGAATAAAATGAATATTTTATTCATGTATATTGTATAATAGGGGTCCAAAACCTAACTTTTACACCTTTACTCTAACAAATATAAAAACACCTTCATTAAATAGCTTATTAAAAGTAATATACAATTGAAGATGATTTTGATACATTTTAAGTTTTTATTTAGGAGATATGGGTTTGGTAAGTTGAGATTTTGTATACTTAATTTGAGTATAAAAGGTATACAGTATATTTTTTCATGCAAACTTAATTTTTTATTTTTCTATAAATTATTTTCTACAATTTTCATAGGTAAAGTTTATGGATTTGATGAATAAATAATAAAGAATAAAATATATACCAAAAATGCATTATTGATGAATGAATAAATAAGGTTTTTATTGTATGATTTGCCCTTGTCTCCCTCTACTTTATTCCTTATCAACCAACTCAATTCTTGACTTGGTCTCGGGGTTTATTCTTTTACTTTTATTTCCTTTATTTTCAATTTTGACATTAAAAGCTGTATTTTATGCACAATAAATGGAACAAATAATGATTGTTAATTTTTACAAACTAATGCTATATACATGCATTAGCTAGGGTTTTTAAGGCCAAAATGATAGAATAAAGGTAATGAAATGGAGATTCATATACCCCCTATACTTGCCTTTGCTAGTCCCCAGAAAACACTTATGCAATTAGTGCAAAAAATCAAATGAAGAAAAGAAAAAGAAATAACTTAGATAATTGTCGACTTTTAAACTAGTTCCTAAAAAAGCCAAAGTTTAGAGCTTAGAGAAGGCCTTTGGATTAATGGTGTGTTCAGAACCATTTTGAAGTCGGGAAGTGTAACATAACAACCCTTAGATTCAATACTCCTATCATCCTGTCCAATTTACAGCCAGGTCAGAGCCATCCTCTCCGTCGCATACTCCTGCTACCTTGAAATGATAGAACCATGTATGTGAATTTATTCATCTCTTCTCATACAAAAATATTGAACCATCAAGGCGTCTGCTTTTATGGTTACTCGTCCTCATGGAGATAGATATTTTCTTCTAAGTTCATATGCTCCTGGTCTTTACATTCGAATGGAGGGAGAAGTTAGAAGAATGGGAAAAGAAGTGGGAATGCACCAGTATAGTCTTCATTCCCTTATGAAGTCGGTCAGTGTAACTGATTCTTCACCAAGAAGCAGGTTTTCTGAAGCTCAAATTTTTGGTGGAATTTTGGAATAGGCTTCTTTGAATATTTTCTTTGACTTTGTACAACTTCTGCATTCTTGTTTATGCCCCGGTGGATATAGCATCTATTTGTACCACCTTCATTTTTCGGGCTCTTGGAAAGTAACGCCGCTAGACCATTCCTCATCCAAAGCATTATCTCAATCCATCTCTAGTCTTTAGATACCATTGTTACCAAAAAAGTGGGTTAGAGTACTGGTGTCGGCAATCCCCAAGAATGGTTCTTGAGCCACCCTTGACGAAGCAGCCTTGCATCGTCCCAACTTAGACACCAAGAATTTTCAACAGTCCATCTGAGTTGAGCCAAGTTCTAGGTGCGAGGTTTTCAGTCAAGTCAATGTCTCAAGAGTCTTACAGATGATATGAAGGGTCCTAGTTAAGCACATTGAATTGAATCATGAACATGGTCTTATGGAACCTAAAGAATTAAGTCAAGGTGACTTGAAATCTCTCCACTTATAGTCCTCAATGGGTTCCTTTGAGATTAAGTGTATTAAAGTATATTCCAAGCTCCAGTCTTTTGACTGTATTTGGACTTGTTAAATTGTCTGAGTTATTCTGAAAAATGCAAATGCTATGTATAACGCAAGAAAATATTTTGCGATGTAGTTTTCTGATTTTGAACTTTTTATGTATTTCTTTGAATAAGGTTTTGCAAAATTTTATGCAATTTTTCAAAATATTTTGCAAATGTTTTCGGGGTTTTGAAAATAAAAGATTTTTGGCACAAAAATGAAGTATGTGTAGTTATTTACACAGGTGTGCCTCTTTTTATTTACAAGAAGTGGGGTTTAAAGGATTTACAGATTGAATATTAGTTATTATTTTTTATAGATGTATATATTATTTGTAAAGAATTTATTAGAATGATGTATATATCCCTCAAAATTATTTGGAAATGGTTTTACAAATAATTTTAACAACAGTAGTCCAAAATAATTTTTACAAACATTTTCAATTCTTTGAAAATCATTTTCAAAGGTTTTTCAAACATTATATATATTTTTCAAAATACTTTTGCAACCATTTTCAAAACTATTTGCAAATAGGTTTTCAAAACTTTTTATTTTACACAAAGAAAATAAATTTTTACAGACAAAACATTTTTACAATGGTTGAAAATAATTCACAAAAAAATCAATCAGTTTTCAAATTATTTTTCAAATTGATTTTCAAACTATTTTCCAAATATTTTGCAAAATATTTTTGCCTGATTTATGAATCAATATATACAAAAAGAATTTGGGGAATAATTATACATCTCTTTATTAGTTGATTTAGTGAATTGTATTTGTATATATCTATATATATATAACATTTTAGCCATATTATTCAAAATATGAAAGTATGAGTTATGGCTTAAGTATATACAACGTATATACAACCCCCTATACTTAGCTTGAGCTATGTCATCATAGATCGAAGAGAGAAGAAAAGACATAACTCATACTAAGTATAAAAGAGTTTATACTATAATGAATAAAGAATAATGAATGAAATAATGAGAAGTTGACCATCCCCCTACACTTAGGATCAAATAATCCTAAGTATAGCAGATTGTATATACATGCAGGGAGGGTCGAGGGTGTGGGAATGAACAACTCAACGATTCGTCCTGTCTCCCCCAATACTTAGGGTAAGATATCCCTAAGTATAGACAAAAATATCAACAAGAGAGGAGACAAGTGTTGCGACAAGGAATGGACATGTAAAGGCATTCATCCTCACTACACTTAGGATGAAGCATATCCTAAGTATAGAGGCAACGAATGAGGAGAACAAAGCAGAAAAGAGAAAATACAACAAAAAAGAAGAAAAGAACAAAAGAAGAAAAAAAGAAAACTTAAAGGAAGAGTTTTTGAGTGACATTATCCGAATCTTTTGATGTTGCTAAGGTTGTGGATGCTTCTTCCTTGCATATCACTTGGAGTGAGTCGACAACAACCGAGCGAGTGTCATGCTCGAGGTAAGGCTCTAGTAACTGACCATTGATGATAAATGGTTGTGCGTCAGGCGATAATTTTGATATTACAATGCTTCCATTGACACACACTTCCTGCACTCTAAATGGCCCAGTCCATTTACTCTTTAATTTGCCCGGGAATATCTTCAACTTTGTGTCAAATAGCACCACACTTTTTATCCAGACTCGAAGGTCTTTCATATGATGTATCGGGCATGTTAATGATTAACCTTCTCCTTGTACATCAATGTGTTATCATATGCATAGTATCAGCATTCCAAGAGCATGTTCAGATCCTCTTTTCTTTTTTGACCACCTTTTTGTGAATTTAAATTGCAGATATTGATTTCCCATAATGATTATTGGATCAGCTCCACGAGCAGATGGCAGGGCTTTCCATACACAAGATGGTAAGGTGACATGCCCAAAGGAGACTTGTAAGCGGTTATGTGTGCCCAAAGGATATAGTCCAGGAGTTGGGCCCAATTCTTTCTATCTGACTTCGCAAGCTTTTGCAGGATCATCTTGATTTCTCGGTTTGATAATTCAACCATGCAATTGGTCTGGGGATGATAAGGAGATGTGACTCGATGCTCGATGTCGTACTCCTTCGTAAATTTCTTGACTTCTCTGTTAATTAAGTGACTACCCCCGCCTGATATTATTATCTTCGGAATCCCAAATTGTGATATGATGTTTTCTCTCAAAAAGCAACACACCATATGACTTCTGTGGAACGGGCATGAATAACTTCAACCCAATGACTCACATAATCAATGACGAGAAGGATATGCTCATAGCATTGGTTGTTGGGAAAGGGACCAATGAAATCAATACCCCAAGCATCAAACACATCTGAAATCTGAATAAATTTTAAGAGCATGGAGTCTTTTGCTGTGAGGGTTCCTCCCATCTTCTGACAATCTGTACAATATTTCACATAGGCTGCAGCATCCTTGAATAGTGTAGTCCAACAAAGGCCACACTGCAGTATTTTCACTATCGTTCCATCTATCTAGTGGTGTCCACCAGATTCGAGCGAATGACAGTGCTCGAGAACACTTTTCTGCTCCTCTTGTAGAATGTGATGCCACCAAATACAATCCTCTCCTTCCCTAAATAAGAGCGGGTCATCCCATTGTTTGGGACAAGAATTTTTCTTTTGGTTCTTTGCCCAACCTTTTGGGATTACACCATAGACGATGTAGTTCAAAATATCGGTGTATCATGAGAGAGACGTTACTGTCAAAATTGATTCATCTGGGAAGGTGTCTGTGATGGGTGTACTGTCCATCGGAGGCTCTTGGCTTTCAAGTCAAGAGAGATGATCTGCTACCACATTTTGACCTCCCGGTTTGTCCTTGATTTCTAGATCATATTCTTGGAGGAGAAGGATCCATCTGATCAGTCTTGGATTGGAATCCTTCTTCTGCTGTAAATACCTGATAGAAGAGTGGTCTGTAAAGATGGCGACTTTTGATCCAAGTAGATAAGATCTGAAATTCTCTAGGGCAAAAACCATCACCAACAGCTCTTTTTCTGTGACAATGTAATTTCTATGGGCTTCATCCAGTGTCTTGTTGGCATAGTGAATGGCATATGGCACCTTATCTTTTCTCTATCCCATGCCTCAACTGCAAAGTCTGACGCATCGATCATGATCTTAAATGGTAACGACCAGTCAGTCGACTGCAGGACTAGACTGTATTACTCATATGCCCTCATATGCACACCATCTCGCCAATGTATAGACCTTGATTAGGCCAGCAACCATCGGTCTACCAAATGTGCATACCCAGACTTATAACAATACATATGTCCTCGGTCAGAGGATGCATGCTCATATCGTGACAGTATACGACATAGGTCTTGATAATCTAGATCTCATTAAGTCAACTCTTTAACCTAACTTATCTGACACCTCTGAATCTCTATTCCTATGCAAAGGACATGAATCAAGAGGCTGATCAGATATCAACCTTTAGAGAAGGACTGTCATCTCCTTCTTAGGCTAGAGATCATCTCCTAATAATCATTTCATGGTGCTTGATGAGTCATCAATGTAACTCTTTAGATATTCCTCCAAGCACCACCTCTACGATTCAACAATTGAAAAAACAATTGTATGATCATTAATATGGCCATGGTATGTAACCCTAATTATTCTAGGGGACCATGGTGCATTCATTCATTTAATCTTAGATAGGGAGTGAAATAAATCAATAACTTATATTGATATATCAAAGACTACAATAATATTTATTGTAGAAATGGTTCACCTCAGGCACACATGGCTAACAATCTCCCACTAGATCTTAAAACCATTCAGGTACAATCTTTAAATCCATATTCATAACATGATGGTCAAAAACCTTCTATGTCAAAGGTTTGGTAAGAGGATCAGCAACGTTGTTGGTAGAGATCTCCTTGGTAATAATGATGTCACCATGCTTTTGTATCTCATGAATGATGTAGTATTTTCTTTCAATGTTCTTGCTCTTTTGTTGTCATCTGGGTTCCTTCGCCTGAGTTATGGTTCATGTGTTGTCACATAGTAGTGAGATGGGAGTATCAAAGGAAACTACGCCAAGTTCTAGGATGAACTTGCACAACCACACCGCCTCCTTTGCAGCATCTGATGTAGCAGTGTATTCAGCTTCGGTTGTTGAATCAGTTGTAGCGTCCTACTTCTTACGTCTCCATCTCGCAACACCATCGTTCATACTGGAATACAAACTCTGATGTCGACTTTCGATTATCAATATCAGAATGGAAGTCGGAATCTGTGTATCCTAATACTTGGAGATCACCATATCCATAGACCAAGAAATGATCTTGCATCCGTCTTAGATACTTAAAGATTTTCTTCATTGCATTCCACTGTTGATCTCCATAGCAAGATTGGTAACGGCTTACCACTCTCACTGCATGGTAGATATTTATCCTTGTCCACATCATGTTGTACATTAAGCTTCCCATAACTGATGCGTAGGGGAATCCAACCATGGCTTTCTTATCCTCAACACTTTGAGGAGCCATCCTTTTAGATAGATGGATACTGTGTCTTAAGGGAAGGAAGCCTTTCTTGAAATTCTCCATATGGAAACGTTCCAAGATCCTTTTAATGTAACCATAATGTGACAATCCCAAAATCCTCTTTTCTCTAATTCTGAACAGCTTTAGACCTAAGATATAAGAGGCCTTTCCAAGATCTTTCACCTCGAAGGTATGGGATAGCCAAATCTTAATACTGGTCATTATTCCTATATCATTCCCAATGATAAGGATGCCATCTACATAAAGCATGATGAACACAATGGTTCTCCACTAAGCTTCTCATACACACACAATTCATCACAATTAAGAACAAAATCATTGCTCTTTATGGTTTCGTCAAATCTAATATTCCAGCTACGAGAATCTTGCTT
The DNA here is from genome assembly GCA_037367405.1 of Ottelia alismoides. NCBI lineage: Eukaryota > Viridiplantae > Streptophyta > Magnoliopsida > Alismatales > Hydrocharitaceae > Ottelia > Ottelia alismoides. The sequence continues at coordinate 548,803 of JAZKJV010010891.1, forward strand.
GAGCCCATAGATGGATTTGTTTAGCTTGCATACTTTGCCTTCCTCGGTTATGAAGCCCCGAGGCTACTCCATATAGATATCTTCCTCAAGGTATACTTTATGGAAAGTTGTCTTGACATCCATCTGTTATATGTCATAGTCATGATATGCAGCTATAGCTAGCAGTGTCCTTATGGACCTAAGCATAGCCATAGGAGAGAATGTCTCATCATAGTTGATGCCTTCTCTCTATGTGTAGACCTTGCCTATAAGTTGTACTTTGAAGGTCTCTACCTTTCCATCAGGTCCCATTTTTCTCTTGAAGATCCATTTACACCCGAGGGTTTTACCCCTCTAGGTAGATCCTCTAGGGTGCATACACCATTCTCATGCATGAAGTCAATATATGACTTCATTTCTTGCATCCACCTATCCAAGTCATGATCTGTGAGTGATCCATAAAATGCCAAATCATGCTAGAATGATTTCCATTCTCTCTGATTCTTTTAGGGATTTTATTAGTAGTTGTAACATTCATGGCAGATTCATCAATGAACAATTCATAGAGTCCACCAGAAGTTAGAACATCGTCCTTAATATATTTATCATAATGACTTATGATAGGTTTATTACAGAATAGAAATGAATTTCCATTTTTAACTAACTTATATACAGATATAAGGTTCCTTCTAATATCTTGAACATAGAAACACTCTGTAAGTACTAGGACTCTTCCACTAGATAATGATAGTCCGTAGATCCCGACGGTGACTGCTGCAACAATTGCATCAGATCCTATCTGGATGACTATCTTCCCTTCATCAAGATTCCTAATTTCCTAAAATAGATGCAACAAATTTCATACATGAATAGAAGCACCGGAATCGATGATCCAACTACCTTCTCATCATATGAGAAAATTGGCTTCAATGATGATGGTATGATTTATACCTGTTAGGACTTTACCTTTCTCTACAGATTTAAGGTACTCTGGACAGTTACGCTTCCAGTGCCTTGACTTCTTGCAGTAATGACAAACATCAGTTTTCTTTGATGCGGTCAGTGTGGAAGCTTTAGAAGAGGAGCCAACATCTTCACCCTTCTTCTTCTAGACTGGATCCTTCTGAGACCCTTGCTTTTGACCGTGCTTCCCTTTACCCATACTATCAATTAATCAATGAATAGTAAAAATGTGGACTTAAAACTTATTATACTCTACAACCAAAATGTATAGCATGCAAGCATGTGTAGAGGTCGAACCACACAGAGCAAACCATGTAGCCCATGATTATCATTAATCAATGTATATAATGTGCACACGTCCTTTTTTATTTTTATGTTGGTTTTTATTTTCCATTTTTTATATTTATATATTTTTTGTATTTTAATTATATATATTATATCTATGAACATAAATAATAATATATATAGATATATAGTAATGTATATAGATTAAAATAGAGACATATATGTATATATTTATGTAGGTAAAGAGAACAATCAATTATACATAGTGTTTTTTTAATTTTTAATGTTTTCATTTTGCAATTTTTAGTTTCTTTTTTATTTTTTAAAATAAAATAATTAATCCATAATATAATAAATAATATAAGGTACCTAGTATATATATGTATACACAGATATATGTAGTATATAGTACATAAATATAGGTATAACTAGCTTAAAACTATAGGAAACTATTTTTTATATTTTTTATTTTACTAATGTTTTTGTAATTTTTCTGGATTTTTTTGCATATTTATGTATTTTAAAATAAAATATCTCAAATCAAGGAATAAATAAATAGATAGAATTGATTTGAAGATTAAAAATAGAAAATTAAGTCCAAAATTCTTCAAATCAATTTTAGTAGATAGATAATTATATAAAGAAAATTCATAAATAAAAATAATTATTTTTAATTTTTTTTAGATTTTTAATATTTTTGTTAGATTTTGGAGCTTTTTAATTTTTATGCTTTTTCTTTTTCTATTTTTAGTGATTTTTGGCCTAGATATACAATATATTAAAGAAACAACATTCAATTTTTTTGAATTTTTCAAAACATTTTTCTATTTTTGGTATATTCTAAGTTAGATAGGGACAAAAACATGCTCATTTGATTTTTAATAAATAGATAAAATACCCAAAATACAAATCCAAAACTGTGATGTGAAAATACATGCTAGCACACATCTATCCCTATTTTTGCATTATTTTTGGAGCATGGATGCTATATTTAATAAATGGAAGAAAAGTTCAAAATTCATGTACTAGCGAGGGCATATTTGTAATTAAAAATAAAGTCAGGGGTTCATCTGCAAATGTACCAAAAGTATACAGCTAATATACAAATTTATCGAACTAAACATAAATACAAAATCTCTAGGATCATTTCTGCAAAATGGCCACCTCACATGGGACGACACGTGACGTGACCTGGCATGGACCCATATGCAATACACAATAAGTCTAGGGGCCTTTATGCAATATATACACATTTTTTAAACTACAAATTTTAATTACATGACTATTAAATAAATACGAAAAGCAGGGGTTTAGTTTGCAAATTGCTACCAAAGGCACAGAGATAGATGAGGTTCACTTAAACACATTGCAAAATGTCATCTCGCGATACCCCTTCGGCAATCGGCATTGCGGATATGATCTTGACGCTTCATCAATGGTTGAGAGGTTCAGACTTTAGACGACTAGGATTCAAACTAGGACTCCTCCTAGATCGGATGGTATCTACTCATCACGAAGAACAGGGAAGAATGGGGCCTCCCCCGACCTTCGATCCATGATTGCTCGCTCCTCCTGCAGTCTTCTTCAATGATTATTGGCTCTACATGATCGGGAGGCTCTTACGCAACGACTGGTTGTAACAAGGAGGTCCGGCCTCGCTGGGGAGAGGCTTGGAGTCTTCAAAACTCGAAGCACTTGGAGGTTCTTTGCAGGTTCGAAATCGACCCAGGAGGGGTCCGTTAAGCCCAAAACCTGCACAAAACAATTCTTGGGCTCGAAGTAGAAAGCCTCGACCTGATTTGAAGCTCTATAGCACATAAGGTGAGGCGAATGTGGGGACTCTAGTGAAGGACGGAAGATAAGTTCCGATTCATTGATCCAGCAAGGATCAGTGGGACTAAATGGATGGATACGATGAAGCAGGTTACGGGGAATGAAGTGCAATGGGTGGTGTGGTCGAAATAGGCCCAAATCACAGTGAATCGACCAGAGCCCGAATGGCTCCAGCGAACGAACTAATTGGAACTACAACTAACCTACTAGATTAAACATGAAACTAACTACGAAATTGAAAAGACGGTGTGAAAATCTACCTAAGAAATAAAATGCACAACTCTTATACAAGTTGCGTCGACAGGGAGCAGGGCAGGCTGGAGCACCATCGTCGATCACCTATCCTCCTTGCTCCGATGCTCTACAAGATCGGGGGAAAAGCATCTATCACTGGTTGTTCACACACACACACACGCTAGGATGCACAGTGGAGCTCAAAGAGGGATCAATAATGGGACAAAGACATGGGGGAATTATTTATAGACAAGAGGTCCGGTGAGTTTTGGGGTGGTGATTATTCAAGGCTCGAGGCGTATCGAAAGAATCTGATGATTATGCATAAAAGATGGGTGTGATGTGGATCGAATCCATGAAGGACTCGAGGTAAGATGATGTCCAGATCGATCGGTTGGAGGCGGAGAATGTGGCAGGCTCGAGGTTCTGACATCGTCAGAGGTGAAGCATGGGTAGTTGAATGAGGTCAACTATTCGTGCAACCTGATTGGTCCACCTCGGACAACATCAAGACAAAATAACCACATTATTCACAAATAAATCAAATAAAAATAGTTATTGATTTTATTATTTTCTGCTTAAACAATAAAATTTTTTATTATTTTATGTAGTATTTTAATATAATTTTATTTATTTTTAGGAGTTAATTTATTACAAGTTGTTTTTTAGAGTTTTATTTATAAGTATATTTACCTATGTTTTGTATCTTTTATTTTTATTTTGTATTTTAATTTTATTATTTGATTCTCATATTTTATATATTAATAGCTTATTTTTATGTACACACATATATTTTTATTGTATTTTTCTAATGTTATTGTATACTTAAAACTATAGAGATATTAATTATATATGTATAAGTATTGGTATTTCATCTTTGTATTTATGTAGGCTTATTTTATTTTGTGTTTTCTTTATGATTTTATTCCATTCTAAATATTTACATGTATTATAAATAATATTTACATAATTATAAAAATAAAAATTTGTAAAAATAATAAAGAATAAAATGAATATTATATTCAGGTATATTGTATAATAGGGATCCAAAACCTAACTTTTACACCTTAACTCCAAAAAATATGAAAACACCTTCATTAAATAGCTTACTAAAAGTAATATACAATTGAAGATAATTTTGATACATTTTAAGTTTTATTTATGAGATATGGGTTTGGGAAGTTGAGATCTTGGATACTTAATTTGAGTATAAAAGGTACACATTATATTTTTTCAATCAAAGTTAATTCGTATTTTCTATAAATTATTATCTACAATTTTCATAGATAAAGTTTGTGGATTTGATGAATAAATAATAAAGAATAAAATAGGTACCAAAAATGCATTATTGATGAATGAATAAATAAGATTTTATTGTATATTTGCCCTCGTCTCCCTCTACCTTATTCCTTATCGACTAACTCAATTCTTGACTTGCTCTCGGGGTTTATTCTTTTACTTTTATTTCCTTTATTTTACAATTTTGGCATTAAAAACTGTATTTTATACACAATAAATGGAACATATAATGAATGTTAATTTTTACAAAATAATGTTATATACATGCATTAGCTAGGGTTTTTAAGGCCAAAATGATAGAATAAAGGTGATGAAATGGAGATTCATATACCCCCTATACTTACCTTTGCTAGTCCCTATCAAACACTTATGCAATTAGTGCAAATAATTAAATGAAGAAAATAAAAAGAAATAACTTAGATAATTGTCGACTTTTAAACTAGTTCTTAAAAGCTAAAGTTTAGAGCTTAGTGAAGGGCCTTTGCAGGGCATTAAT